>OZ023175.1:27695743-28010743 GCA_963678695.2 Diplodus puntazzo | reverse complement strand
TGTTGAGTCTGTTAGTGTCACTGGCTCCAATGCTGCTTCCCCAACAAACCACAGCAAAGAAAAGTACACTGGCCACCACAGACTGATAAAAGATCTCCAACATCTTGCTGCACACGTTGAAGGATCTCAGCTTCCTCAGGAAGTAAAGTCTGCTCATCCCCTTCTTGTACACAGCTTCAGTGTTAGATCTCCAGTCCAGTCTGTGGTTGATGGTAACACCAAGGTACTTATAATCCTCCACCGCCTCCACATCCCTTCCCAGAATGCACAGAGGTTGGTAAGCCGTCTTCCTCTTCTTCCTGAAATCTATCACCATCTCTCTGGTCTTGCTGATGTTCAGCCGCAGGTGATTCTGTCCAGTCCACTCCACAAAGTTGTCTACCAGAGCCCTGTACTCCTCCTCCTGTCCCTCACTTATACACCCAACAACAGCCGAGTCGTCAGAGAACTTCTGCAGGTGACACGACCCGGTGTTGTACTGAAAGTCAGTGGTGTATAAGGTGAACAGGAAAGGAGACAGTACAGTCCCCTGTGGAGCTCCTGTATCACTAACCACCGCATCAGACAGAACACTGCCCATACGGACAAACTGTGGCCTGCCTGTCAGGTAGTCAGTAATCCAGGAGATCATCGTGTCGTCTACACCCATCACCCTCAGCTTCTCCCCCAGTAGCAGTGGCTGAATGGTGTTAAAAGCACTAGAGAAATCAAAGAATGTGATTCTCACAGTGCCTCCTCCACCATCCAGGTGCGAATGGGCTCGTTGCAGCAGGTAGATGACAGCGTCATCAACTCCCAAGTGGGGCTGGTAAGCAAATTGCAGAGGGTCTAGCAGGGCTCTCACCTGCGGCCTCAGGTTGGCCAAAACCAGTCTCTCCAGCACCTTCATGACGTAAGATGTGAGGGCCACTGGTCGATAGTCATTGAGGTCTGATGGTGTCGACTTCTTTGGAACAGGAACCAGGCAGGATGTCTTCCAAAGCACCGGTATTCTCTCCTGTCCAAGGCTCAGGTTGTAGAGGTGTTGTAGGACAGGAGACAGCTGGCTGGCACATGTCTTCAGGATCCTGGGGCTGATACCGTCAGGGCCTGCAGCCTTCTGCTGGTGGAGTCTCTCCAGCTGTCTCCTAACCTGGCCTGCAGTCACAGTCATGCGGGGGAGGCTGCTGGTGTCTTCAGTGGAGGACGTGGAGGTGGAGGAGGAGGTGAAGGTGGAGGAGGAGGAGGTAGAGGAGGAGGAGGTGGAGGAGGAAGAGGTGGAGGAGGAGGAGGAGAGGTGTTGCACAGGAGAGCTCACAGCAGGGATGTGAGGGGGGAGGGGAGGAAGCATTCGGGGCAGTGAGGGTGTGTGGGGGTCTGGAGGTGTCAGGGAGACGACAGAAGGCTGTGAGCTGAACCTATTGAAGAATCTTTTCAGCTCGTTTGCCCTCTCCAGGCTGCCTGATGACTGTCTGCCGCTCACCTTACACCCAGTGATCTGCCTCATACCAGTCCACACATCCCTCACATTGTTCTGCTGAAGTTTGGCCTCCAGCTTCCTCCTGTAGGCGTCTTTACAGGTCCTCAGCATATCCCTGAGGATATGACATGAGGAGTAGTTTACGTTTATAATCTTCAGAGAACGTTACAGACGTTGTTTTTGGTTTCCCCGCCTTTTCCTTCATATATCCGTACGTGTGTGAATGTGTAAATGAGAGACATCAACTTATAGCACTTTGTAGAAGGAGCTTTATAAAGTTCCCTCCATTTACTTGTATTAGTTCACGGGGCGGATCTGCCTCCTCCAATATGGCGGCGACGTCGACGTATCGCAGCAGCGGGCCAACCCGCTCAATGAGGCGTCTATGTATATATGTCTATGGGGCACAAGGTTTGTAGTTTGTTGTCATCTGTTGCCGCTTTATGACATGTTCAATGTTGTTCGGATCGTAACTTTTACAGTTTTAACAGTTTGATATGGCGTGTTTAAGCCAGCGGGAACGCTACTTAGCATTAGCCCCACCGTAGTGTTGATATAGAGAAACAGATTAAAACATGATTTTTCTGTTAATGTAACAGTGATTGAAAAGGCCAAAGGAAGAATGCATGCAAATATTTTATGTGTGTATTTATGATATAATAAGGGTATTAACGAAGATAATTACATTTATTTTTTTTATACACTTTTTTTTGTAGCTCTTACGGTGTGTTCCAGAGTGTGCAACGGTCCTTCAATAAAACTTTGAACCATCAGTGAAAGAGAGTGACCATCATTCAGCTTGGGATGCTACAGTAAGAGCTTCACCTCATCGGTCCCACTACGCTTGTGAACAAGGACAACTGCAGAGGGACTTCAGGTGATGGTCAAGGATTGTGGCTCCCGCTCACAGAATGGAAGCATCAGAAAACTTAACTCCAGAGGACAGAGACTCACAAAGGGAAATGGATAAGGACAACGAAGAGGAGGAACTTCATCGCTCTGGTCGTTTACGGAATCCCACGGAGAGGATGCTCACATTTCAGAAGGAGGAGGCTCACAAAAAGGAGAAAAGGTTGACTCACATTTATGAACAATGGAAGATCCAGGCACGCAAGGCTAGAGAGCAGCTAAAGTTAAACATGCCTGAGAGCGACATTGCAGCTCTTATAGATACACTAGAGGAAAGAAAGAATGATGTTATAAACATGTATATGGAGATCAGAGCTCACCTTACTCCATCCAGTGAGACAAGACGTCGTATTGATGCCTGTGAGGCAGTTACAAGGGACATTGTTAAATTGCTTTTGAAAGGATATCAGGCATTGATGGAGAATTTGAGAGTGAAACAGCAAAGCAACGCCTTCATGAGCTTCTTAACAGAGATTATGCTCGCTCCATCTATGGATCCACAGCTTCACGTGCAAGTCAACACTCCAGTAAAGGTTCCAGCCAACACTCCGTCATTGCAGCAAAAAGAGCAGATGCTGCGGCAGAATTAGCAGCAAAGGAAGCGGAGTATGAAGTGTTACTGGAGGAGGAGAGACAAAAGGAAAAGATTCAACTCCTAGAGGAACAACAGAAGAGAGAACTTTAAGCTCAAAAACGTGAGTTGGAAAGATTAAAGGCAGAGAAGGACATAAGAGCTGCATGAGCTAGGTTTACAACCTATAATCAAGAAGTAATGCAGGAAGCTAGTGTTCATTCTGCTAATCATACTTCAAGGGAACAACAGCATGTGTATCGTCAACAGCCTGTGTCTTCAGCTCTCGTCCAGCAGCCCACTAATGTCACAGTGGCAGCATCACCTATACAGACGGATGTGAGTTATCTGGCTCAAGCAGTCCAAGATAGCATAGCTTTGAACAGGCTCCCGATGCCAGAGCCGTCTATATTTACTGGTGACCCAATACAGTTCATTGAATGGAAGGCTTCCTTCACATCTCTCATCGATAAAAAGAACATTGCTTCAGCTGACAAATTGCATTATTTGAAAAAATATGTAGGAGGTCCAGCTCGAAAGACACTTGATGGCATATTTTATAGAAACGATGAAGAGGCCTATAAAGATGCATGGAACCGTCTCAATCAACGCTATGGTCAGCCCTTTGTCATACAGAGAGCATTCAGAGAAAAACTAGCAAACTGGCCAAAGATCCAGCCAAGGGATGCTGAGGGACTCAGGGCATTTGCTGATTTCTTACACTCATGTCAGGAAGCCATGCCTCATGTCAAGGGTCTTGACATTTTGAACGATTGTGAAGACAACCAGAAACTGGTTCAAAAGCTACCTGACTGGGCAGCATCACAGTGGAATTCGTAAAGTCACTCAAGTCATGAAAGATGAGCAGGAGTTTCCTAAGTTCAAGGACTTTGTCATCTTCACTGTAACGGAGGCAGAGATTGCATGTAATCCTATAACTTCGTTCCACTCTCTCCATTCATCAGAGCCCAACTCAGACAGACGTTATCTGAAAGAAAAGGCGTTTAAATCCAGTGTTCTTCATACACAGACAGTTACAGAGACCTAAGGACAGGTTTAAGGCCACCATCAGAGGCGGGGCAAGGGTCCTTTGGGGCTCCAAGCAAGAAATTTGTGGGGCCCCCACCCCATCCCTGCACACTGAAAAAATTCGTTTTTTGCACACAATTTCTGGGACATTTGATATGTATACTGAAAATAATACTTTAGAAGAGATTAGGGGTTCTCAAAGTGAATTTCAGGGAGGAACAGAAATTCTTAAAACCCTACGCCTATCAATAATTGTTGTTGTAAATTAACTGACACCAACACAATATAAAATATGAACTTTTTTTATTACAAAAAATACAAATCTGAATGTTGTTAACAATAAAATAAATAGAAAAATAAAATTGCAACAATGTAGACACAGTTGGACTTGATCTCTGATCATCGGTTGGATGTTCCTGCGCAGGAGGTTGGGAAACCACTGTGCTGCTGGAGGTGGATGTTGATGGAACTAAACTCAAAAAACAACAACAGGGCATATGAGAATCTCTAAGGGCAGGCATATGATTATGTATGTGCACAGCATTTTCTACTACTACAACTTAATACTACTGCCATGAAGAATATTAAGGCATAACATTATCAATTAATGTGGAATAATGAACTTACAGTTGTCATCATCGGGGATGGGTGGGGGAACATCATCCTTCCCTGGATGTGTTGGTTTTAAAAAAGACAGTAATGATCCTGAGGAGAGATGAGAGGGAAACATATTGTTAAGTTCAACATGTATTATGCACTTGATGTACTCTTGTGGTGGGTGCACATATCATATGTACTGCCCAACACATATTTTTCCCTTTCTGGCACTATTAAGTTCATCTCATCATTATGCAAAGCTTATCATAGAAGGTGTACTTTAGTATTACATACTATTAGGCTGTTGTTGTTGTTGTTGTTGTTGTTGTTGTTGTTGTTGTTGTTGTTAGACTGTCTGCCTCACTAAACTTTCTGTTGTTTTCTGCTGGTTGAGACTGGAGAGTGACGCACATCTCCTCCTGCTAGCTAGCTTCATGTAGCTGTGTCCTGTTACGCATTCGTCATAGCTTAGTTTTTAGCTTATTAGCCGCTATGGAGTCCGTGACAACACAACACAGTCAGTCAGAAAAACATAACAATGCACTTACCACTGTCTTTCTTTCTTTTTTCCTCCCTTTCCTTCCTCTGTTTTTTCTTTTCTGCCCCGCTGGGATAACTCCTCTTCATCTTTTCACAAGTGCGGAGCTCGGTGGCCGCTAAACAAACAAACAAACCTCGCGGTTCGCGCTGATTGACACAGACAGCGCTGAAGGCAGAAGTGGCGTGGGGGCCCCCAAGGGGGTTTGCTACGTCGCTTTTTCATAGTAAATGCCCGTTGTTGTCGTTGCCGTGCAGTACATTTATTAGCACTTGGGGCACCCGGTCACTCGGGAGGATGCCCAAGTGGGGGCCCCCTGGAAGCCGGGGCCCCAGGCAATTGCCTGGTTTGCCTGTTGGCAAGCCCCGTCCCTGGCCACCATGTATGTTTTGTCAAGACAGTAATCATCATCTTCATCGCTGTCCTGAGTTCAAAATGAAAACTCTGGAGGAACGACGTAAATATGTGAAGGAAAAGAAACTTTGCTATGGCTGCCTAAAATCAGGCCATAATGCCAAGGACTGCCGCAATAGACATTCATGTGATATCTGTAAAGGAAGACATCCTACGCTTCTCCATGATGGCAACTACATTAAAGCCAAAACCACGCCAGTCTCAAATCAAAGCACCACAGAGGAAACGGCAACCGCATTGTCTCTCAGTGTTGAGACTAAAGAACCATCTACCACCACTTCAATGATCGTGCCAGTGTGGGTTTCCTCCGTCAGCAATTCAGGTATGGAAAGGCTTGTTTATGCCTTACTCGATACCCAAAGCGATACAGTCTTCATCGACCAAGGAGTTAGTGATGGTCTACAGACTGAAAGACGTCCTGTAAAGCTGAAGCTAACAACAATGACAGGAAAGGATTCATTAATGCATAGTCAAAGAGTGTCAGGTCTGAGAGTGAGAGGTTGCAGCTCTACAATCCCCATTGATCTCCCTCCCGCTTACACTAAGGACTGTATACCAGTGAATCGGGCACACATTCCTACCTGTGACACGGCACGGCACTGGAATCATCTAGTCAAAATAGCAGATGAAATCCCACCACAGTTGGAGTGTGAAGTCGGTCTGTTGATCGGCTACAATTGCTCAAAGGCTCTGGCACCACGGCAGGTAATCCTTGGAGGAGACGGTGAGCCATATGCAGTTCAGACGGACCTAGGTTGGAGCATTTTCGGCTGTTCATCGCCACACCATGACTCACCAAACCTTACTAGTATGTGCCACAGAGTCGCTGTCAAAGAGCTTCCTCCAGTGACTCCAGCAGAGGTACTGAGAGTTCTCGAGTCTGACTTTAAAGACGCAAGCAAAGACGGAAAGACTGTGTCTCGGGATGACATCCGCTTCCTGGATGTGTTAAAGGAAGGAATTCAGAGGAACATTCGTGGACATTACGAGATGCCACTCCCCTTCAAAGAGAGACCCTATCTCCCTGACAATAAGCAACAGGCCATGGTACGGCTCACTCACCTTAAAAGAAGGCTGGCAAAGGACGACAAGTACAAAGACCACTATGTGAAGTTTATGAATGAAATCATCAGCAAGGGCGAGGCAGAGGAAGTCCACAATCAAGGGAAGGAAGGAGAGAAATGGTATATACCCCACCACAGAGTTTACCATTCCAAAAAACCTGACAAACTCCGTGTGGTTTTTGATTGCTCGGCTAAATACAGGGGAACTAGCCTGAATGACCATCTTCTGTCAGGCCCAGACCTGTTGAACAATTTGAACGGTGTTCTCCTCAGATTTAGACAGCACCATATTGCACTGATGTGTGACATAGAAAAAATGTTTCATCAGTTCTATGTGCATGAAGCTGACAGAGACTATTTACGTTTCTACTGGTGGAGAGACGGTGACTTTAATGCAGAGCCACAGGAATTCCGAATGAAAGTGCATCTCTTTGGTGCTGCGTCATCGCCAGGATGCGCTAACTATGGACTGAAACAGCTTGCTAAGGATCATGAGAGTCAGTTTCCCCTTGGCTCACGGTTCATCATGAAGGACTTCTATGTTGATGATGGTGTCGCTAGCATAGCAAATGTAGATAATGCTGTTCAGCTAGCACAGGAAGCTCAGAAGCTCTGTGCTATGGGGGGTCTGAGACTGCACAAGTTCACATGTAATGACAGATCAGTGCTGGAAAGTATACCTGCATCTGATCATGCTACTGAAGTGAGAGATCTTGAGTTAGCTTTCAAGGATGTAACTTTGGAGAGAGCCCTGGGGATCCACTGGCACATTGAATCAGACACTTTCAGATTTCGTGTCTGCTTGAGAGACCAGCCTGCAAAACGACGTGGTATACTGTCCACGGTTGCCTCCCTTTACGACCCGCTGGGGCTTGTTGCTCCATTCCTGCTCATGGGAAAAAGGGTGCTTCAAGAAATGTGTAGACATGGCACAGGCTGGGATGATCCCCTTCCCAGTGAACTACAAACATTATGGGAGTGCTGGAAGAATGATCTTGCAAATCTAGACAAAATCACCATACCACGCTGCTATGTGCCCCCTGGTTTCGGACAGATATTGAGAAAAGAGCTACACCATTTCTCTGACGCAAGCACGTGTGGTTACGGCCAGTGTTCATATTTGAGATATGTGAATAAAGATGGAAGTGTTCATTGTGCTCTGGTTATTGGAAAGTCCAGAGTAGCTCCAATCAAGGTCACGACAATCCCCAGACTAGAGTTGGCAGCCGCTGTCGTGTCAGTCACAGCAAGCAACACTCTGAAGGAGGAGCTTGGTTTGACAGATGTTGTTGAGTATTTCTGGACAGATTCAAAAGTGGTCTTGGGATATATCAACAATGAGGCACGTCGCTTTCACACCTTCGTGTCAAATCGGATACAGAAAATACATCTCGGCTCGTCTCCTCACCAATGGAGATATGTCTCAACCAATGATAATCCAGCAGACCTCGCTTTTAGAGGTTCAAGCGCAAATGAGATCCTCACATCAAGCTGGTTCACAGGACCTCGGTTCTTATGGGAGAATGAGCTACCCCCCGCTGCAGATGTGATAACTGAAGTACAGATTGGAGATCCTGAGGTAAAAAGGACACATGCGCTAAACACACAGACAACAGAGCGATGGAGCCTCTCAGACCGCTTGTCAAGGTTTTCTTCATGGCTGAAAGCAACTCAAGCTGTTGCTCGTCTCATTCGTCGTGTCAGGAGAGATACGTCAGCAAATCACAGCACTGTACAAGAAAGAGAAGATGCACGCTGCATCATCATAAAAGACTTACAGAGACACGCGTATTCAGAAGAGGTAAAGCTGCTCAGTGAAGTTGATCAACTTCCTTCACAGAGCAAACTGTATCGCTTGGATGCCTTTCTGGATCAAGATGGACTCCTTAGGGTGGGAGGGAGACTAAAAAATGCATCTCTCCCTACTTCGCTGAAGCATCCAGTGATAATACCAAAGGATCATCCCATTACCAAGGCAATAATTGCTCATTATCATGAGAAGGTTCACCATCAAGGAAAAGGCCTGACTATCAACGAGATCATCATCAATGCATCAATGTGTTACATGTCGTGAACTCAGAAGGCTCACTGAAGAGCAGCGGATGGCAGATTTGCCGTCAGAGCAGGTAGATCCATTGCCGCCATTCACCTATTGTGGAATGGACTGTTTTGGTCCGTTTCTCACTAAACAAGGACGCAAGGTAAATAAGAGATACGGCCTGCTTTTCACCTGCCTTTGCTGTCGAGCTATCCACATTGAAATGTTGGACGACATGTCAACAGATGCTTTCATAAATGGACTTCGGTGTTTCATTGCTATAAGAGGAGCAGTACGTGACATAAGATGTGACCAAGGATCTAACTTCGTTGGAGCTAAAAACGAGGTAAATGAAGCTCTCAAGCAGTTGGATACTAATCGTCTGACCACGTTTTTGTCTGACAAACAGTGTGACTTCAGCATGAATGCTCCACATGCAAGCCATGCTGGAGGTGCATGGGAGAGACAGATCCGAACAGTGAGGAATGTTCTTCGTTCCTCTCTCTCATCGTCATCAGGCAGACTGGACGATGCTTCTTTACAGACATTCTTCTATGAGGCAGCAGCTATTGTCAACAGTCGTCCACTGACAGTTGACAATCTTAATGATCCAGATAGTCCAGAACCACTAACACCCAATCACCTCCTCACCATGAAAGCCACTGCAGCCTTACTACCTCCTGGCAGATTCATCAGAGAGGATATGTATGCTCGTAAGAGATGGCGTCGTGTTCAGTATCTGGCCGAGCAGTTCTGGGGTCGATGGAGGAGAGAGTACCTCTACAATATTGCCACCAGACAACGCTGGCATACTACAAGGAGGAATCTGAAAGTCGCGACATCGTGATGGAGAAGACAGAGGATTTGCCTCGCAACGAGTGGAAATTGGCTAAAGTTGTAGAGACAGTAACTGATAAAGACGGACTGGTGAGAATAGTAAAGATTCAGATTGGAGACCAGAAGATGGGAATGGAGGGACAGCGTTCTGGCAAGCCATCCATTGTCGAACGTCCAGTACAGAAGCGGATCCTGCTCCTAGAGACTGTTTAACCAACATCTTACTCCTCAACCATATCCTTTCCAGTATGAAGAACTTACAGACAGTCTAATAAAGTCAAACTATAAGAGTCAAAGGTCATATTGATTTAGAAATCATTTATGCGTTACATCCCATAATGTGATGAAAATCAGTCATGATTTGGTGGGAGTGTAAATGACCCTTTATTGGTGTGATCGTTTTAAGAACATGTTGTTTTCATTCAGTACTTAATATTCTTTGAAGCAAGGTTATTGTTTGGTTAATTGTATTAGACGCTGGATGCGGAACTTTTATTTTGAAAGCATCTCGCTCTGAACCAGAAAGCATCCGTTGTATGGGGAATCGTGTGGGTGTCTCCGTTTGAAATGTGACTGCAAGGTTTTGCTGAACAAAGGAAAGATGTGTTACATAGCACCTGGCTGATAGGGCACAAGGTTTGTAGTTTTTTGTCATCTGTTGCCGCTTTATGACATGTTCAATGTTGTTCGGATCGTAACTTTTACAGTTTTAACAGTTTGATATGGCGTGTTTAAGCTAGGGGGAACGCTACTTAGCATTAGCCCCACCGTAGTGTTGATATAGAGAAACAGATTAAAACATGATTTTTCTGTTAATGTAACAGTGATTGAAAAGGCCAAAGGAAGAATGCATGCAAATATTTTATGTGTGTATTTATGATATAATAAGGGTATTAAGGAAGATAATTACATTTATTTTTTTTATACACTTTTTTTGTAGCTCTTACGGTGTGTTCCAGAGTGTACAACGGTCCTTCAATAAAACTTTGAACCATCAGTGAAAGAGAGTGACCATCATTCAGCTGGGGATGCTACAGGAACTATATTACAAATCCTAACTGCTGCTTTTGTACTTATAGGGAATAAAGAAGAACCAAATCACATGTGAATTTGTCTTTATTTGACTGTTTTAATCAAAAGTAATTCCTGCTGATTAGGTCCCTTACAGCCCTTCCATCCCGGACATCTGCAGGGTGGATGGGGTGGTCGTCCTCAGGGTCATTTATTTGTAGGGCAGGGCGTTGCCCTCCTCTAATAGTTGCAATATTATGGAGAACAACACAGGCCACAATGATGTCACATGCCCTCTCTGGGGTGACCCTGAGCTTACGCAGGCACTGGAACCAGGATTTGAGTACGCCTATGGTCATCTGAACCCGGGCTCTAGTCCTGCAGTGGGCCACATTAAAACTTTGTTGGGGCCCTGGCTCAGGGTCAGGGTAAGGGGTCAACAGAAGGGCTGGCATGGATAGCCTCGATCCCCCAGTAGGTAGCCATCGAACTCTCCTGAAATTATAAAGGACAAGTTTGAGTGCATTAGAAAGGGAGACAAAGAACATTTTACAAAGCTTTAACTTCCTTACCACGTGCAAATCTGTTGCTCAGACTACACTCCCGGTAGATCCGGGAATCATGCACTGAGCCAGGCCACTTGGCTTCTACATTGGTGATAATGTTGGTTGCATCACATATGATCTTCATGATCTGTATACATTTTCATGTACATATTTTTTAAGATGGTAGTTCATATACCTGGATATTGATGCTGTGAAAGGATTTTCTATTCACATAGTCCCCTTCATTTTCTTTAGGTGCAGTGATAGGAATTTGTGTCCCATCTATGCATCCTATCACATTTGGAAGCCCTGCAAAATGACAGCTGATTAAGCTACTGACCTCACTCTGAGGTCGCAGCAGAATGTATATCATAATAATAAAAAAAAAAATAGAATATATTTCTACATCAGTCACCTGCAATCCTGTGGAATTCCTCTTTGATGTTTCCGTCAGGTTTGTGACCGGGGAACACCACAATCACTGGTAACAGGCGTTTCAGTGCGAGGGTAATTTTCCACACCGCTCTACACAATGTTGCTTTTCTGAAGTGCTCTGCATCCCCGATGTTGTAGAGAAAACTACCATTTGCAAAAAAATGTAGCACTATGCATAAAATTTGCATTGATGTGAGCGCACGTCCGCGGTATGTGAGGTTGGTGATGTGTGGCCGGAGAATGTTCTCAAGATAAATGATACTGTTAGATGAAAAGCGGTAGCGTTCAAACAGATATTCCTCTGGAAATGACAGGACATCTAATCTAATTCAATTCTAATTCAAATTATTTGGGCTTTGATATCAATCGGATTAGGAATGAATGGACAATCCATGTAAGCTGTCTTCATGTGAGAGGAGACGGGTAGAAACTCAGGGTTTCTTCAAGTAAACCTGCCAGGGAGCAGGTTAGTCTGTCACCATGGTGACTGACCCAGAGTTTCAGTTACCTCTCTTTCTGGAACGAAAAAACCCAGAGTTTCCCTCATCTCAGGGTTAACTTACTCTGAGTTTTCACATAACCCGCTTTCTGGAACACCCCCCAGGTGTTTTGTATATTCAAGACAAAAGGACACTGCAGGAGTGTATTCAGCACCATAGGCATTCCCCACACATTAGGCCAATGGCACAGTGGTGCATTCCTGCAACAAAAACTGCTGGTGTGTGTGCTAATCCAAAAGCTGCTTCCTCTATTGGAAGGCTACTATAAATGTTGTAGATGAAAAACCTTTAACAAGAATTAGATCAAAAGTAGAAGCATTATAGCATTTAACCAACTTCGTTGTATTCCACCACAAGCCAAAATATTGCATTTTGGACTGAAAGAATAGAGAGGCCGGACGTTTAGTCTGTCATTAAAGGAAGTGTGTTATGTGAAATGGGATTTTTTTTTATTTTGTGTGTGTGTGTGAGTGTGTGTGTGTGTGTGTGTGGATGCTGTGGGACTAAGAGGGAGGCAAATATGTACTGAGTGGAATGCAGCAGTCATTTAAGGTACTAGCCAGATTGCCTTCAGGCACAAGCTCACACACACACACACACACACACACACACACACACACACAGAGACATACACAAAAATCATACTGAGGGATGGGTGGCTTTGACCCTGTCTCTAATTTCTGTTCTTGGTATTTTACCTGAACCCTGTATGTTCTCCCAAATACAGTCTACCAGGAGAGTGCTTCCAATTGTTTGGTTCAAGCAGCTGTCTAGGCAGGGACTCCTTATCGTACCTAGTGTTAGAACAACTCCTAAGCAGTAAGGGCACTTCAAAGAAGCAACTTCTTTTACAGGGCCTTCGGGTGGTGTAACACACATCGTAGCAGCCATGTTGGAGGTCCACAGTTTAGGAGCGACACAGTATTAAGGGTCCACTTTCTAAGAAAGACATTTTTGAGTCTCCTTACCAGCTCCTGAAATACTGACACTTACGCCCAAATGAAATACACATTTTACCTCCAACCTGTAGTGTTATGTATTTCATCTCAGTTGTTAAGGTGTGAGTAGCTGAGTTTTGGAGTTATCAGAATTAGATGGCATTCAGCTAGCGGTGCTCAAAATTCTAAGAAAATATATCTGAAAAACTCAAAACCATTGTTTGTAACAATTATTTCTGAACAGCTGGTTCTCCAGTAGACCTCCAAAATGTACATGCTTTACAGTACATACTATAGAAAGTCCTTCAGAGGGTAGTGAAGTCATTACTGGATGTGTTGAGAAGATCCAGTCATACAGATGAAAGTCAGTCATCCAGGTCATGGTAATACTAATTGCTATATCATAGGCAACTGGACTGGACATTTTCTTGAAAACGTTTCACCTTTGCTCTATGAAATATTTTTCATGGAGTGTGACACATGAAAAACAGTAATTGTTTGCAGAAATTCTGATTGCTTAAACACTATTTCCCCTGTTGCTTAGCAATGGAAATGAAGAGGAAACTATTTTCCCCATTAAGGCCATGGCCACAAATATATAGATTATACCACATAATATCAAAATAGAGCCTTTTCATACAAAATCCAGCCTTTTTAATAGGTGCCATGAGTTCCGAGAAGGAAGCAGCCACATCCACTTTCTACAAAACAATTATACAGTGCAGTTAAATCTGTTTCCTTGACAGAAAAAGTGCATGCAGTAAACACCAACCGAGGGCTGGACTGGGCTTGTTAGGGAACTGTGAACTCTCTTTTTGTAATATCCTGTTTTGGTCCGTGAGTTGTCTTTAGCTTTAGCTGACATAGCTGTGGTTTCACCCCAGAAGAGGCGACCAACTGTACTGCATGAGTCGGACACACGGAAACACACTTCAAATCTTCTTGCAACACATTCTTTCACAAAAAAATAAGTCACAAACTCACTCTGTATTTAATCTTCATCAGCTTTGCCTGCATGAATACAAACCAATGGTATTCTCTCCTCAGGCAAAGTGAGGTAATTTACTATTAATTCCAAGGTTTTTATCAATGCTTTCCCATAATAATTTCCACTGTTTCATTTTTCCTCCTGTGTTGGTTTCTCAGGAAGATCGGGTGACAATTAAAAGTATGTAAGTGTCACAATGACATTGTCACCATGGATGATAATCACACATACTGACAAGTGCAGGCATGCATGTACAAAGTCACATTCACACAAGTACATGCTTCATCAACTCTGAAATGACTGTGTTATTGTGTTAAGTCTGTTTTGATATATAGAAAGGTTGAGACTGCTTGCTTCAACTGAGTTCATTTCAAAACTTGTATAACCTTAGAGGCAAAAACAACTTGTGCTACAGCAGCAAAGAAAAAACCTGTTTTTTCAGTAATCTATGCCAGCATTCACCACCTTTGTACTGCACTGACCTGGCATTTAATCAAAAAGGTGTGCTCAGTGTCAGAGAATTTTAGCCTTGCTGGGAGTGTGTGTAACACTGTCTTGACAGACTGTTTGGTTTGGTTTGTGATTGCAATTCTGTTTGGATGTTTGCAAGATGACTTTGTACCAACTTCAATGCATTTACAGTTACAACAGGATCAAACAAGTGTCATGCAGCGAGGATAAAATCTAACAATGACCTAAACAGAGAGGCAGGCAGTCTTTGCTGTAAATATACACATGATCTTGAACTTCGTCATGTTGCCATCACATCACCCTTGAATAACATCATACTTCTCATTTGAACAGCCTTGAACAACATGAAAACAGAGTATAAGAATATTTACTCTTCTTCAGGGGAAGAGTTGTCTCAACAGTTTCAGTCCTTGTTAGAATATCTAGCCCCATTAGATAAATGTACTCAAGAAGATCACACATCTACAGTATTTGCCTCTGCTTGATCACGGTGCAAGGGTAGTCTGACAACAGACACAAGCAGCACACATGCAATCTGTGGAGTACTTTCTCAGTGTCTCTGCGGGTGATTATTTATATGCATGCATGGGTATGTATTGTAACTGTGAACATTATTTGCAAGCGCACACACCCAGTTTGCTAAGTTGTAAACATTGTACCCTCCGAAGCTCCTGGCTAATCGATCCCTTACGAATGCATCTTGACTTTCTTTTCAAACAGTGTTTTAGATTTCGCCAGGCCACTTATTACAGACTAGGGGGGAAGATGATGCTTCAGTTTAAGTAGTTGCCTCTCAGTGACTTAATGGTTGAGGTTAGATAGATTCCATAGGATGATGTGCTGCTCCGTGACTTTGTATGTTTAGGTATATGTGTGTATTTTCCCAGTTCTGTCTGAGGGTGTCCATAGAGGCTTAGTGGTAGAATGCCAAGATGCTCCTTTAACCACAGGGACAATTAGAGGCAAGCTTCTGCTATTATGGTACCTTGCTTATAGTGTAAGCCACTCAGTTTCACCACACATATGATAAATGTGAATGCACATACACATATGCAGTGGTGTTTGAAAAGTCATGTTTTGAACACTGGGTTTGTGGTGACCATGTTCACTGCCGAGACACAATCAAATACAGACGAACCATCAAAAAGATTTAGCATAACCACACCTTCAGTCATACTGACTATTCTAGCTACATGGGAGATGCTTAAGTTACATGTGCATCCACCACATTTAAAAGGAAAAGGTTAGTGCATTTGTAAAGTGGTTGGGTGCTCGAGCCAGAGAAGGAATGGTGCTCAAAGAGTTAAATTCAGAGAGAATAACTGTTCTGGTAGCTGTAGTGACAAGAGGTCAGCCCATGCACTGACCTTTTACATGTAAGTTCTCATGTAGGGTTTATATATCCCTTTTTTACCATGTCACCACTGCTCTCAAAATGTTTAACATAGACGAAGCAATAACTTCTTCAGTTCCAGTGCCCACACTTACCATTGATGTGTCTGTAAGGACTGTAAGTGGAGCAAGTGGGGAGCATTTTCAGAACTCACCAATAACAGTCACATGCCTGAACAGATCTTTCCAACATTTCACTTTGCTTTCATTTTTTACATGAAGAGCAAATTACTGGTGAAATTTGAGTATAATTTGATTCCCTTTTCAGTTTAAGAATGGTAGTTGATTCTTATTTAATTCTTTATTCTGCTGATTGGGTCTGTTATGTTTTTTATGAATAAAGAGGTTCAGTGAGCTAGAAGCACAGATTTTTAAATGCTTACAACTTTGGATCAATGAGTAGAACTCTTTAAAAGCAATAATTCCTTTTTTTGGGGGCAGTTCAACAGTTAATTTCAAGAAAATATCTATCTACAATATGACATGTAATGTTATTCACTCTCCTTTAAGTCCTGTTTTGGTCGCCAGCTTATGTGGAACGTATGTGTCTTTTTAACAGCTAGCAGCTCCACTACCTTCACCAACTAGTGTATCTGCCTGCTGTTTGGTGTATCTGAACTTTTCACTGCCTGATGAGAGCTGTACACTCTTGCCGAAAGACATTAAATTAAATTGTACAGCTGAGGGGAACTACACAGAGTTGATGAAAATTCTTTGTTGGTCTATCACTACAAGGGATTCTGTTGACTAGTGCCTCTTTAATGAGATACTAAATTGCAAGGGTAGCTGCTTTAGACTTACTACTAGACTTCCTCCTACCTGGCAGTGTGGCAGAAAAATCTGATTCTTAAATACATTAGCTCCTTTAAGACATTTACTCAAATGCTATCTGGATGAGTGCTTTTCACTTTTACGAAAGAATGCAGTGTCAGTGTGTTTACAAAATTTACAATACAATATATTTCATACCCCTTTCAGTTTGAGACATATGTCTAAGTAGCCTATATATTTTAATATAATTTCAATTATGGCCAGGAGCAGCCCTAACCAAATTGCTTAGCATCTCAGGCAGTCACAAGCACTCCAGTCCATGCTTTTTTTAATGTGGGGTTGCAGCAGCTCTCCTGCCTTCCCCTCCAGTGCGCAGTTTTCTGGTCAGTAGCTGTGTCCAGGGGAATTCTTTAGGGCTTTGGCTATGTTTGGTTCTCTGAGGCTTCTGCCTTCTGTTATGCTTGCTAGGCCAAGGCATATCAGAATTCAGTCTGCATTCTTGAAATACTGTATATAGATCTCCGAGACCAGCAATATTGCTGGATGGATTTAGGGATGACCAAAAAGTCATATACAGAGTGACATTAAGCATATTTCAATCTGTGGGAAGAAAAGTCAAGGACTTGGGAAAAGTATATGCTTTTGGATAATTTGTTTAGGAATATGTGCTTTCTTTTTGCTCTGCACTCTAAACAAGTTTTGTTTCACCGCAGACAGAATATAATGCAATATCCGCATAATGCAATCTGAATGTAAAATACGATCCAGTGTAGGTTTATTTATTGTTTGACATTCCTTAACATGAAAGAAACAGAGGGCAGAAAATGATTCACTGTTGAACCAAAAATGAAAATCCAGTCATTATCTCCTTTTTGTAATTTCGTTGGCCGCAAGACATTTCTGAAGCTTCACAGTTAAACATTCTTGTAAAAATCTGAAGTAGCTGAGGCCTTGCTTTAAAACATAAAAAAAAATAACTCGGAAATTTAAAATGAATACAAAGGCTTTTTACAGCTCATCTGGTGTAATCCAAGTGTGTACAAAGCCCCAAGATTTCAAACTGATTTTTGAGACACTACATGTACCCTGGACACACGGTCATGTTCGTGCACCCATTTCATACAGGCTGAATGTGGATTTGCTTTCAAATGTAAAAAAAAAAAAAAAAAAGAAAGCAGCTATAAAATGGCTTGATTCACATCATCCCATGTATTTAAAGTTTCTGGAAGCAATGGAATCCCAAACTCAGTTGAAAAGACATTATTGCCCATTTCAGACAGGGTATTTGCTAACTTACTTTTAGCTTATCAGCTACAGTGAATATTTTGGCTTTAAAAGAGTGTAAATAACATCTTTTCCAATCAATTTGGGATCTTGGGGCTTCCAGAGACTTTGATTATGCTGGACGACCAAGTTCCCATCTGCTTCAATTATTAAGTCAATGCTGGTTACTGGTCCAGAAATGTTTGTTTACCGGGAAACTTCAACAAACTTTCTATCATCATGGGGCCAAGTAAATAATAACAGAAATTTAATTTTTTGGGTCATATGCTCTTTTTAACCTATCCTTATTTAAATGTTACAATATTACCAAAATTCACTAAAAGTACATTTCCACACAGCATTTCATTCAGTACCTTTGCTTTGCAATATGTAGTAACTAATGCAGCATCCTTGTTCTTGAGGATTATCATGAGTTATATTTTTCTGCAGTCGGTAAATATTATTTTTCTCATAACTCTATTTGTAGACCTCCTCATAACAGCTTGATAAATACTTTTTAAAGTACTTGCGGAACTATTGTCTGCATATGTAACTGATCTATTTGCCTGGAAAATATGATGCATACCTTCTCCTTTTATAGCAACTCTCATGCTTGGCATTTTTAGCGAGGGGGAATTTTAAGGCCATTGTTGCATAATGGACATGTCCAACATTTTGCTGATTGCAGTCCAGTAAATCTCTCGTGTCTTACATTAGCTTGTTGGAATTCCTCTTGAGCCATCTGTGTAAATGACCACTAAACATTTTTAAAATCATTATTGTCTTCATTCTCAACTCCTCTGACTTTTGTGTACATTTATTTAAAAAATAACTTTTGGAGAAGATTTTTGTGAAATTATGCTCATGTAAAGGCTGTAATTCACTTAAAAGTATGGATAAAACACATTTTGGCTATCCTTTAGCTTTTCATACACCTTATATATGCTTGTCATGTGACTCTCACTCCCCCCTGTCCATTCTTTACCGCCGCACCATCTCTTCACCCCAGCTGCATGTGGTGAGGAGTTTGGACAGTGGGCAGCGTCGTGGCTGGACAGTCCTGCTGGCCTGCTGGTGCTAAGCAGTGGGGAGAGTGGGAGGATTACGCCCCTCCCTCCACGGGTCTGAAAGGCCTGGAGCTCAGAACGTAGAGCTAACCACTCTCACTGCACAGTATAAATAGAAGAAACTTGGGTTTGAGCAAGCCCATGTCTTTGCTTCTTAACTGTCAAAGCAGACAGGAGAGGCAACAGCACAAAGGACAGAAAACAACAGACAAAAATGTGTGTGTGATGAAAACATATAATGTTATTGAGAGGTGGAATTTTTTGTGAACTTCTGAAGTAAGCAGGAAAAGAAGGATAGGGAGGGCAGGGATGGAGAGAAAATGAATGCATATGAAATGAGAAACAGGGTTGAAAGAGCACTGGAGGATTATTTGCAGCTGGAACGACAAATTCAGTTGCTAAAAGATCTGTAATATATTGGAGATACTGGCAAAAACTCCACAGTAAATCCATTTCTTTCCATCTTCTCCAAGCGATGACCAAGCAGAGCCAGCAACCTTCTGTCCAAATCCACTTCCTAACACAAGCCAAGTCCAGGTGATTGTTCAGCACACACGGTATTATGTAAGAATAGCGGGAATGCTTTCTGGCTAACGAGCTGAGGGGGAATTTGACATGAGAGCCCCTGCAGGTCCGCAGAATTCCTGCTGCCATGGAGGATTCTAGCATTCAAATTCCTCTCCTCCACAATGTGGTAGAGTTACAATGAAATGCCTAGTGGTGCTGAACTCTTCTGCCTTTGAAGTCCTATTCAGGACTGTGTGCGTTGGGCAACTGTTGTTGCATGCCATTCCTCATACAATAAACTGTGTTATGTCACTGTTACCGCTGGATATGTCACATCAGAGGTGGCTGATCAGTGCTAAAAAAAAGAAAGGTTTCTGCTTTTTAAAACAGTGCAGAAAAAAAACATTAAGTGGTCTCAATTGCTTTACAATGCATATGACCCTTATGAATAAGAGTTACGGTTAAGTCGAGTATCCGTAAGTACAGTTCAAGTATTTGTCCCAAGTCTACTTCATGTAGTAAGTACACTAATAACAATGTACAAGTAGTGTACTTGTGTACTACTACTTTAAGTGTAAGTTTTGAGTGCATAACTAGTTTACATCAAAGTTTTATTTAGTAATGCACCTATAGTGTGAACTATACTGTCAGTGAACTTAAATTTTTAAGTTATGTTAGTTACAGTAGTTCCAAACAAAAACCAACAGACACACGGTATGAATACAGACATAGGGTTAGAGACGTGGAGTCAAAAGCAAGAATAGAAGTATATCTAAAGTATTCTTACTTATTTTTTAGTTTAAGAGGTATAGTTATAGCACACTTCAATGAGCATATGCTTTTTTAAGGGAATGTGTTCCATTTGAAAATTGTGCCATAAGCATTATGCATTTAATTATGCATCAACTATGCATTATTTACCACTTTATAGCATAATGCAATAAATGCAAACAGTGTGACTGCAGCAGACTTGAGTGCATTTGTCTAGAAGCTGGCACAAACAGGAATAGGGACAGTTTATTGAGGATATTTCGACAGCAGCAATGGGTTTGTGTATTGATTAGTAGCTTTGTGTCACTTTCAATTAGGCCATACTGAAGAGATGAGAGCGTGTGTGTGTGAGGGCACTGCTTTATTTTGTTTTGCTTTTTATACTAGCCAGAGGCCAATGCAAATGCCATTGCTCCTCTAGTTGTGTTTGAAAAATTGATATTTCTGACAACATCAGTGTCCATATTGGCTTTGTGATGAAATGCTTTCAAACTCACACATACAAGCACATACATGTGAGAGACAGAGAAATGTAGGGAGGCTTTGTTGACCACCATTAAATGAAAGGGAATGTATCACACAAGGCAGAAACAGGACAGAGAGGCATCTTATTGTTTCTCGGATTTTATATTATCATCATTAAAGCGCATGAAGGAAAGGGAGGTAACCGGAGAATGATGGAGGAAGCAGGTGAAACACATACAGATGACTTTGGATTGTTCTTGGTAGAAGCTTTGTGGCAGGTATAATTGAAATTCACTCTCTCTTTCTGTCTTTCACATGGAGTATATGAGAAAATTGAGAGTAGACAAAAAGCAGCAGAGCATGCAGTTTGATGGACAATAGAGAGCCTCTGTGTTGTGTTAGACAGCCAACCAGGTCAGCTGTTCAAGAGCATGTCAGTGGAGGAGAAACAGGAAGCTTGCACACTCCTGAGTGATAGTGGTCTTCAGGTTTTCACTTTTTTCGAATTGTAGCCATGTGTCCCCTGTAGGATCACAAAAACACTGCCTGCTCAGCCCAGTTGCCAGAACAAATGTTTGCATTTTAAGTTTCTGCAAACCACAGATATGTTGAATTGGTACATTTAATTTGTATCATATAAATATTTTTACATTACATGTCATATTGCACTTTATACTGCATGTACAATACTGACAATCACGTCAAGATCAGGAGTGACTGGTGGTGTCTTGACGGCTAGATGAGCTGGCTGCCAGGCTAGAGACCACTGTTCAAGAAGGTGTTTTATGAAGCTAGAACGATCACATTAAAATTTGGAATCCAAAAAAAAAATTGGCATTGAAAACAAAACCAGTACTGAAAAACATTGGCATTGAAACATTTGTATTGAAAACAGTTGTATTGGCTCCTAAATTCTATAGTGGCTGGACCGTCCAGCCCCGCTTTCCCGCAGGATGCTGCCACTACCTTCGCTAATAATATGCAAACCACGCTCTACTTGCCCCTCCCCTCAGGCCCCGCCCTCTCGACGCCAAAATAGTGACAGAAAGTTGAAACTGAAAATCAGTGACACTGAAAAAAAAGGTGACATGAAGAAAAAAATCTAAAGATTGTCATTGAAAAATAAAAAAAAAAATCCCAATAAAATAAAATAATAAGATTTTCAGATTTTAATTATTTTGATTAGTTTCTTTTTTCAGTGCCAAAACTTGTTTCAAAGCCAATACAACTGTTTTCAATACGAATGTTTCAATGCAAATGTTTCCTTTTTCAGTACTGGTTTTGTTTTCAATGCCAATGTTTTTTTTTGGATGCCAAATTTTAATGTCACCGTTCTGGCTCCATAGTGTTTCAACATTTGAAAGAGCTAAACAACTGCTTAGTTTTGATGAAATGTGGGGGCATTTTTCAGCTGTCAAATGAACATTTTCAACAGATCCATGGTTTGCAGAAATGTACATTTATTGTAACATTTACTCTGGTGATTGGGTTTGTTTTACTATTTTATTTTGTCATAGCTTACACTGAAATCACGAGGGATGCAAAACAATGTTTTTTTTAAAGGTTTTGCACCTGTCATATGCCTCTCAGTGGTTTGGTCCGCTATACCTAATCCACACCCACACACACCAGTGCAAGTGTCTGTGGAGCAGTCTCTGGGAGTGTGTTGGTGGTGGTGGTTGACCTCCAGTAAGTATCTACTTTTGAGATCTTAACTCAAAATGAAAGATGTGTCTGAGATTTACCTCTACCACTCAATAGAACAAAAGACATATACGTTTAGAACAGGCCTGCCTTTTGTTTGGTCCTGTACGTCATGGTTGAACCGTGTGTGTCAAAATGGCCACAATATTGGTACTAATCAAGTCTTTTACCGAGCTGGCTTTCACCTTTCAATTATTCAGTATGGTGTAGTTGTGGTCATCGGCATTTCCTTTACATACATGACTAACACCAGAATACATATTTTCGCAAACCCCCTGGTCAAGGGCACCAAGTAATTTCATGCCAGGAGGTAGACCTGATAAGCAATGCTGTATCTAGAGACCCACAATGTTATGCAGTTGCACCCCGTGGTGTGAATAGAAATTCATCATAAAGGTGTTGTTAGGCTTGCGCACCATGGCAAAGATGTTTATTTTTCAACTTGATCCAGATACATATTAAGTGAGGACCTTTTGACTAACCTGAATACTTTAACATGTTTAAATTATTTTGGATACCACTCTTAAAAGTGGGTGCTCAGAACCATAACCCTTTAACAGGCAGGATGAACAATAATATTACTTATCTCATTTGAACCTAAGTTCAACATTTCCACACATATTTCTTGATATTTTTTGATATTTTGGATGTTATGAGTCATATCTCACAGAGTAAATTGTCTTGTGTGAACATTAGATAAAGAGATGTGATACATAATACAGCCATTACTACTTTTACTACTACTACTACTGCAGTTATTACTACATTACTAGCCTTACTTTACTACCTCTCTTATAGCCCTTGCCATTACTGCTAATACTACTACTACCACTACTTGAAAATAACTAGGATTAATAGATAACTACTTAACACCTAGTAAGTAGTAGTGATTTCTGATCAGGCTGAATACACAATTACAGATAACCTGGTCTGATTGAAAACCTTTAATCATGTCCCTTTTTCATATCTGCAGCCCAATTCATTCAAACTTAATGAATGAGTCCCCACTACATTCATTAAGTTTGATTGTAAAGAGTTCAGTTCAGGCCACAAAACTTACTTCTGTGACACTGTGACAGTCTTGTTTAAGGACCTTCAGTACCAATTTCTTTCAGAGGAATGATCTCACACACTACCCAATCCAATTAATTCTCAATCACATGAAATTAGTACTGATGTCCATGTTCAAACCCAGGTCAAAGTGAGTGCCCAGAATTTGCAATTAATGGAGGATTATAGGCTGTGAGGAGATCAAAACACAGCCAGTCATACTCTTTCTTCATATTTTAGAGGATTAAATGCTTGGCAGCTGCAGCAGCAAGACCTTTATTTTTGGGAAACATTATTGTACCGTACTTCACTGGAAAACATGAAATCTGCACCTGTTCAAAATAACTTCAGTTTGTTTGGATCAATTATATTCACTATCGATTAATCTGCCAAATATTTTCAAGTCCACACAAAAATGAGAATTCATTAGTTAATTCCTCCTTCCTAAAGTTTCTGGCTGCCCTTAGAACCCAAATTGAGTTGAAAAAAATGTATTTACACACTCAACAAGTGGTCGAGTGTCCACTTCAGACAGGGTACTTGCTTTTAGCTTTAGCATCTACACTGAAGATTTCACCTTTAATAAGGGTGTATATAATGTATTTTCGAATCAATCGATTATGCTGGACAAGCTATATAGAGCCACTGGGGTTGTTTATTAGTGTTTTAAAACAGGTTCCCATCTACTCCCATTGTTAAGGGGAATGCTGCAACACCATTTTACTGTGAAGCTCCAGATAAGTTTTGTTGATTGCAAATCTTTCTGGGAATGGGGTAAATGGCTCATGAATCAATTTTAATTTTCGGGTGAACTTTTCCTTTAATTGGTGAATTGTTTCATCTAGACATAAGATGTCAAAAGATTTTGAAAAATGCTTGTCACAATTTACCAGAGCGCAAAGTGACATCTTCAGATTGCTCCTTGTGTCCAACCTGCAGTCCCAAACTCAAAGACTAATCATTTACTATCATAAATCACAAAGAAAAGCAGCAAATCCTCACATTTAAGAAGTTGGAATCAGAAAACATTTGACGACATTTAATTTTCTTTTGACTGACTCCTTGATTAATTGACAAATCACTGCGACTCTAGTTTGTAGTCACTGAAATGACAGCAACTATATGAATGTATGTCTTTATTATTTACCGTGCTGGCATTCTGCTCCTGTCCCTTATACAAAACATGTTGCATTTCTATAGTTGCTCTCCTACAGGGAGCATTTAAATGCAGTGCAGCAACATGTTATTGGATGACAACATGACCGAGATAATTCACTATCAATGAAATGAAATGGGCTTCAGATACACACGCACACAAACACACACACACACACACACACACACACACACACACACACACACACACACACACACACACACACACACACACACACACACACACACACAGGAGAGACAGACAGATAGACAGACAGACAGAGTGCGGTAGCTTTAAGAGGGGAGGCGTGGTGCTGCTGTTTTGACCGATTTGTCAATCCCTGCACTCGCCACTATTATTCAGCTGAATGAACAGCCCCGTACAGCCAGAACAGGGCATCGGCTCTCTGTATTCAACCCGCCCAAGGATTCGATTTGGTCATATTTGCCTGGTGACAACGTCAAGGGATTATTATTATCAGGCAGTGACTGTTTCTCCGTAACGAAGCCGGGAGGTAAGTTTACGAATTTACTGTAAATCGAGCTGAACTGACGGTGCCGTGTGATGGTGCTCACTCCCCAGTTCCCTCTTTAGCAACCATGGAAGCAAAAGGAGCCATCGGCTGCAAATTCACACACTTCTCGTGGGGAAACGACACGGTGGAGGTTCTGATCGAGTGCTAGCAGCTGCCTCATTTTGCAAATGAAATGAAGGCAGAAGGTGTGAGATGGAAACGTGTTTTGACTGGCTGATGTTTTTCCGTTTCTCATGCCAATTAAGATCCAGCACCTGATTTGAAGCCTTCCAGTTCGCTGGTTACATTAATATTAAAGGCAAAGCGTGATACATGGCTTAATTGCACCCGTTTCCAATTCCAATGGAGCACTTTACTGACTGCATATAGATGCATAGTGGATAATTTATATGCATTTCTGCATATATTGCCTGCTCCCATTGGTTATTCTTCAGTGGATTTGCCTTATTGTGACAATATGATCATTTTCGGTTATTCATAGAGTTATGTGATTGTGTGACTGCATGCAACCTTTGCATGATGCGCAATGCATTTGACCCCGATATTAGGCGGCTGTATGTTCACCAGGCTAAACGGACAGACATGTAGTTTCTATGAGCATCCAAAGAGGGCGCTGCTCTGTCGCTACACTGCCCACCTCCACTGTAAAAAATGTCTGTTCACAAGAAGGCATCATCTGAGGTGATTAGTCTTACCATTAGATTTTGCTCAAATCCGTAATCAGTAAAATTCTTACGAACTTGACATTATATTTATGAAAATCTGTAAATTAAATGAATCAGGATGAGGGGATTTATATTGCCTGTTTGGATGATATGCTCTTGATAGCAGAAAAATGCGACTTTGAGACTGAATGTCAGCATACATTCCTTGTCATGATTGACTTTTCTTGCAGTGGGCAGCTGTTCCTATTCTCTTGAGCTAAATTTGGCTGCACTAACTTTTCAGGTTGTGTTTTCCATCCAGATATCAGCATGTCAAAACATTTGTTCCTGTAACATAAAACAGGTGTCTCTAAATATTAGAAATGAATCAAGACAGTGCTTATCATCTCTCACATCAGTTTCAGTTTCTGAATAGTTGCTTTGTACCAAATTTACCGCAAACCAAAGGCAAATACTTTTCACACTTTGGAGCATCCATGTGAAAGCTCACACTGCTAGTCGGTTTATGGGATTGATAGGCATCAAGAGCTGTTTTAATCTTGCTGAACATCTGGCAGAGATGCAGCATGGGGTCCTCTTGGTCAGTTGTTGAGGCCTTACAAGCACAACGGCATGCTAAGCACAAAATTATCCCCTCCTCCTCAGCCACACAACTTTTCCTAAGGAGTACTTAGTATCTGCTACATTCCCCTTAGTGGATTAAAATTACACTTCTTACGAGTGTCAAGCAAGCCACAGTTATCCTTAACTGTTTTTGGCCAGTTCAGAGAAATAGAAAAAAAGAGAGGAAAAAGTAAAAACGATGATTATGGGTGAAAAGACTGAAATGGATTAAGACATAGAAATGACATTTTAATCAAGCTTACCCATTGGGAGTTAGTGGCTTGCAGGATTTGTCCATGTAAGGCAGCTGAAGGAATTCTCAACAATGTGTAATGTACATACTTTACAGACATCAACAGGCTACCCACTGAAGCCCCAGACTTGTTTAATGGATGTCAGTACTGGATGGATTTATTGAAAAGCCCTGCACTATAGCAGAGCTGCAATCCATTGAGCTTTTAATACACTTTAAGCTTTTTCACAGGTTCAGCACCAAACTGATCACACACAAAAAACAGGAATATTTTGCTAGTTTACTCTCTAGTCAGACTGGAGCAGCTGTTCCAGCAATTTGGCTGTAGTACTTTTAGGTGCACTGTTTGGATTATTGTGCACATCCTTGTCCGACTACCTGTGTGTTTTTAGAAGGGAGGGAGGGAGGGAGGTAAGAAAACTAGGTCCATCATCCAAGACTAACATGGCCGCTGGGCTGAGGTGATCTACTCCTGGCTGTGCCCATGCTGACAGAGCTTTTGGTTGTGTTCCTGTGGCGGAAGGATGACTGAAAGCCTTGGTCAGCTCAGGGTGGCTGCGTGTGTGATACCAGGTATTGGCCACACGGGGCTGTGGTGTGCGAATGTGCCCTCCTCTGCCATGGAAAAAAAGGTGGCTATGCAGCAGGGGAAATACAGGGCCATTGTTCACAACCAGCCACTGAGGCTGAGGCGTACTCATTTCCACCAGGGCCAGATGTTTTGGTTGGCAATTGACTGTGCCAACAGGGGCTGTAAGGTGAGAGTCTGGTGTGGTGGGCAGGATATGGCAGGAGCTGAGCCACGGCAGACTTTTTTTTCTGTATTCCTAACTAGGGGGGTCAAGAATCCCCAATTGATTCGACTTTTGATTTTAAGGTCATGATTCAATTAGATTTTTGATTGAACTGTTTTGTTTCAGCATTGACAGCTATTAATTTCTCATTTATATTTTCAGCTTCTTCTTTTAGAAGATAAGCGTATGTTATATCAACAGCTTGGCTTTACTCAATTGACTTCTACCCTTAAATTACATTTACAGTATAAGGTATTGTGCCAGTTTCTACTCTTACCCACTTTTCTGTTTGCGTGGTGGTCAGGGAGCTTACTGTATCTGAGAACAGAGCGAAAGAGTCTGGGAGTAATTAGCTGTGAGGGTATAATCCCATACCAGACACAGCGTCTGTTAAAAGTGTGCCCCCCCCCCGTCTCCTCCCAAACAAGTGGTTACGACCCCAACAAAGTCCCACCTTGCCTATTTTACTACTACCTTCATTTATGAGTACATGTGAAAATAGTGAAACTGGTTTGCTTTGCAGATTTGTTTTTGCAGCAGGGGGCGACCCTACTCTCACACCACGAATCATACTCACAGGCCTGCACAAGGAGTGCCAAATCTCTGAAGAGAAGGTTTTTAAAATTGATTGCTTTTTTATTTTGTTGCAAGCTGTCAGTGACAAATTGTATACATGCACTGAGGCAGCCTAAAAACTGCACATGAAAGATTTAAGACACATCTAACAAAGAAGCTGCTCTGTTGTCTGGTGGTACGGAGGGGGATGCTTCTGTATGATGCGGGACAGCAGCAGGTCGAACACACAGACTGTGGTTGGGGTGGGTGTTGTCTATTAGTATCCTTTGAGTTCTGTGCAAACATCTCCACTGATATTACTGATACTCAGTAGATCGGTACCAATGATGTTCTGGGAAGTTTTAATCACCTGCTGTAGCTCCTTGTGCACAAGCCATTCCAGTTTGTGATGTTTCCAGTCCAAATGCTTTATATTGCTCCTCTCTTTTTATTGGGGATGCTAGATTATTTACAGATTTTGACACATTTATTTCAAATGAAAATATACGTATTTTTAAAAGAGAAATAGTAACTGATTCTTGAGATTTTCAATGAATGCCTGGTCCCAACTTTTGTAGAGGGGGTCCCAGTCACTGGAACTGTGTGTGCAGAGTTTGCTGATGGGTGGTTGCAACAGGGTGTGGTCCATTTCTCTCATACAGTGAGGCTGTCTTCTGTGGTGAAGAGTCTGATTCAGAGAAGATTTGTAGCATGGCAAGACAGCCCCGGAATGTAAGACAGCCCTGATATCAGATTGGGGTTACCCAACTGTGAAGCAGTGCTATAATATGATCTTGAACAATGTTTCCTCTAGGATTTTTTTCAGCAGCGGGGCAGGCTCTCCAGGGAGCCGTGGCGGCGTAAACAAATGACACTTGACTGCAGATTTTACTTTTATGCCCAGCATAATCCCCCTTTTTATTGAATGGCTGGCATGGAAAATGGCTTTTATTATTTTATTATTTATTTTATTATTACATGTATATTATGCAAAAAAAAGGTTCATCAACACTCACCATTATCAGTGTGGTAGAGCCATGAGTGGAACCGGCTATTTTTTTCAACCCATTTAGGGTCCCACCCTGATAGCCTGTGCTTCCCTTTAGGTTTTTCTCCTCTACTCTCATCTCTTTCTCCTGCACCATCACTTTGCTCTCCTGCTCCTTCACTCGGCTCTCCCCCTGCTGTACTCTGCTCTCCTTCACTTTGTTCCACTGCTCCTCCCTGGCTAATGTTACTTGTCTTATACGATTACATAAAACATTAACGTTAGATAATTTACACTCACATCACATCTGAATCCAAGTGTGAACACAATTTTTTACCTAACCATCATCATTTGAGTCAGTAAAAGGGTCATGATACCTGACTAGCATCATCTTCATCAGGTGTCTTTCTCTTCCTTGAGAAATATTTGAACAAGCTCATCTGAAAATGCAGTCAGCAGTTACATCATGGCGTGTATATATACGCTTAATGCTATCAATTAGTTTACTCACGTTAGCGACACTGAGTTGAGTTGGCACCGGGCCCAATTAATTAAGCTATTATTATTATTATTATTATTATTAATACTATTAGTACATTAATTCTTGTTATATCCTCCTGATTGTGTAATGTATCGTTCTATGTGAGTGTGTGCTGTCTTTCCTATTTTGTATTTTGTATTATTTGCTGTCTCATTGTATTGTACTTTGTATTTTTTTATTTTATAGGGACTACGGATGCAAATTAGCAACTCTTCTATAATTCGGCATATTCACGTCTTCCATGTTCATTAATGTGCACTGTCAATAAATAAAGTAAAAAGGAAAGCCACCGATATGTTACGTAACCTTAGCTGGCCATCAATATTTTGCAAATGTCTATTGAACTTACAAAATCTATTATAAGTTCTCTTAAGCTAATAAGTCTACCTTTTCTCCAGTGAGTCATTGCCCTATTTTCAAGATGACACTCCTCTGACTCTCCGACCTGGTGCCTGGGTGCTTGATGTGATGTCACTTTCAAGGCCGAGCTCTTGCGAGTAATTAACGTCGATGGCACCAGTAAGTTCTTGGGGGAGGGGGGGATCTACTCCAAAGAGTAGATACTGAGCAAGATAGTTATCTAGTTTACCTTAGCACTCGCGACACCCGACCCAGTGCAGGACTCTGCTGTGAAGGTGGAGATATGATGCGGCGGTGGTGTATTTGCGACAATTAAAAAAAAAGAAAAGAAATTTGAAGGAGCGGCGGCTAGGATTTAGGAATGGCCGGCCGCCACTCCTATCAGTTTCATCACACACTCCCACATGCTATCCAAATGTAAAATGAATGGATTACACAATGATATGATTCATTCTAATTATTATAATTAATTTATGCACTCTCACCACTGTAGTGTTTTTGGAAACAGTAGCTTGCTGCCTTGACTACCTGATTAGACTTGCCTGTTTCCACCACTGGTATAATTTAGAGGCAGTTTAATTCTTGGTTTCACCATGCATTGTTCTGATTCTGCAGAAAAGGAGCTTGAGGCCACAGTAAATATGGTATTTCCGATTAAGTGTGCGTGATGGCAGTGTGATGGGTCCTTCAATCATATCAGGACTAAACAGACAGGGAGCAGGTGCTCATGTAAGTTTGTCTTTCTATATCTTGAATAATTGTTAATAACAAATAATTGTTCCTCCATCCATCCATCCATCCTCCATGGGAATGATTTAGCACTGGGGGTAATGGAGGTTGAGAATATCCTAATATGTCTATACTTCCTGACAGCTCCCTGCCCCCTACCTCTCCAGCCTTTGTCCCAGCCTTGGTCCACTTTACCCTCTACCCCTTTCACCCTGTAGTTAACTAACTCAATGCAATGGTTGTTTCGGTCCCCTGTCTTAATGTAGTCACAGGCAATTAGCTCCTATCAAAATACGGTGCTGGATGCAGGGTTGAAACTCAGGCATCCAAACTCTTTTACCCTGAGCTAATGAGTAAGGGTCAGATAGGTTTTGTTAGTAGATGGAAGGGATAAAAAGCAGGAGGGGTTCACTTGGGACCTGTGCACGTGCTACCTCGCTGAGCACAATGCAGCTCTTTCACTTGGGATCTTGAGCACATATGGAAACGTTTTCTAAACCTCCAGCTCGTCAGTCCCCCGTATTCTTTCGACTGCAGGTTTCTTCTCACCTCCACAGCTCAGATTTACTTTGCTTCTGAAATTTACTTAAAACTGGAGATTATCCTACATTAGCCCTTTCTCCTTGGTACCCCTCAAAACCTGAATCCAACAGTACAACACTACTTTGAGTGTACTCATTTAAAGTTCCCTTAAACAAAATTTTCTTTCAGATTCTGAGATGTTCCGTTTTGACCTTTTGGTCTGTATCCAGTAGACATAACTGACCACTGTGATTTTGTTTTTTGAGCCACTAAAGACCACTTACATTCATCCACTTAAGAACATGTCTGTATTCACATGTGCCCAGTTAATATTATTTTGGCTTTGTTGAACTTTTTCAGTTAAGGTTGACCATGTGAATTCAAGCTCCACATTTAGTAGTGTTGCTTGCCTTTTCTTGAATGAATTAGTACCCACACAAAATTCTAGGAACACTTTTTTAACAGTAACACAATGCCAGCGTGACATCATCTCCAAGGATCGGCCTCTAAACTACACAGCTGGGTGTAGATAACGGAGCCGCTTGGATGTTTATTTTTTCCCTTCTGCATTCCAGCTTCTTATTTATAATGGCCACGATATCCTGCTCATGAGGTTACTTCTATAAAAGGAAGTTAGAAGACTTTTGCCGACCCACTCAAATAGGAGGCTTGCATGCCACATTTTCTCAAGATGTAACCATTAGATTTTTAGGAGAAAAACATCAATCACACAGCAAAAAATTGTGAGTTTGGCTTGGGTCAAAGACAGTGGGATACGTGACTGAAATCTTGATTGAGAGCACTGAAAGAGTCAAAACACAAAGCTATCAACTCCCTCTGTCAGCTTCTGCTTTCTTATTATCCAGGTGTATCCTCAAGGCAGTTTTTCTCCTCTATCATGATTTAAAACTGCAGTAAGAAATTGTGAAAAGAGGCTGTGTAAAGTGATCAGAATAGATGCAGCTCTTTGTATCAGAGATCAAGCCTATGTTTTTGTTGAGAATATACTCCACACATGGTTAACTGTGGTGAAAGGTGACCTTTGACACATGACTTGGTCCAACTGCCAAGCTGGCCCTCGAGGAAATAGATTGTGTTTACAAAGAGCTTGTCATTATGTGCTTTAAATGAAATTATCTTGACATGTTGGGCTGGGTAGCTAATGGCATTCAATATCTATTTGGGATCATGTGGCTTTGTTTTCCTTAAAAGCAAGAGCAGCCAGCTCCTCTTTAACCTGAGAATTTCCTCTACTTGCAAATTGAGTAGATTGGGTCTCCATTATCAAACTGACGACAAAATCATTTGGCCCGGATTGTCTGCCCTCAAGTTCTTTTTCACATGTATTGTTGTTTTCCCAGGATCAATTTGGCCCCTAATTAGCATAAACTCCTCAACATTAACAATCCAGATGTCCTCAGTGGCCTGACACCCGTCATTTAATGCCTGGCAGATGGTATTTGTAGCAATGGATTTTGCTGAAAATAGATTACCTTAATGAGGTCATTTTCCAATGAACTGTGTGGGTTTGGCCAAATCATCTGTTAGAGGCCCAAACCAGGCCTCTAAGGTTCAAAGATTTACTTAAGGTTACTTAAAGGGTAAACAGGCCTGGAAGAAAGTCAAGTCCTTGCTTGCACCACTGAATATCCTTCACAGTACAGTGTTTGTCAATCGAGTGTATTCACTGTGAGGGGCCTCTGTACAAGAAATATGACATAGGATGTTCGTCTTTGGGCTGTGTTATTGTAACTATCAGATCTTCCTCCTCTTTCCCTCCCTCCCTCCATCTCCTTGCTTTACAAGGGTCCTTTTCGCTGGCCCTTGCAGCTCTGTTTGTGTATTTGATTGTGGGAAAATGTCTTGACTGTCTGTGAGAGTCCCCCGCTCTCAGGACTGACTTTTCCCTTGGGGTCCTTCAGGCTCGGAGAGGCTGAGCCCCACCATTGCTCTGAGACCCCTCTCCTCCCAGCAACCTCTTGTGGTAGCAGTGATAGTAACATTCCCTTGCCTGGTCTTCTGAGTCCCAAACTGCTAGTCTGAGCTGTCTGTGTGTCGCTTATAGCCAGGCTCAAATACACAGTTTATCTTCTCAGAATGGGGAGAGCTTTCAGGCATTTCAGCACAGTGATAAAAAAGCCTGGCAAAAAGTACTCTCTACCAATAACTCATTTCAGACAGGGGCTGAGATCAAGACATGGATATGTGACACAGAGTTATGAGACTGAGCCAGGCTGTGGTGGATTTACTTTGGCTGCCCTTGAGGAATATGTCTCCAAAGCTGGATATTGAATATGAGAGAGGTCAAATTTATAGCTTTTTGTTTAAAGTTCTATTAATTAGACTTGTTCTAGTTCAGTATGTGTAATTTGACAGAGGGGATTACCTTGTGTGGCATTGCATATATAGATTGTGAGTTCCAGTTTTCCTAATCATTCTCATGTTGTACAGTAAGGTACCCCTCATTTTTGAATGCCCTCCTTGCCCCTCAGAGCAGGGTTGTTGTTGTTAAAAAGATAAAGGGTAGTGGTTGAAATTAGACAACCCTTCAAGACACTCAAACACTGTCAGTTGTTATCAGTTCCATTTATGTAAACCGATGCGACTGGACAGTTCTAATATGCCGTCTTCAGCTTTGGTGATGTCTCTTGCTTTACCATGGCAATTGCGGTATTTACAATGCCATTTGTCATTTATCTGATGGGGATGAAAAAAAGAATGGATGCTAGCAATTCGTTCACAACTTAACATTATCAATCAAGTCACTGAATAAAAAAAGAACACAGCAACGTTGTCTGGCCACTAGCGGTGCTTTTTAGACTAAAAACATTAGCAACCTGGGATCCTACCCTACAAGTGTGCTTTGATATTGGAAAGTGGTACCAAGTGCATCAACTTCACTGTCGGACTTAAGTTAAATTTCAGGAGTCATATGCATTCAAAGGGGGGAAATGCAACATTGAAATACTTAAAAAATGCAGAACTGCAGTGTTCCACATGCACCCACTGTTTTCCTCATTCTGGAGGCCTTACTATTTCCAAAAGGCACAGTGATGCAACAGCTGTCTATCAAAGACAATCGACAGAGGGCCTCAGAGAAATGAATTTTTATTCATAATAAATATTCATAAAAGCTCATCATAAATGTTAAGTCATCATTGAAAGTGTCGTTAAATTCAAGTAAATTAACACTGATCATTCAACACTGGGGTGATGATTGATCTTGTTGAGTCAAGATAAAACTAGTTTACACTGAATAATTTAAGAATAATTGACAGCTAACTAGTGAATGTTAACAGTCACACATAAAATAATAGCTTGTTTGTCAAATCACATAGGTGAAATCCCAGGGGGACAGGTGGGTCATGACCCCCCCATCTCTAGAAACATTTCATTTGCCTCCCCAGTATATCACTGTAAACCCTAGCAGTGTTCGTAGGAGCAATGTAATTTTTCATACTGTACACAGTGACAAGATGAGTTACAGCACTACATTTGAAGTCCAACTGAGGAATTTATGTAGTTTTGCCTTCCATGGTCGATATTAGATTTTTACCCCTGCAGACACTTCCGCTGTTGCAACTCCATCCTAGTGGAAACACTGTCATGCACAAATCAACGATAACAGTGTAATGTTTGCTAGCTAGATGGTAAGTTACTGAGACATCACCAAACTATTAGTGATAACACTTGTAATGAAAAGGTCATAATACATTGAAACAACAGAGAGTTCTTAGACCCCCCGGTTTGTGTGCCCTTTAACAAACCTCCATTGAGATGGCCACGTAGCCCTTAATAATTCACCCTACCCCTCTATTTCAACAAGAATCAGGACACCCTACTCCTGAGATGTGAAGGCACAAAAAGCAAGGGTAGGGCTAAGTGTTTGGAGCAAGGGGTGTATTGGGATGAAACTCCACAATGACTTGCTTGTGTCTGAAGCCTCCAACCTCCATCCTCAATTTAATTTACACAGCTATAATTCACTTTACTGGTGTGACAAATGTGATTTATCAAAGTGGTCTCTCTTTTTATACCTGCCGGTATAGGAAGCTATACAACTATTAATTGTGGTCCAAAAAATGGTCCAAATACATTATCAGAAAGATCCTGCCTGGTGATCTCACTTTATTTTAAACCAAAGCCCATTACTAGACAGTAAAACATTTTATAAGCTCCACACCCTCATAATTCTTGCTAAGAAAAGTGGATAGCTAAATTTGGCCTCTATATCTTCCCATGCATTTTTCTCCCATCACGTTATGACTTTATGGAACAGTTCAAACTAGCTCCTAAGTAGAATAGAAAGCTGTGACAGGCACTTTTAATGTGTTCTTCAGGCCCTCTCTCAGCTTGTAATGCGTCATGTGAGCTAACCTCCATCTTATTGTGTTTGAGTTTTGAGATGGATGGGCGAATGCAGCTGAGGATCCAGGAATGATAACATATGGTTCTGTCTTTTTGCTATCGTGTAACTCAAACAGACAAACACCAGTGAACAGTGGACCTGAGCCATAGATCCTTCATCCCTGGCAAGTTCTTTTCAAAAACTCATTTTGCCAAGTGAAAAACCGCGTGGTTGGCAACAACTAAAGCATTCAGAGACTGTATGAATAGGGGTCTGTCTCAGGAGAGGCTTGTTGAAATGGGGCCTTTGGCTTTTATCCCTCTGGAGAGGCAGACTGGTCTCGCAAAGGTTTTGTGCTGGCAGTGCACTTCAAATAGACTGTTGAAAGGCAAGGCGTTTATTTGTGCTGCGTTATTAACTGTGTCCTTTTCCCAGATTTAGCATCTTTGGGTGTCCCCCCCCCAAGCACTACATGACCATTCTTTCTACGCTTTACTGCTGCTGTTCTTACTTTCACCTGTATTGATACCCCTGACTCTCCCACTTGTCTGTTATACAAGTTTGTTGATGCTTTCCCTGTGTACCTTAATTATCAAGAAGATTGTCCCTCTTCTTCTCATTAGAGCATGGTTTCCCCTGATCGAAACCCTATACCCATTGGAACCTGTGAGGACCCTAGAGAGAGGGGATGACATGCAGCAAAGGGCCTTGAACCCTGGGTCGCTGCAGCAAGGACACAGCCTCTGCACATGGGCGCACGCTCTACCAACTGAGCTACTACCAACTGCCCTCTTTATTCTGATCACATCTCTGTATTCAGGATAGACAGGTATGCTCCAACTGTGGTAATAACTGCATGACAGGGTAACACAAAAATCCTCAGAGGAGTGGAGGCTGTTGTCTTCTTGCTCTGATATACACATATCATCATCATCCTCTGGTGGTAAATATCCCATGTGGACTTCATGTGACCCCCTCGGTGCTGTTCCTGTTAGTACTGGGATACCTCTCAGAGCAGTGTGCTGTTTTTTTCCCCCCCTTCATTTATCTACCATCAGCATTCAGGAAGTGTGGGGGTAAACAAACGACAGGAGCCAGGGGGGGAACTCAAATGACCCAGTCATGTCCTAGCAACCATGAAGAGCAGGTTATTTTTGGTGGTTTCTGTATACATGTGCATTGTGATTGAAAGAAGGGCTTGTTTATATTTGTTTGTGTCGTTTTTGCACTTGCAATTACAAAGGTTGATAAAATGAAGCCGCTTCCTTTCATTTTACACATCATTACTGGCTGTGCCATATGGTCTATGAATCAAGGTATTTCCAGTCCTGCCAAAGACGTAATTTCAAGTGTATTCACTCCCATACATGCAGTTCTTTGCGACTGTGGTTGTGTAGCTCTCTTCTCACTCCCTTCAAATGATATGCTGTTGGTAGTGGCTGATGCTACCAATTTTCCAGTTACTTAGTGTTTTTTTTTTTAAACAGAAGTGTCAAGAGAGTGACAAAGGCAATGCTGCATATGTGTACTTGTTTATAGGTGCATTGAAAGGTCCATCCTGTCAGCAATGGAGTGATGGAGATATAACCCATAAGCCGGTACTGTGTATTCCAAAACTTGTGTTTGAACCACACAGAAATTGGTCTGCACTAAAGCTACTGGAGACTGATACAGTACAATTATCTCTGTCTCTCTCTTTGGATTTCTACCTCTCTAAATTCAATTCAGTAACATTTCAATGAGCTTTGTTGGCATTAAAAGACCAAGACCACAGTTACAACAACAGTAAGAAGATGAAATGTATAGCTACTGTATATGTTCAATGACCAACCCTAATAAAAAGGCCATTGTTATTCGAATATGACAGTCACTACCAAGCAAACAAGCAATTTGACTACGAAAAAGGAAAATCGGTATTAAATCTGATTGTGTTTCACTGGGTGTATATTTAGCTGCTCAGATGTAGTTTTGTGTTGTTTAATCACTCGATAGGCATTTGAGTTTGTCCCTTTCTAAGTATGAGTAAAATTTGTGGAGAATTTGGGGAAAGAATAATGCTCTTATTTCTGTAGATTTGTGGCAATGTCATTTAAAAGTTTTCTGTGTGCACCGCTCACATTCTAATTGAGCCATCAAGAAAATGGCTTTTTTTAAAGTCCAGTCTCCCTCAATCACACAATTCAACCCCACCTCCATCTCTGTGTCCCAACCTTCACATTGTGCAGCAGCTGCAGAGATTAGCTGTGCCATGTAGCGTGAGGACCCTGAAAGATATTGTGATGATCAAAGAGAGAGAGAAAGAGGTGAACTGTGTGGGGGTTCAGCAAGTTGGTAAGGATGCTACCGGACTGTAACCAAGTCCTTGACCACATCTACTGCGAGTGATGCTAGCAGTGGGGTTTGGATTAGAGGTATTAGGCAGACAGACTAGACTCTTGGTGCAGACCTTAATGCCGTTGTATCAACCCATACGCATGTTCCTTTCAACCCCACCCCCATCCCATCATGCTGCACTGAAAAAAACGAAATCCCTCAAATGCACGATTAACTCGGGCTATTTCAACAGTACAGAGATCAGCTTTAATATGGCAGGAATATGGATCTGATTTATTTATTTATTTATTTATAATATGACTAAAATCCTTCTGGAATAATGACTGAGAACTATTAGTCTGTGAGAATGAAATGACATTTTCTGTAACTTTACCATAAGTTGATATTAATACATTAATAATTATTGAACAGTTAATTAACAGTTAACTAATGTGTCTAGTAATTATTTACTTAAGGTGATCATGTTAACTAATTTATACATTTATATATAATATTTACATATATCCATACATATGTAATAGTGTATCAACTTCCTATTTTCATTAGTTAGTACAGAGATAAGCATTGAGTAAGTGTTAAAGAACTTCTATTGGTAACATTTACCAAGGGCATATTAATTAAGATATTAACTAGAATGTGGTTGATACAAATTTAAATATCGGCAAGTTCCCAGCTAAGTAATTTTATTCAGAGAAAACCGTTTTTGAAATGTTTATTTAAGGGTAATGATTGTCCACTTTCTTTTCCAGCTTAATAATTTATGTCATTAATTTAATGTAAACATTCCTCAACTTGAGGCCTCACCAGTAAATCATTGTGTATGTTATATTGTGTATTGACATATTTCACCATACTTGATACATTCAGAAGCATACTGAATAACCATTATTTAAACATATACAATTTTTTTTTAACCTTTAATTTAACCCTTAATAAATATTGATCAGTTATGCCTGTGAATAATGACTTAATCTTCATTTTTGTGTGAATTGATTGTTAGTAATTGTTTATCAGTGTATTAGCTAATGTAATTAATGTACCATTATTGCATAAGCATGTTTATTAATAAAATAATGGTTAAATGAATACCTTGGTTAATATGAACCCATTTTTAAATGTCATACTAAACACTTGAATTAACTGTAAGTTAATGCTTATTACTGCATTAAATAGCCCAGATTTGTTAAGGCAAAATACTTTCCTAAAAAACAATATGGTATTGCCATTATAATAAAAGTCTGTTATACAGTGACAACATGATAGTCTGATTGTTTAGCATAAAGTTCAAAGATTAAAGCAGGATGATATTTGATATCTTCTTTCTTATCTGGATCAGTTTTCTTTCAAAACTAACACATTTTCAAGAACCCCTCATAATCTGTTTCTAAAATCACCTGGCCTCTATCCCTCTCTCACTCATTCCCTTGGATCTAAACGACTTGTGCTGGGCCCTCATTCGCTGCTAGGTTGCTTGCTGACGGGTTGCAGTATATATACGAGGTGATGTTTGGGAAACGCAGCGCAGCAAGCCAGGAAATCTTGTGCATTCTTATCTCTTGGCCCGTGGATGGTGCTCCCGTGGTCCTTGGTAGGGAGCACGAGCCACATTGTCAGTATTTTTAGATCTGGCCCATTTTTCAGCTATTAAGTGGGATAAACACAATCTTTGTGGTCCTGACAATGCCACTTTCTTTGGGAAGTATTGAGAAGAAAATGAAAATGAAGCAAAGATTTAATGGTTTGGAGAAAACACAAGAGAGGAACAATGATGATATGGATACACTGAAATGGGTTTCATGAATTTTCCATTCATCACCTGCAAAAATCAAAGGTCTGGTAATGTTGTCCTGCACTCTCAATATATATGCATACTGTACATTGTTGTAGAGCACACATGAATGAATGTACTCTCACACACCCTTCCCTTGCCCTTCCTGACATTTTATCCAAGAGCTTGCGGAAGAGGAATCAGATCTGCTGATCAGAGGCCTGCAGTTTGGGCTGGTGAAACAGAATAAAGGGAAGAAGCCATGCTGTGATATGTTTGTGTGTTGCATACATTTGAACTCACACACGTAGACACTAGCTTGCTTAGAGCACAGCTGATACAGTATTAAAACAGACTCTGATCACAAATTTGTCTCAGGCTTTTGGCTACTGGTCAGTGGTATGCAGTTCATTTCCAAGATCTCTTCCTTTTTTCATTAAAATCCACTAATTAAAAACTTTATATGTAATACAATGTCATTTGTCATTACTTTTACTGTAGTGTATTATAGCTGTGTTATTCAGGTTCGGATGGAAAGATGCAGACTGGTCTCCAGCTTGGCTTCCTTTTTCACTGTCGCTCTAGTAAAACACTAAAACACTAGACCAAAGCTGAGGAAGCCATTTTGGCTCCCCTAAGGAACAGTGCCACTCAACTAGGAGGCTGTTGACAGTGGGAGAGCATGATGGTGCTGAAGGAACCCTTTTCCTCGTTTATTGATCGGTTTCCTTCTTCCCGTCATCTCAGTCTCAAAGATCAAGATCAATGATTATTGAAATGACCGCCGTGCAGAGTTGTGAAGCTAGGTCACTGAGTTCTATTGGATATCACGCCCTCCATCCAAGAGGGCAGCCACGTTAACAGTCTGTGAAAACCACAGCACAGACTGTAGTGGTCATAATAATGACAACAATAATGCCAGTTCTCACTACAGTCCAAGGTGAAATAAATGGAAGACTCATTGTTCTACAAAGGAAACTAAGATGCAGGGAGAGGGAAAGCTGTGGGGAAAAAAAAAAACTGACACATTTTTTTTTCCCAGCGTGCAATGGGACAACAGTTCGAGGCCCAACCAGACCATTTAACTTAGATAGCATCTAATGGGAACAATATGGGTTGATCGTACACTGCAGAGCAGATGTGATTAACTCAGAATTGTACTACAGGGATCAAGGCTTTTGTTCGGAGCAGGTTTTCATGCTGTAGGGGCCATTGAATGGGACAAATGCTCATTGTGGGGCAACTTTTCTACACTTTACAACCCACAGATATTTCTGCAATGTTGCGCATTTTTGAATCATGGATAAGGAAACATCTGAATTTAATTTTAAATTAATACACTATAAATGTAAATGAAACTTAGAATTTTGGCTACAATCTTGTTCACTGGATGTTGTACATGCCCCCTGTGCTTGTTATGATGCCCCTGAAGATACAATGAAAGGTCACATTCTTAAGTACTGACTGGTGGCTCAAGTCATTTGGTTTCAAGTCAGCAAATTAAGTCAAGTCCCTTATTAAGGCAAGTGCAGTCCCCATTTGAGTAACCCCTTTCAGTCTTTTATATTGCTGACATAGGTCAGTTTATCGTAATTGTTCAAAAAAGTCTGATAAGAAATTGAATTTGTATTATGGTTACTGATAATCAGCTTAAAATATATGTAATAAAAAAAGCAGACTTAGTTTAACAGTTTATTTCTTAGCATGTTCTCAACCAAAGATGTTTCCCCCCATCACTTTCAAACAGTAAAACACTGAAAGCCAGACCCCCAAAAACCCCCTGAAACTAAAAATCTACAAGGAAAGCATAAAATGAACACAATCAACTCATTACAATCATTGTGTCTCAAGCCTAGTCACAAGTGTTTATGTTCCACATCCAAGTCTCAAGTTACTAAGTTGGGTTATTACGGTAGTCAACACCTCACACTTAAGCCGACTTTGTTACAATGACATTCTGTTGTTGATTATAGTTGTGAGAGACCAAACAATAATCAAACAAGAATGAGAATTGTTTCTATGACCTTGGAGAGCTTAAGCTGAGTACATTTTTGGTACCCCTAAAACCAGTAGTAACAGAATTTTTGGGTGGAGTGGAAAGATGCTAGCATCATAGCCAGGGCATGCTCGAAATTAAGTAGTGTGTACAACCTGCTGTTGGACTACATCTGAAGAAAAAGCTGCTGTCACAGGGAGGGGTAAGATGCAGTGAGGTGATATGCACATTTTTTAATTGTCCCACCTCAGAGGCCTTCATGGTATTGCTCTGAGTTGTTTCTATGTATAAAGTGAAGGAGTTGCCAAAAAACGTATTAAAAAAAAAATAGTGCTTGGAAGAGAAATTCAAATCCGCCCTCTTTACTCCACTCCAAGATGTCTTCCTTTGTCATAGAATCCACTTCCTCTTAAAGTCAGTGTTTTCAAGGTTTTCCTCCTTACTTTTGAGTGTGACCATTTAAAATCTTCAGTTTGTAGTCAAACAGCAGCTTGTACACACTGACCATTCACTGTGTGAAGTGGGCATGTTTGATTGTTCAAAACTCCCAACAGTGAAAAGAACAGGGGTAAGGGGTTTTCTAGAGACCGCATGACAATCCAACAAGCACTTATTTGTAGGCATCGTGAACCCATTCGTTTTTCAAAGGGCAGGTAGGATCAGCTTTAGACAAGAATGTAATCAACTGAATGTCCTCATCAGTGAAGGAATACAAACTGGTGTATGTGTTTGTTGGAGCAAAGTGGTCAGATTCCAGCTGCATTGCAGTAATGTGTATTGTGGCAAATTGTTTGTGTACACTTTAAGTAGCAGAGAAAGAACAAGCATGCAGGGCTTACCTGTCAGTTTGTGCAATTGAGAGGCCAGATGGATTTCAGTGGCACATGGTGCTGGGCGTGTGTCTAGCGCTCCAGGAGGCTGCCCTGGGCTCAGCTGGCTTTAATCAACCGCATCATTTACTCTTCTTGTGGGTAATCGGTGCACAATGGGCCCCCTCAGCAAGACTCCCTTCCACCTCTGCTCCCCCTTCACCCCTCCTCACAGCATGGTGCTCTATGTATTTACATTGTCTCTCTTGCACACACAACTGATACAGTATGTGTTCTCCCCCACTCTGTGATTTCAAACTAGAGAAACATCTTGTTCTGACACATATTGGCACAATGGTTGTGGTATCCTGATTCTTGCTAAATTTACTAATGCAGATACTCTATCTAGAACCTAAATGAGTAAATAGTATGAATAAGTATAATATTGATATACACTATCAATCCCCTGATGGATGGACGCATTTGGTCATTCCTGGTGGGCTGCCTGTAGTACACAGTTGGAAATGCCAGGCAATATTGTGGCAAATAATATTAGCTGACAAATGATTAGTCAAAAAGCCAAAATTAGCCAAAACAACTTTATTTGGGTTGAGTGCATGTAATTACGTCAGTTACAATCCCATTTTGAGCAAGCAAACTGTGCACACAACTTAACTTTTTTAGTTTTAACTAACAATTTGAGCAACATTTTTTACAATCCATTTTTTAACCAAATAGAATGGCTAAAATGGCTAACCTGGGTCTGTGTTCAAAACCTGTCTGATTATCTGACTATTTGTATTTATTTGGGAAAGATGACTACAAAAAATAGTTGTAGCAAACCGGGAATTCTCCTAAGTAGTTGCTGAATGTTCTATCTGCAAGCAGTTACGCAGTGTAGCACAGTGGCAGATATGGAAGGCAGGTAGACTTCTGTAACTGTGATATCTCTTTCGGCACTGTGACATAGATGGGAAAGAATGGAGTGACAAATTAAGATGGGGCTCTTAGTCAGTTTAGCTTTTGGTGTCTCCACTTGGTTTGTGTAAATACTGTGTATGTGTGATAGCTTCCTGCAGACAGGGCAGAGTGCTACTTATCAGCCGAAGCAGAGGTCTGGTCCCTGAAACTATTTGTTAGAAGGACCCCAGTTTGTTCCTTTCAAAAACCAAAGGAATGTGTTGACCCAACGGACAACGGCATTATCCATGTGACGTACCAAATAAAGTCACTGAAGAAACTGCCTAGCAACTTTTAGGGAGCCCCTTCTCAGCTGGGGAACAGGATGTGGCAAAGGGCCCCGTAACTAATGGGGATAGTAAATCAGTGTAATAACATGTCTGACCCTTCCCAGAATATAAAAGGCAGCTGAACAGACAAACTCTCTGTGTGGTTGGATGGAACATGAGGCACGTGTGCTCGATGTCAAGGGGGTTGAAGGTCAACTGTTCTTTGGCCTGGCTAGATTGCTACAGTGATGTAGTATTTTGCATGGTTGTAGATTAATTCATTATAGATTTGGTGCATTTTTGGGTGGACACTGTTTTCTAAACCTTATGGATATATTATTCTTAAAGTTCCTGTTTTCCCCTTCTTAGTTAAAAATGTACACGTTTCCTTCAACAGTAAGTTGAGTTGATAACCATTTGATTTGTGTTGGAATGCATGGCAACACAGAAGAGAAAGCCATGACCTGCTGTATAAAGATAAACAGGAAGTGTTCGTTATTATTTTGTAATCTCTGGAGAGCTCAGCCCCTAATATGCATTCAGAGCAATACAGTGGAGTGCAACACCCAGCTAGGTCATCATTCGTAGCGATTCATCTACTAACAGAAAGAGAAAGAGGGGGATTGAGAAAAAATGAGCAAAAAATGGCACCCTGTCATTTATTTCCAGCAATGTTGCTAAGAGTAAACTGTGGGTTCAGCTGGGTTGCTTGGACCCATTATGTTCAAGCCAGACCTAAGAGTTTGTGAATACAATTGGTGGGCTATTTTTATGAAATCCACTTCCTCTGGTTTGTGATAAAATCTTTTGAGAGAGGTTTTTTTGTCACAGTGGCCTTAAAGGTTTGGTCAGTTCTTGCTCTTGGTGTCTTAGCATTAGGCTAATTCGTAATAACAAATGCATTTTGTTTACTTTGCCCAATTCTGTGCGTTATGACACTAGCTAATCATCATTGTTTGCTCAGCCTGTCATTAGCTAACTTAAATTTTCCTTGCGTGTTTTTTGTTTGTTTGATGCTGTAATCTGCGATTTCAGCTGAGGTGAGCAACAAAAATATGCTCCAATCACTGGTGTCCCCACCGTAAGGTAACATGACCTTGGATGTCCAGACAGGTGTGCGTCCAATGGTGCCACAGTGTTTAAAGTGTTTCTCACCCATGACAAGAGGTCAAAGGTCAAGACAAAGAGCATAAGTTTATGGACACACCTGTTCACAGGGGGCCTTCTTTAGCAGAACAGATGACTCCCAGGTGTTCTTATGAAGATATAATGACAGCCATGACCATACGTGTGTGGTTTGACATTAGGGCAGCGTGGGGATACCCACTTAGTGCAAATACGCTGTTTAGAATTGGACTAAACTTTCTATCACACTTGCCAGACATGCCTCACCATACATGGACATAGGGAATGGTTATGGGGGACGTAAAAGCCTTGATTTACATTATTTTGAATGGATTTTAAGAAGGGACATGCTTACACCTGGAAAGGCTAAGATGGAAGACTTAGTCTTGGGTTCAGTCCTTGGTCAGCAAAGAAGGAGGTCATTCTGAAATGTCTCTCATGAAATGATCGGTACTTTTGAACATTTTCTTTTGACTAGCGGGATGAGAAGCAGCAATAAATTGTGATGTCAGCCATACAGCTGAAGTTGCACTCTGTAGAGGGAAGCCCCATGTTGCCAATATAATAGCGACTGGAATATATAAACCTTGCTTTTGAATGGAAGCATCTGGAAAAAGAGCAATGCCCTTTCCTTTCGGTTTTACCGTCAGTCTTTTTTCCCATCAGTATTTTCTGTCTCCAGTCTCCTTTTTACCGGTCACACACCTGGATTCATTGTGGTAAAAAAAGAGAGAACTATGAAAAGTGATGTTTTAAAGTATGGTTTTTATGTGGGCTCTTTGTACTTTGCATCATATATTTCTAAAACCTGAAGGTTATAATGGAAAAATTGTACATTGGAGCGTTTTAGAATGACTGCACTCTGAGATTAAATTATTCTGACATTAGTCAAAGTCAAATAATGATGGCCTTCATGCCCAAAGATTAAGGCATTGCATCATTGGTTAACATGATGAAGCTGTCATGAGTCAGTCAGCGGAAAGCAGGACCATTGTCCAAACATGACAGCATGTAGCTGGCACATATCCAGGCAGACAGCAGAGGTACTGTGGGAGCAGGCAGTTGGGTGGCCTCTGACCCTGCCCAGTCTGCCTCCAGGACAAAAGAGCCATTCAGATGCCCAGAACTTCTGCAAAACACCCAAAAAGTATTCAGCTCACAGTTCAAATGACTGGTAATCCTGTTGAAATACCTGTTTTCTCTGTTGTAATTGGTAAAAGCAGATGGAGGTAGATGGATAACATATTTGTGTTGGAAGAGAAGGAAATGTGAAAGGTACACTTCACCCCAAAATCCCCAATATTTTTTATTCCTTTAACCTATAGTGTTATTTATCCATCTAGATGTTGTCAATAGATATGTCTACCAATGGAGCTAGAGGGCACCCTAGCAGCTTGTGGTGCTCAAAGTGCCCCCCCAAAACTTTGAAAAACAATTTTTTAGAGGAAAAATTTGCAAAAAGTTGATAGTTAGCATACATACAGGAGGGGTGTAAATAATACAAACAGGAAAGGATGTAACCATAAGATTGCAGTAACTACAATTAGATTTATGGTTTATGGCTTTATTGTCATTAGGCTACTTTTCTGTGGAGGCTCTTGAAAGATGGATGGTATAGTGTTCCCCCTCTATCATGACTTATAGCTAGCATACAATTACACCATGTATAAAAATGTGCCCTCATGTTTACACTGTCAAGAGTTCAGCCTTTGTGCAACGGTGGTATTTTTCTCACTGGCAATTTATCTCCATGCGGGCAGGAAATGGTTGTATGCGAAGTGCTGTCACAAAGAATTCCTCGCTGAAACAAAACAACAAAACAAAGCTTAAATGAGAGCTGCCTGGCCCAAAGAAACCCTAAATAATACATTAATGAACAACATGTCGTAAAACATGACTGTTTGCCATGTTTGCTTTGGCAGCTGCCTGTTTGGAGGACTCTTGCTACTTGTCTTCAGTGACAAACCCTAGGAAATACTGCTTCAGATGCCAGTATCAGCAGTTTTAAATGCTTCTTCACAGCCTCTCCTCCAGCTGTTTCTTCGCCCGTTATCAAGTTTGACTGCTCCTGGATATGAGAGTTCTGAAGGAGAAAGACTGGTTTATGAGCCTGGAGAGACCACCTTGGGTGACCCACTTCTTCTTTTCCAATATTCCATTCACCTTTTGTCCAATTCTCCACCAAGTGCCAAGTTCCTTTTTAATGCCCCCCTCACTACATTTAGCTCTTGTTTTAGCCTGCCAGACACTCCGAATATTCCTGCACGGTTGTAATTTTTGTTTGTGAAAGATCACTACCTGGAATGCTCAGTGAAGTATTTCATCTTCTTCCTCAGTGGGGTCAGGAGGGTTTACACTGCAGCTAAGGAAGCTTCACTCAGCAGACTGACAGGTGACTGGCAGGTTGTCTGGAGCTACTTGTCATTTCACTACACACAGATCTGCAAAGAGGAAAGCACCCTACCTAAAGTGTCAGTCTTGCTAGACATACCCCTTAGCTAGTTTATCAGTTATGACATTTGCCGTCCAGTGTGATTTACTGTGGGTAAACACAAACTTCACTGGTGTTTAAAGGTATAAACCCACAGGGGGAGTGCAAGAACACTGAAGAAAATTTTGAAGATGCCACAATCTGCTGTCATCTCCCTGTTACAGTGACACTATGGAGCTGCAGATGAAAGTGTGTAACTGTAGATGTTGTGCTGCTGGGGTGAACCAGAGCACCGCTCCACCACTTCTTTGCTCAAAATGAGGAAATAAAAAGTTCCCAGTTTGCATCATCAAGTTGAATGATAAATATTAAAGTGATCAATTGCTAAAACTTCTTAGTTGTACACCATGTCTTAATATAACGTTGGCATCTGAACAGTTTTTCATGCGCATGTCGTTACATTATGTATATATATACATACATACACATATATATACATACATACACACACATACATATATATATATATATATATATATATATATATTATATAATATATATATATATATATATATATATATATATATATATATATATATATATATATATTCTCAATGAACACTGATTGGACCTCAGGGAACGCCTTTTCCTGTGTCTGTCACAGAGGTAATTCCTATTGAAGAATCCCATACTTGGTTTCCTCTTTGTGTGTGCCTGTGCTATGTGTCTGTAATGTCGGTCTGTGTGCTTTTATGCATGTGTTGGCAATGAGAAGACGCTACAGGAAAAAGGGGTTTCCTTTGGGCGTTGTGCGTGATATCCCCCCATCCACAGCCTTGTTGTTTGTCTGCTCAGTTAATGAATGCATTGAGTGGAGTTGGGTTTGTGGGCAGAGGTGGGAAGCATAGGCTGCCATCAGTCATTTCCTTTATTCTTGCCATCTCTCTTGCATAAAAAATTCATTCATATTAAAAGAAAATCCATCCCCTTCTCGCTGACATCCATATAGATGCTGTCATAAACTGGAGCTGAAATCTAGAGGGGGAGAGGAAAGGAGTGCGTGTGATCTTAAGACAGAGTGAGAGAGGGAGAGAGAGCAAGAGAGGTAGGGGGGAGAGAGCTGGGACAATGTCAACAGCTCAGCTCCAAGCACAGTCAGCTGAAATTCAGAAGATCGAAGAAAGCAGACATAACGCAGCAGCTTCGACTGGGAAACATTGTTACCCTCAGCAAAGACTTGGAATTTGTCCACAAAATGCAAAAACCAAATGGCAAAAAGAGGGATCTAAAGCCATAGGCTCCAGGAATGATTAAAAATGTTCTTGTGCACATTGCTTCATTGGAGGGCACTTTAATTTCCATTCCAAGTGACACAACACAGGGACAATCCATCTGTCAGGACACCCCTTTCTGAAGTGGGTAAGTAGCAGATACTTGATCTTGACACTGATACGCTTATTGTGAGTAATAGTTGCACCATAGTGCTGCTCACCCAGTTGGAGATTGCATACAAGACGGGCTACAAATATTAAAGCGTAAACCTAGCTTGTCAATGCAGTGTGCCCTGCTGCTCAATCCAGCCAGAAAAAAGACTACTGCAGCCAATAAAATAAACATGTCAGTAGGCTCTGCAGAAAGCTGTACAAGAAGAAAGCATGTGGGCTACTAATCCCACTAAGATGATAAAGTTTACAGTACTTTTTTCGTTTACTGATGTGGCTTTATAGGCCATAAATAGCAGCAAAAGCTGGGTTGTGAAATGTGCATCATGTTGATATTTGGGCTCTTTCTACAGTGGTGTTGACAGCACGCCTTGCTTTACCCCTATGCATGCTGGTGCATTACATGAGCAAGGCTTTTGGCATATTTTGGTAGCTTTCAGTTCAAGTTGTAGCTGAAATTGCTGTCTAATTCAGTGCTGGACGAGGAAGTCAGAAGAGATCTGATGTCTAGAACAAATATGATTTGTTCCAAGGAAATGTCTGGCATGTAAGGAATTAAGGGAGGATGGGACAGTGTCATATATAATGGGTACAAGATTATTTTGGGATCCTAGATGTGGGCTGACCATCAACACAGTCATAAACAACACAGTCAACCCTTTTGGTGTAAGTAGTGGCCTGGCAGCTCAAAATTCCATATATGCTGCACATCTCCTCCCAGCAACAACTCAACACAATTTGAAACCAGACTTATTTTGCTTGGGATGTTGCTTTTTTACAGACAGTCCCTGTACTATTCCTTCAAGGGAAGCCAATACTCCATAGCAGCTCATAACAACATAAACACTGTCCTAATCTTCAAGGTTTCTTCCTCTGAAAACATTTTAAAGCCTGCTTACCCGTTGAAGTATTGCCTATCTCAGTTTTGTCCTAGGGCCCTGACACACCAATGTCGGGACCAACGGTGAGCGTCTATGGCCCAAGTTGTTGTGGTGTGCATTTTGGATGATTGAGCATGCAGAATCAGCAGTGCAGCCAGTAGGTAAGATAAATCACACTGATTGGCTCTGCACAAGAAAACAAACAAAAAAGAAAGGGAAAGCTCCCAGAGCCTGTTGCTGCAGTATCCATGATTTCACCAATTTACTGCAGTTATACAGTCAGCGTGAGGTGACACAATAGTTAGCCTTCAGTGTGTCTGGGCCTTTAGCTGTGTTAAAAGATCAGTGATGAAGATTCATGCACTGGTGTTCCAAATTTCCACCTGTGAAATTAGTTTAGGATGCCTACGTTGGGTTTGTCCAAGGTCCAATTGCTTTTGGATGGACAACATTCCATATACATAATACAGATACCTCAGAGTTTGCGAACATTTAACTAGAGGCTAGGCTTTCAAACAGCTGAAACGAGAAAAAAGCAATATGAAAAAGCACAAGACAAACAGTCATTTGTTAATTTACATGGCTTGGGTTTGAAGGTTGATGAACCAGAGGTCACAGGGCCATGTGTGTTTTACTTTAATGTCTTTTTGCATTGTGAACAAGATAGTATCCATTTCCATCACATTAGAGGCTAATGCTCGCTTTCTGCTGGAAATCCTCACAGACTCACGTGCACGGGGGCAAGCAGAGTGACATCACTAAAAGATTCAGTGTGTTGGGAGGGCTTTACAAAAGGCTAGGACTCACATGAAGCGTACATACACCCTCTGCTGCCATCAGCGCTCCCAGGGCTTTTCATATTTTATCAACCATTACGGATGCATAAAATGCTCTCTCAGGATTAGCGGGAGTACGAGGTAGAGTTACTGAGTTACGGTCGGCCTTTTATCGCTTCAGCCCTGCAACAGGCCTTAGAATAAGGACAGAGAAACAGATGAATTCTTTAAAGCTGCTTAAATTCAGCTATCTGATCTTTCTGAGAGGATATTATCATGTTTTATTTACAGTAGCACAGTTACGGACAAAACTCAGTGAGAATTTATGAAGAAGACTTGTGTTCATCTCCTTTGCTGGAAGTCCCCACACTGACTATGTGTCAGATGGCACAATTGTATGTGTGCCAGTGACACACTTTCTGGGGCTTATGATGTGTAAGCATATCTCGTCTTTACAGTCCCTCAATTGAGTGGAGTGTTACTGCAGGCTATTTAAAAAAAAATGCTGGTCACTTCACAGGGCTGTTTGTATCTGCATTGCTATAATTGTCCCAGTCAAGCATTCCAGACATTACCCAGAAGTCCTCGGTCCTCTATACTGCAGCTGTTGACCTCTTACCCAGGCAAGATTGATAGCTTAACAATGAACTATATGAAGCGCCTAGGTCCACCCACTGACGTCGAGTGACATATTCAAACTTTGCCACACATGATGAGCTGTCTGTTAGAACTGCTTAGCTAACCAGTGAGGTGTTATCATGTATGGAAACAAATTGATGGATAGGGGTGATTTTGTTTTTTTTGTGACCCTTTCACTGTCCAGAAGAGCAGGAAATTCTCAAGCATCTGTATAATTTTAAAAGGGCAGTGTACTGATGGCCAAGGCTCATTCCCTCAAAGAAGCAAGATTCTTGGGTGTTTGAAGAGCACAGGGTGTCTGGAAAGTCCGGCTTCTTTTCCCTCTTGATAGTCTTGGTAACCAGCTCTGAAGTTGCACTTGTGCCAGTTTTTTCTAAAAATGTAAATATGCCATAACACATCTTTAGTTAGACAGAGAGCTCATGACTCTGGCGTTCCTCCCACATGAAATAAGAAAATGATTTCACCCGGCAGGGTAGTGCTTTGGGGTTTGAGGGAAAGGGATGCCGAGTATTGGATTTTATTCCAAGCCCTGTTAATATGTGGGAATGTTGGGCCTGTGGAATGTGCCATGGCCGACTTTCTTCTCATTCCCAGTATTAATAGCGTAGTTATCCCAGTGATCCGGTCTATTTGGTGAGCGGATATGTGACTCGCAGAGATGTGCCCATCGGCCAGGAGAGAATTGGGTCAACAGTGGGTCTGTGCTCTGGGTCTGTTAGTCTCCCTCCTTTGATTCAGCCTTCTTCTTGAGCCAACATTAACATCTGTACTGTTACAATCAACTGGTGGACTTCTTATTGCAACATGTGGATGACTTTCTGAGTACTACGAAAACTGAATCCTTGAGAGAAAAGATGTCACGTGAGGTCGAACTAAATTGCTTGTTAAAAAAATTACATTTGAAAAGGTACCTCACAAAATGGTTTCCTGTCTGGTGTCCAAAATTTGTGATTGATTTGCAATAACTTCATCCAAATAGTTTGCTTCTGTTCGGGTTCTTATTTAAACTTTTGTTCATGCAACTTGTGTCTGTGGTTTGTGGGTACTATGAAGAGGTTTAACATGTTTATGATAATTTGCTTCAAACTGCAACTGTGTATGGTTTGGTTCCTACTTAGCTGTTGTATGAAGCTGCTACATTTTCTCTGGTCAAAGCAAAAAAGTCAATTAAAAATTTGTAAAAACCCTCAGTACGTCATGTGGTCTACACCATTATGAATGTTCCCCACATTAGGAATTTTTTTTTTTTTTTAATGAATCAAGCTAAATGGAATTGGTATTAATGACATCCCTTGAGGATTGGAAATATCTTCTCTCCCCTCCTACTTTTCCAGTGGTTTAGTTGAGGCATTTCCTCTTTAATGGTGAGGTGGGTTACTGTGCCTCATGGCCCCGTTAAAACCAACATTGCTTATACGTTTGTTTTGAATGAAGCCAAAAGCCAAAAAGACTTCATAGAATTCTCAAACATTTGCTGGGAAAGAATTTGTGATGTGAAATCGAAAGACTGCCACATATAGGTGGTGTAAATCTGGCTTCTCACTGTTATTAAACAAAGTGATTGATACGAATGATACCATGTGGCCAGAATTGCACATTTGTAGCAGTTGATTTCTCAGTGATTAAAAAGCATTCAACAACCATTGCCATTACTCTAATTGGGAGAATCTAGCCTTCATATACAGATCAGTAACCAGTGTGTAAACCTGGGGCAACTACATGTAATTACTTGTCCTTCAATTGGCTGTCTGAAAAAAGCTGTTTCTAAATGTGATTTCATTTGACTTGGAGACAGTCTGGAAATATTTAAGCAACAGTATTAACCACACTCTATTAAAGTAATTGATAACAATTGTGGTCAATTTAAATGTAGGGACTTTTTTCCCCCATGTTATGCACAGTACTATCACTATATTGTATGACAGCCCGACGGAACCAACTCAGCCACACCTCCCTTAACATTGTTCTGCTGCTATTGTTAAAGATGTTACAGTATATACGGAGACTAGAAATTTGAGGTGCTTTTCATGTGCTTGAAGTCCATTGTCATTGTGCTTTAGAAGTATCACTATGAGGTTTTCCAGTGCATATTTTGCCACTGAGTCAGACAGTCTTGCCCCAGACTTTGTCCTAGCGACACTGTCTGAAGGCATGGCTCCAGGTCCAACAGCTGAATAGATTTTCAGCTGTCTCATCCTTACAGTTTCCCCTATCTGATTGCAGGGCAGAAAGGAAGCGATTGAGAGAGAAGGTAAGCAAAGAAATGAGGGAGGTTAGCAGGACTGGTAGAGGGTAAAGAAAAGGGTGGGTTTCTGATCTTCTGATTCTGGGTTCTTTTCCTGGCAGATGCACGTAGGCATAAGAGCACAGACAGCCCTTATCAGTAGCTGCCTTAAATCCTTGGAGTGTCTGTGAATTGAGCCAGAGCATGGTGCCCATCAATATGGTTTCAATAACTGCTTATTGCTCACACAAAACGTACAAGCAAACAGGGTTGCAACGGTTTAAGATTTTCCATGATGACTATCTCAGAAAATATTGTGGTTTCACAATATCTCAAAGTTAAACAATTATTATTATATTGTTTTTTCAAGCGTTTCAGTTAAACAAGGGCTTTATTATAATTTTCGAAAATCATGAAAACATGAAATCTTATACCGAGGCTGGCAGTGTGATTGGAGTGTTAAAAAGGAGGGTAGTTTTGTCATCAGGTGGGACCATTTTTCATTGAAATTTCATTGATTGGCCCACAATTTCACCAGAGAGCTCAACAGTTATACTTGGCATCCCTGGAGCATCCCCCTTAGGTCCGTAACCTCCTGTCTTCATCTTGCAGACCAGTTGTTGTCTTACCTTTTGACCAAAAGCCAATTGCTGTTTTTTTGCTGTATGTCACAATGATTTTTGCCCCATTCTTGGCTTAGTTGCCAGTTCAGCATACTTGGTCTTTTTTTTTGCTCATAGGCTTCTTCTAAAGCACTTTCTCTGAGGGCCATGACCAGCCTTGCTTTGGTGCATTTGAATTCTTCCTTGTTTAAAAGAATCCTTAATTTTTTACCAATCAACAAGCCTCAGAATGCTTTGGAGACAAATCATGCTGTCATAGCTAAAAATAACCGTCCCCCTGAGGATCAGATGCGCATGGGTTCCAAAGCAAGGGGGGGACTTTTGACATTGCGCATGCCAGAAGAGCTATCCCTGCCTGCAGTCAACTACCCTTCCAGGCCCCAGCTGTATTGTCCAAACCAAATCCTCTGGCCAATTGTCCAGGTCCATATAAGAGAGCCACTTGGTGTACAGGCACTCATGAATTGCTGGCCTTGTGTATGGTTTCAGAATGAGAGCAGGAATGCATCTCATGCAAATGTGCCATGACATAATGGCAGTTCCTCTGCTGTCAGCTCTGGTCATTTGTCAGCTGAAACTTGCTACTAACCACAGAGACTCACACTCAGTGCGTTTACATGACACTCAAGAAAACCGAATTACTGGGTTAGTCCGACTATGATCGGATTTTTAAGATGCATGTTTACACCATAGTCTGACTAAAATCAGACCGGATCGGATTTCTCATAGTCGGATTAATACACCGAGATTATTCGATTGACAGTTGCATTACTCCCGCATGTATACGTTCCATCAGATCGAATCGGATTTTGCATTCTGCGCAGGCTCGGGACTTTTTTCCCGGGGCCGTGAGCCGGAAGTAGAAGGATGGCGGCGCCGGCGTCTTTTCTCCGAAATCACCGCAAGCAAGAGCACCATTGTGCATCTAGTTTGTGTAATTATCATGTGCACCATATATGAAATGTACAAAGATGTAGCTTCACGCCATCTTTCTCGAATGCCGTGGCAGCTGGTGACGTAAAGAGGTCAGCCGGAGGTAGCTCTATTATCACAAGTTTAAATGGGTACAGCACCACCTATCGTACCGGGGTATGACATGCTTCTGCCAGTAATTCGATTTTCTCACCGGCATGTATTCTCAGACAATTGCAGTTGTCTGATTGAGCAGCACAGTCGAACTATGGCTGTAATCCGACTAAGCTGTGCATGTAAACGCACTGACTGAAATAGATTACCGATGTCACACATCAGGAATGCGAATTTCAATGTGAATGGTGGACTCAGGACTGCATGTTGCTAATGCACAGTTTGTTTGTCAATGTTTACATCACTTTGATCATGGATGGATTTAGGCCAGCTGTTTACACTATTCACAAATCACCATTTCTTTGCATAAATCTTGTGAACTGACCACCCATGGTGCTAAACCTAAGGAAGTGATGCATTAATTAAATCTCTTAATTAGCATGAGACAGAGCAAACTAAAATGTGCACTATTGTTACTGATTAGTACAACATTGTGGTATGATGCATGATGTGTACATGGCTTCACCAAGGCATGCAGCAATGACTGTGGGTGGGCCTCAGGTCCAATAGGGTCCATGAGAGGGTGAGTTTTTAGTGTCCCAGGTGATTTGGCTTGGAGCCAGTGGCTTTGGAGGGAGAGAAAAGAATTGAGGGGTAGATCCATTAGTCAAGGGACAGGCAGGCAGACAGAAGAGAGGGAGGGTAGGGCTGTCGTAGAGGGCATGTCTGGGGCAAAAGCGTCCAAAGGGTGGCATGGCTCCGATGTTTCCAACTGCTAGGTTGAATAGCTACTTCATGTCAAATTAATGAGTGTTAGTGATTCACTTCCTTGTCAAAGGACACATGCAATGTTTACATATCAGTACACAACCAGTACTACCTACAAATACAGGGTCATACAGACATGTGCCAAGACAACACCATTAAGACCTTTCAATGTGTGTTCACATGTCCCTCCATGTTGGTATACTGCTATAAACATTTATGGTTCCAAAGACATTTGGGATAGTACCCGCCCCAATTGGAAGAAAGGTATGAATGTACAAAATCTAAATCAGAAATTATGTGACGGTCAAAGTTTGGATTATTCCATCAACAACAATAATCCGAGAGGAAAAGAATACTTGAATGATATACTCAAGGTAGCATTGTCACTTTAAGAAAGTAAAGCTAAGTGTATTTGTGTAAAAAATAATTTAGATGAGAATAAAATGTCTGTTAGAATATACTCTGAATAAACCTTACTGCATTACATTTTCAATTGACCACAAACACATTTTAAATCACACAGACCTACATATTTTATTACACCCCGCTTAATGCACATATACAATGCTGTGTTGCTAGGTAATGCAGCAGTTCGTCCCTGTAGTTGTTTTACTCTCACTCACCTGACTCTTTGTTCATCTTCTTACCATTTTCAATAGATATTATAAGCCCACAGAGCTACTGCAAAGAGAACTTCTCAAACGTTTTTGAGCTGGAAGAGTCTCTTCAATCCCAATTGTGATGGAAATTGTCGAAGACAACAGAAAGGGTGTTGGAGCCATAATGTTGCTGTAATGTAAATTATGTAATCAGGTGTCACTATTGTAATTAGCATCAATTGTTTTAAGTGAGAACCCAGCCTTCTGTGGGCAGGTGTTTCCTCCCAAAAGGTACATAGTTTTTGACTGCGCCTTAAATTAAGTCGTCCGAGCAAATGCATCTCAGTAGCTTGGCTTAGCTCCTACAAAGGGCTTACCAAGCAATACAGGAAATTTCACCTCTGGGGGATCCAGTGTGAGCATTTTAGACTTTTGCCAAATCCAGCATGCACCTGTTGGTTGTGCAACATCTGGGTTGTGTTTGATGTGGGTCTCCTTGCTTGCTCAGCAGGTGGTGTATTAGATCAGTATTGATTAAAGTAGATGCAACCATTTTCTGAAATTTATGCCGAGGTACAAAAATGCTTTAATGCTATCATTTTTTATTTTAGTGCATTATTGTACATTGTTGTACTAGACTGGAATAATTGTTCAAGAAAGTTTCCACAGTGTTACAGCAATAGATTGACATCACCATCACATTACTGTAACCGCCACCACCATAGCCTTGTGGTTAAAACATAGAATGAAACAAGCAGGGGTCCTTATTTGTCCAGCAGAAAAGTCCTTACAAATCCCGCAGCTGCATGCTAACAGTTTGCCAGACAATGCCAATCCTTTAATCTTCATGGCATTTGGCATCTTGTTCCAGCCTGTGCCGGCATGGCACTGCTCCCCCATCTCTGGTGCTTATGTAAGCCTGACTGTACCCTCCTCCACAGCTCAGCACCCTGGAGGAATGGTCCTCATTTGTGGAACCCAGAAACAACGTGTTTGCAAAATACTGTCTAGCAGGCTGCTTGCATCTGATCGTTTATTAAGCGCCTCTTTAAAATAATCTTACCCTTTTTTTCTTTGCCTCTGCCTTTTCAAGTTGTAATCTATTTCAACCATTTTATTTTTTGCTGCTGCTGCTGCTGCTACTTCTTGTTTTTCAACCTACATTGCCCTTTCCTGATTTTGTCTGCCTCTCTGTCTCTGGTTGGCATTATTTGGATAAAAAATGGAGAACGGAGGTGACAGTGAGAGGCATTTTAATGTGTGAGCACACTGCAATAGCTGTAGTTTGAGAATAAAGAAGGAGGGGAATGTGCAGAGTAAAATTTGGAGACAATGGGTGAATGATGCAGCTTTTTTAGATTTGTTGCAAGCGTGTCTATCCACGAGGGACTGCAAAAAAAAACAAAAAAAAAAAACCCACAAGCAATCCGCTTTTGTATTTGCTACTAAAAGCATTGAGTTGTGTGACAGATGTTGGGGAGAGAAATGAAATTATGCAGGCCCAGATGTTTGAGAGACTGATCTCTGCATAGATATATACCTCATCGTTTGACTCTCATCAGCACACACATACACACACAATCCTCACTGCTGCCCCCTCCTCCTCCTCTTCCTCCTCCTCCACTGACCTACTTCCTTGACGCTTGGGATGAGGCGATGAGATAGTGGGCTGAATGGGAAATGGCAGCAGCATCTCCCTTTATCCCTCCCTCCTTCATCTCTCAGTCTCTCCCTTTCTGCTTGGCTGCTCTCAAAACGCTCCAAACACAGAGCAGCCAGCAGGCTCCTCTCTCTGCTTTGGGGCTCTGGGTGTGTGAGTATGCAAATGCTGCATGTGTGTATGTCATTACATCTGAATCTTGAGTGGGTGTGTCTGAATTTTGAACATGTGACTGTACGACTGTACAAACACGATGCAGGGTGTTTGCTGCAGTAGCATGGAAGCAGGGAATTTGTCGTAATGTGTGTTTACATGGTTCCTACTGGTGTATGTGTATGCAAAATGTTTTGTATGTGATGACAAGTAGTTAATAGTGAAAAATCTCTATGCACATCTTCCTCTATCTCCCATTTTGACACACAGATGGTTTTAATTAGCACTAGCCTATAGAGATCCACATGCCTTCACTCTTTCAGTGATAGCTTCCTTTTCCTGTGACTTATAACACAACCATACATACATCTTTTTCCCAGTCATGAGCTGGGAAGAGCGTGGAAGTCTAGTCTGGGTGTGTGTGCGTGTGTGCAGTTTTTCATGTCATGAGCATCGGACGTGTGACAACTCACTAACATGAAAAAGACCACAGAGAGAATGCAGCAAGTTTAAAAATAGAGAGCTCAGCCAATTGGCTCACAAAGAAAGATGAGAATGATTATGAGTTCAATAAAAAGTTTATCATTTCAGAAAGATTTCCAATTTGTTTTTTTCTGTGAGTGACCTACAGTAAGAAGATTGATAGTATATAGTCTGGGTTATTTACAGAAGTAGAGTTGGACTGAATAAAATGTGGTTACTGACAGCTACAAGTGTATCCAGCTGCAGCCGCTGCACGATTGTGCAGAAAACACGTGATGATTTGGCCACAGAAGAGACCAAAGACTACATCAGTTGTAAATATTGTTGCTGAGGGTTAAAAGATACTAATGAAAATGATATATGATATACATGCTTATGTCTGCTGTAAAGTTGGGCATTTTGATATGGTGTCTATCATAAAGTCAACTAAGGAACTTCCACATTGGCTTTATTTTTCAGCCATGGAAGTTGCCGCTTAGTTTAATTTAATTTAGTTTATTTGATAGGGACAATGCAGGTCAACATAGTAACATTTCCACTCGTTACAAACAAGTCAATGTGACTGATGTTCTGCATACAGAGATTATAGCTAATGCTAGTTTCCAATTCCTGTCCCTTGCTTTTAATAGAAGAAAGAAGGTATGAAGAAAGACATCAAAGTTACATAACAACACAATAAAATGTGCAATACATCTAAAATCATACCAAGTCATGACCCATTAAACATGCATACAGCTCTGATTTTGTTTCAGCCAGACTTTAACATTTTTATTAAAAATGTTAATGTCTTGGGTTAATTTTATTTCGGTCGGTAGTGAATTCCACATCTGGGAACCCTTTATAGTAAAGGCTGATTGCCCAAAGGAGGTCTTACAGCGTGAGATTTTACAGTTAACACTTGCCGTACCCCTGGTGATCCTATCACTATTTTGTCTGCTAAAGAGACTGCACAGTACATCTGGTGCCAAGTCCTGCAAACACTTAAAAACCAGTTTAACAGATGACAATTTTAGGAAATTATCAAAGCTAAGCAAATTATACTGCTTCAGAATGTGACAGTGATGCCACTTTATTGGTTTCTTGGCCATTATTTTTAAGTTTTGATTATACAAAGGTGCAGTTAGCTTAATTGTAGTTGGAGAGGCCTGACTCCACACTGTAACACAATATGACATATGAGAAAAAATCATGGCATGAATGATGTGTTGCTGTGCTGCTTTGATTGGTATATGATGTCTAATTAGTTTGAAGCAATTTAAATTGTTTTTTATTGTTTTTGATGTCTTTTTGACATGTTTGTCAAATTTTAGTCTGGAATCCAGAACTACACCCAAATATTTAAAATCCTTTACCATCTCAATTTCCTCTCCCTGCAGTGTAATGCAAAAATCTTCTGACTGTGCTTTGTTTTGGATGGAGAAACACATGGAAACTGTCTTTTTCCTATTTAGAGTGAGCTTGTTATTATAAAGCCAATGACATACCCTGCTCAAGAATGAAGATGAAATCTCAGCTGCCTCACTAGATGTCTTAGCTGACGCGTATATGACTGTGTCGTCTGCATAAAGCTGACAACCAGCCCCCAGCCCCTGTGTCGTCTGCATAAAGCTGACAACCAGCCTTTCAGGCAGGTAATTAATGTAAAGACTAAAGAGCAACAGCCCCAGGATTGAGCCTTGGGGAATGCCAATATTATTATGTTGCGGAACCGACTTTTTTTGGTCAATCCTCACACATTGCTTTCTTGAATGTAAATAGGTACCAAACCAACTAAGAGCTTGTTTGGAAAAATTACATTTTGACAACTTTGTTAGCAGGATGTCGTGGTTGACAGCGTCAAACGCCTTCTTTAGGTCGAGAAACACTGCACCCACGACATTGCCCCCATCCATAAAATGCTTAAGATTTTCAACAAAAAAGCAAATTGCTGTTTCTGTAGAGTGTTTATGTCTAAACCCAAACTGCTCAGGATACAGAAGTTGGTTTGACTCTAAATAGTCAACTAGTTGTTCTGTCACAACTTTTTCCAAAGTCTTTGACATTGCAGGGAGTATAGAAATTGGACGATAATTACATAGCTGGTTTGTGTCCCCTGATTTAAAAATGGGAGAGACAACAGCTGTTTTCCAATGATCTGGAAACCTACCTGACGTTATAGAAAGATTAAATGAGTTAGTGGTTTTATGATAGAGGAACTATGTTGCTTAATAAAAGCTGTGTCCAAATTAGACACATCTTTGGATTCTGAGCTAGTTAATTTGTCTAGTATTTTGCTGATTTTAGTTTCGTTGACCTCTCTGATGTAAAATGAATTGGGTAAATCTGCCCTTTTAATGTTATTTAGTGGTAGAGGATCAAAACTTTGAGCAAGTTCCTGTACTGTCTGAATAAAAAAAAGATTAAACTCGGTTGCAATAAGCATACTATCTGTTGTGGGTTGTCCACCGATCCTCAGCTCTCTTATCTTATTATGCTTGGGTTCTTTATTTGTTAGTTTGTTTAAATGCTTCCAAAGGGATGCAGAATTGCCTTTAGCCTCCTCTATTAACTGAGAAAAAATAGGAAGCTTTTGCCTTTCTTAAAGCCATTGTCACTTTATTTCTAAGTCCTTTGTAAATAAGAAGATCAGTGGACAATCCACTTGACAGAGCTGTTTTGAGGGCGAGGTCTCTTTTTTTTCATAAGTAAGAAGATCTCACTGTTTAACCAGGGTAGGCGAGTCTTCGTCTGTGAATGTTTCATTTTCACTGTATTTCTCTGCCACCCCGGTCAAGCTATCAGTCAATGAATTACAACATTTATCAACATCATCCATTTGCAGAGTATTGTCCCAGTTAATTTCTTTGATATCCCTCTCCATCTGTATATTTTTAGTTTTGGGATTCCCATTTTTGTTTTTTCTGGAACTTTACAGGGATATATCTGGAGGCGTTTTTTTGATAGTTTCCTTACAGCCAAAGTCATGTTATGATCAGATAATCCCGTGATTAAATTATATATTTTTGTTATCCGTTCCTCTCTATTAGAAAAAATGAGATTTATTAAGGTTTTACTGTTTCTTGTTATTCTTGTGGGTCAGTTGACCATTTGTTGAAAGTTGTATTTAAGCATGATTGTTTTCAGTTTTTGTTTACTTTTCTTGTCCAACCAATTGATGTTATAGTCCCCATATATAATAGTCTCTGATTTGTGATCGAGCTTTTTCATAACATCTTGCAAATCTTTGTAAAAAGAAACGTTGTGTGATGGGGGATTGTACAAAATCACAATACTGAAATTAGTTTGAGGTGATAAAACTACATCCAGAGCAAGACATTCAAGAGAGGTGTTTAGTTGTATTTCATTACATTTAAGGGTATCTCTGATATAAATCAAAACACCCCCCCCCTTGCCAAAAGATCTGTCCTTTCTGTAGAAAACATAACCAGGGATTTTGATCATGTTTGTAGGAATATTATTATGAAGCAAAGTTTCACTTAGACAGAGATAGTCCACATTTGACTCTGTCAGTAAAGAATGAATCTGATCTCCTTTTGCAATGATGCTTCTTATGTTAAGATGTCCACCTAAAATCCCCTTCGGTTTGGATTGTGAGTCCCATATCACTTTAGCATGGTTGACAGTCTGGAAGAAAAGATATTGTTTTTGTTTTCGCGCTGCTTGAGAGTCAGCGGGCTTGACACCCACCTCTCCTCGTCGTGGCATTGGTTAGACTTCCATCCTCCGCGAGCATCTCCCTCATGCTGGGCTCAGGCAGCGCCTGCACGCCTTCTAACCCACCTGTCAGCACATAGTCCACGGGGAGTGCGGCGCAGTCTGTCCGGAGTACACACCGTTCACCGCCCGCTTGTGCCATCTCCCGGCTCAGCTCCACCTGCTCTCGTAAGTGACCCAGGCTCGATACACCCCCATCCAAGCAGAGCGCCGCACCATCCCACCCCACGTCGCCGCGGGTAGCCAAGCCCAGGGCCAAGGGCCCAGGGCCACACCTACATCCAGGTCAGGCCCCGCACAGCCTCGCTCCGCGCCACCGACCCGAGCCCCGGCCAACTCGGCAGCTGGTGTGTGTCTTGGCATGGTGTAATTGCTGGTAGTGTGAGATTGGTTGTATTCAGAACTTCAGATTCAGTTGTATATCACCGGCAAGTTGTAACAGTAAAAATGTTGTCTTTGCTGCATGCCATTTATCCTGTTGGTTGGAGGATTTGACAGCTTTAGTTTGGCCGCTGTGTTGGCCGTTTCGTATACAGGTTGAGTAGATGACAATTTGTCCTTGTCCGAAAAGGTTCAGTGTAGTGCTTCCAGAATAAAATCCTGTCACCTCGTTGTTTAGGGATTGGTTAAAACTTATTTCTGGACGAAAACAGTAGCTGATTGAGATAAGTAGCCAGCTACACAGCGGCAGCATGCAAACTTTTCCTTTGTTCGCATGACGGTTCTTCGCCAGAATTCCTTGTTTTGGCCGTTTCATTGCAACGTTACTAAACGGCTAAAAATGCACTATTAAAACCATTTCTAAACATACCCCATAGTAGCAGGATAGTTGTTAGTAACTGGACACGAGTGGAGCCTAACAAACCACCCCCATCCTCTGCCGCCATGTTGCCTCTGCCGCCATGCTGTCCAGTTGTAGATGCTTTTTGAACAGTTCATCCAGGCGCTCAGTGCACCTGTACCACTATACCACTTCCGGTTAGTGTTCTTTGCCATATGTGTTTCGGTTTGAACAGATTTTGATGTTGTTTTCTGTACGTGCATGATTGCACTAAACTAGGCACTAGGTGACAACATGACTTCAGGAAGTTGCACAGTACATGTCAGTTATTAGCCAAGAAATTGTTATCGCATGTAATTCCCCCCTAGTTACCAAGTTATCATTTTTACACTTCTACAATCTACACTGTACTCTGAGTTTAGAGAGAAGGGGAACAGTAGAGTGGTAAAAAGGCAATGATGCTGCAAGGAGTAGATGTGATAAGTGGCAAGAAAAATGACAGATGTTACTGTCAGAGGGGGGTTGGTGGAGGGAAATGTCAATCTAATCACCCTGAAAGAGAGGAATAATGGGAGATGACAGCGAGTCAGAGAGGGAGGAGAGAGGGAGGGAGGGAGAGAGGGGAGGGAGAGGGATTAAATTAAAAGGTGAGAGATATGAGGGCCTCTTAAGGACATATGGCAGTGGACATGGTCAATTTGGATTGTGTTTGTGGGGTGACTCCACTATACAGAGAATGACAAATGTCACACATGCACAATCACACAAGTGTTGATGCTCCCCTATATTTCCCTATATATCCTTTATATTCCTGTGTGTATGTACTGTATAGTGTGTATTTGGATTCCTTGGCCTACTTTCCTTAGGCATGGGATGGGAAGTGACCAGCAGAACTGGTGTTGAGTGAGGGCTGGCCACACGTGGTTCTCTGAGGGAGAGTGAAGATAGAGACAGTCACTCACACAAACATACACACAGACACTGGACAGAAGGTTGTGTTTTATGCTGAATGGCTTTAAAACCCTGTAGAGTCGCCTCTTTTCCATTAGGCTCAAGCTGTCCACAGCAACAATAACTAACTCACCACCATTAAGATTTGGCTTTGGCTCATACTTTTTCTTATGGTTATAAAAACGATGAAAAGCTGTCACTGTTAATAGTTTGAGGCAAAGCCTTTTTCAAGTGTTAATGTATAGAAACATCTCCATTATTTGCCTCCCTGAAGTGGGCTTTTGTTACAGTCAACTCACTGCTTAAAAGTGCTGTACTGTTTCTTTTTTGCCACTGACTGAACAAAATAAATACTCATCTGTACCTATACAGTACTTCCATCCAAAAATTACACTTGGTTTGGTACTAGTTCATTTAAAAATAATGTAAAATTAGCTTCTCTGCAAATTGTTGCACGCTGCAAGAGTGGTTTATGTTTACATAGACATGATGAAGTACCCTCTAGAGCAGGGGTACTCAAATACAAATCTTAAAGGGCCACAAAGATTTTTTTCAATGACTCAAAGGTCTATGTATTGAGGTCGGTCAGGCCACATGCAATAATGCTGTAATATTCAAAACAGAATGTCCTTTTCATTCAAAAGGACGACAAAAATACGAACTAAAATAAAAAGTCATTTCCATTTTGACATAAATTAAAATACATAGTTGAATATTTCCTCTTTTTGTTTGCCTTCAAACATTGTGTCCATCACTTCAGTCATGCATTATCTTATTATTTCTGCATCTGAGAATGGCTTTTTGTGCTTACCCAAAATCCACACCACTCTAAGTGAGCACTCTGTTGCTTTTTGTTGTTGTGCAATGTGACAAGAATCCTGCTTGCAGCTTAATATGACGATTTCAGTGAACTTATTTTTGTTGTTCTTACCTCTGAATTTTGAGGAAATGTCTCTTCAAAATTCCTACGCTTCGTCTCATAATGCCCTTTCAAATTGGAAACCTTCATCACAGCTATAGTCTCCTGGGATATTAAGCACATGGGTCATGGCACATGGAGGGAGAATGAATGCACATTTTTAAGTCCATTTTTCTTGAATTGCCGATTTTCACTGCCCATTTTTCTTTTAGCAGTGAACTTGGAGCACGCCATTTTCTAGGCTCTTACAGCTGGCAAAATGTCAATATGCGAACGGCTCCAAAAACGAAAGTTAAAAATTGCGCTCACAGCAGTGAGTGACCCAGCTGTTTGTGTATCGTTGGCATGGAGACAAGTCCCGGTATACACGTGCCGACCCAACCAAAACACATAGTGAAGGAATAACAGTTCGGGGGCTACAAATAGGAGGCCGGCAGGCTGGATGCGGCCTGGGGGCCGGCTATTGGGGACCGCTGCTCTAGAGTTTGATTCTGTGTCATATGGGCTTTTACTACAGAGGTGTAGTGGTTGATCTTTAAATCAGAATCACATAGGAAAAAGTAAGCTATATGACATGTAACCATTTGGAAATAACATATTCTAAACAACAGTCATCCAAAGAAAGTTATTAGACATTAGACATATTAGACATTATTAGACAATAGTTTACTCTGGTAGGAAATCAAGTGAGAAATAAGGTTATTTTCTCATTAGCTTACAAAACACCCAACTGCTTCTTGCAACCAGTGGAGTCACCTTCTGCTGGCCATTCGAAAGCATACACATTGGTTTCACTTTTCACACTCAACAGTGTTGTCTAAATGTTCTTTTTTACAGTTAAGGAATTAGAAGCAAGTTCAGACTTCTCTTTTAAGATACTAGAGAACAATGTTGGCTGAAGTTCATACGAACCTTATAGGATAAGCTTAGGTCAGGTCGTCAGTAGAGATGCACGATCCAGTTTTTTCCGATCCAATCCGATACCGATACCTGGACTGAGCGTATCGGCCGATACCCGACACCGATCCGATACCGTTGTTGAATTAATAATAAACTGTATACCTTCCACCATGTGAAAGGGACTAAAGGCACCAGACTTTCCTAACTAAGACAAAATAACCAAACAGTTACCGAACATTGTAAACATGTGTAACATTAATAATAATAATAATAATAATAATAATACATTTAATTTATATAGCGCCTGTCAGGGTACCCAAGGACACACGTAACAAAGTGGAACAAACAAATCAAAGAATGAATGGAGCGCCTGTCAGTCAGCACGGAGGGAACACTAGCCCCGAAGTCAGTAGCACCGTCTGTAAACAAACTAGCGTCTGGAGGCTCCGTGCACACAGCGGGGGCGACCATCCAGCATCGCTGCGAGCCGGGGAGACCGCAGCAGCAGAGGAGGAGACAAAGCAGCCCGGCGGTGAAAAACCCTGAGGTTGTGGTGGAGGGAGGACAAACGGAGCAACGATGGACAGCCCACATAGTATTGAGTACGTCGGTTTGAAAGTTAGCGTTGCTAGGCTAACAGCTGACCGGTGAGGCTAACAGCTGATGGCGGGGCTACTAGCTAATCAGCGGAGAAATGTGACGTGAGTACGTGTAACGTCCTGCAAACAGGAATACAAAATAAAACATAGCAGCTGAACCTGAGAATAAACTAATAAAGACTTGGTCAAACAACGACTTGCGCTCTTCCAGCATGCGACACACTGACGCTGACGAATGACGTAGGATGTGCTGCGACGGCGAAAAAAAAAAAAAACTGGATCGGCCGGTGGATCTGTTTCATTTTACCATCCCCGATCCAGCCGTTTTGTCAATATCGGAGCCGATATCCGATCTTAATATCGGATCGGTGCACCCCTAGTCGTCAGGTCCGTCTGAAAACAGCATACACATCCTCATATGTGCATTGAAACAGTATTTAGTTACTGTATTTATCCCTCATGTCCATATTGGCCCTCCTACAGTAACATGTCTTCCAATGTAAGCAATTGGGAAATTTGCACTTCTTTTCCTGAGCAAAAACATACACTGCTATAATCAGCCAAACCTGATTTGAGGCTTTTCCATCTGAGGTGGCCCAATCAACCGTGAAAGTGCAAATTTATATTATTTAGGTGCAAAATTCACTGTCAAGGAAAATCAAACAGGGAATGATGGATGATATTGTTTTGATTTGTGTTACTCAGACTGCTCAAGTTAATTTCTGCAACAATTTCTGCAACACAAACTGTATTACTATTTTTAGACTGTGTTAATTTTACATTTAGGCACAAGGGTTTAATTGAAAAGACTTGCCTAGCCCTGCCTAGTAAAGCGTTCCACTGTCAGAGTGCAGTGTCAGTGCTTTTATCATATCAGTTGATACTGTGCCTGTTTGTTTTTCATTAAATGTACACAGCATTAACTGACACAGCATTTCTGGGGCTCTGCGTTGAATTGTGTAATCTGCTATGTTCATTGTACCCAAAGGGTCCCTTAAGTATAGGCAACAGGATACATACTCTTCACTATACACAGGGAACAGACGGCCAGTAGAAGTCCACAGGTCATTTCTGCCCTGGAGCTCAGTAGCAGGTTAATCTCCCCTCACAGGGCACTTAGGGTTGTCACCTCGGCTGTCACACACTCACTGGTGCAGTATCTAATGTAAGATGCCGCAAATGCTATAATTTACATTGACCACACTGATGCAATGTCTACAAAACAGTCTGTATATTTGACAGTGATTATACCGTACAGAATAATTGAAGACTGGTCAGAAAATTAGCCAACTGATGGTTGCACAGGCATCTCCATGTTCAACAAGAAACCAAAGAAAAACTTGCTTTTCATTTCAAACAGCCTCCAGTTCCTTTGTTGCTGTGCACAGCTCTGCTTCTTCTGCCCTGAAAGGGATAGCAGATTCGAGGAGGCGAAAAAAGTAAATGAGCAAAATGGGAAAAGGCAAAATGGAAATGTGGTGTTTTTCTCTTTTCATTTTCTTCCCCTTTAAGATCCTGTTGAGGGCCTAGCACATTCATAAAGAATGTACCAGCCAGCTATTTTTAGGCTGCGCAGTGCTAATTCCAAGGCTGAACAAATGTGTGAGAGAGTGATGCCGGAGAGTGATGCTCAGTCAAGATATAGTAGACTGTAGCTTTTCTTTGTGGGAACTGAAGTCATAAACTTTTACTGCCATATTAAACACTATAGCCAATTCTTAATGCTTGTTTAGTTATGTACACAATATGAAATATGAAATTGAAAGTTTATGCTGTTCAAGATCTGCTCCTGTTAGTGTTGGCCATGTTTTCTTGTTTGCAGCTTCATGGATTTTCCTACAAATGGCATCAAAATTGATTTCTTGGTCAAATACTTGTGGGATTTGCATAACAGGCTTGAGCTCCATTCATTCACAAATATTTTAAATTGTTGCATAAAGTTGAGCTTTGGAAACTGTGTGAGCCGCTGTGGGTGTAAGCTCACATTGTGTAAGTTAAGTATGTGGTTGATGGGACATAATTTGGTGTAAAGAGTGTATTATTAGTACTGTCAAGACCACCCATATCCTTTTTCATTGCATTGAGGAAATCCTCCAGGGTGTCTTGGCCTATTCAGTCCTCTGCTCCTGTTATTATAATTATTGTCATTCATTACTGTATAAACACACACACATATACACAGTGTCCACTCCACTGAAGAAGTAAGGGCACTGCTGGGGCAGCTCTTGGTGCAAATCTACACAAACAACACACACAGACGCACACACTGCACAGCCACCATTGTACCTTAGGGACAAGAGGTTTCTTTGTCGAGGGACAAAAGCAGCTGATGTCAAGATGAGGATATGATGGTGGCCCCTGCTGTGAAGGGAATAACAATGATGTGGAAAGACATCCAAGAGCATGTCTGCAGTGTACTTTCCAGGGATAGCCCATGATGGAGTTAAAACGTTTCTTTGGTAACATTCTTCCATTGTGTAGCTGTAGTGCTACTGCTGCTTGTTTACCTTCCTGTATTTATTTTGCACTAAATGGAGCAGCTGGAAACATAAATCCCTTCATTTCATGTGCACTAGAAATTATTTCTTTGCTAGCAAACATTGACCGGATTATCATTACATTATAACATAAACACACTTGTCTAAATGTATTGAGTGTCATAGAAAGTCATTCTAAAGTCCATGTCAACCCTTCTCTCTTCCAGATCATGCCCCCTAGATAACAGCCTCATCCTCCTCTCCACTCCCCCTCCCTGCCCCTGGCCCCTCCCTCTACCTTCCTGGTCCAGCACCATCACTGCCACCTGTGTCACCACAGCCAACATGCCCCCCAGGAAGAGGACGCGGCCGGGCCTGGGCTTCCTGTGCTGCTTTGGCAGTAGCGAGCCCCCAGAAATCAACCTCAAGGACAGCGTGCCCCTCCAGCTGCTGGAGTTCAGTGCCCCCATGCCCCCCGCTGAGGAGCTGCATGCACGTTTCTCCGAACTAGTGGTGAGTATGAAAGAGAAATCCTAAAGGTCCCATGCTATTTTTTTGGTTTAGGCTGTCAGTGTTTGTATAGCACCTAGACCTGCCTATGGAAGGTTACCTATGGAAAAAGAAAGGAAATCCCACTTTCTAAACGATGGGCCCTTAAGCAGTTGAGCAAGCTAGTCTGATGATTTCTTAGAATGTCATCCAAATCAAATGTATCTCTCCAGTGAATTTAACCAGTAAGGCCTAGACCTGGGCCTCAGTTTTAACACAGACCACTTTGCATTTGTGGTATCATAAATTTGAAGTTTAGATTCATCACATTCAGTAGTTTCACTAGTGGAGCAAAATCCCACTAATGACCCTTTTACACTGGACAAAAAAACCTGCAAACACCACCTCATATCTGGCTTTTGTCTTGTCTAATGTGAATGGGTACAAGACACTCTGCAGTAGTCAAGGACATTTAACAGCTCCAATTCTGATTTGCTGTGATGGACACACAACAAGCGGCTGAACACACTAATTTCCACGATGGTATTATGTACGTCTAAGCTCGGGATGCTGGTTTGTTGATACTTGCCATTCAAACTTTGCTGAAGCAGCACGCAGATTTCATTAGGTGGCACTTAGTTTGAAAGAGAGACTGAAGTAAAAGATATGTAAAAATAACTACCGCTGAGTTGTTGGCTTAGCTTTGGCGTCACTACACAAGCCTTGCCAGCTGCCTGATGGATAATACACATGTGCAAATCTTGACAGAGATGAGAACGAGAGGATGTCTCACTCCTTAGCTACTTCCTTCATCAGCTACAGAATAAACAGTGTGTCTAATTCGGAATATTATTGATAAGACTTTAAAAAACAAATTAAAAATCTTCTCGATGTGGTATTCTGAGATATATGACCTGCTGCTTTACACGGGTCCCTGTGTTTTTGTGATGACAAGCATTCCACACACGGGAAACAAAACAGAAAGCTTGCTATTGACAATGGGATAGGAGTTAATTGTTTATTTTTAGCCGATTACACATGTTTAATAAACCTGCATATACAAGCTAATTTGTGTAGTGTAAAAGTGGGAGAAGTGGTTAACTAGGCATTGTATTCACTGAATGCTTCTGAATTCAGGTCTAGGTGGTTGCATGGGCTGCATAACACAGGATAACAGTATGTTAATGTATGAGCCAACTGCTTGCTTGGAGTCGCTGTGGATTTATTTTGACATTTTTACGAATGATAGATTAATTTTAATCGCATCAGAGCTTGTTACAGAAAGGTAGCGGGATAATTATCATGTTGTCATCCACTGATTTTGTTGAATGAATCTGGTAAACTTTAGTGTAATGCAATTCTGTGCTGTTATAGATGCTGCTGGGCCACATTAGTCATTATACAGAAATGCTGGCCCTAATGTCCTGTCTTACTGTACCGGAATTTCCTTTTTTCAAATTCTGAGCAGTCCAACTATTTTCCTTTTCCTTTCTTTGCATCTAGTTTGTTATCCTGACCAAACAGGATTAGGGACAGAAGTTGGAAGGACTGAGATCTGGTAGGGGGGTTCTTGATGGTTGTAGACCACACCCCAACCCAAACACCAACCCCCCCACCCCACAAATTAAGAGGCTCATCCTTTCCACTACATGCAGGCCACCCTTTCGTAACAGTTCTATCATGTGCAAAGATTCCACTCGTTGGCAGAGGTTGTTAGACTGTATTTGTGCCAGACTGCCATGGCTGAGTTGGCACATTCCCATAGTGTGGAGAGGGACCAAGCATAGCCGTCAGAATTGAAAAGTCTGCTTTGGGTTTCAGCTGCCATGCGAGCCAGTTCTGGCTTTGCCGGAAGAACAGGCATTTGCTGTTTCTGTCTACTTGTTTGCTCAGTTCCTGTCTCTTGGTGTGTTTAGGTCCCGTCTGTCTCCATCTCAGCACTTTTGTTATTCTCCCTCAACCTCAGATTTCCTTCTTTCTCTGTCTCGGTCTCCCTGCCTCTACAATGTGCTAAGTTGTGTGGCTTCTGACTCTCTCTGGCACTGTCAAGTTTTAGTCGTGGGGAACGTTAAACTCCACTGCCTGCAGGATATATCATTCCTCCAACTGTCAAAATCAATTCAGGAAATTAAGTGAAATTCCATTTGTCATAGGAAATTACTCACTGTTATCAAGGCATCTGTTTTCCCAATGGGAATCTTTACCCTATCCTTAGACTTTAATTGTCTGATGTCTTTTCAGAGAAGTTTTGTTCCGAAGGACCTAAAGTTTATTTTGTTAGGATTTTTCATGGAGAAAAGTTTTGTAAAAGAGAACAGAGACATGCAATGCTGGGCTAGAATGAAACATGTCTGTCATATGGGAGCACTTAGCCAAATTACAGCAGTCCTTGGGATTGAGAGGACCAAAAGACCCACAATTTACTGTGGGGTAAACATCCAAGCATGCGATGAAGCTGACACAGATGTATCAGCTGAAGAAGAAGCGGAGCAGACAGATCCCCAATTTTCAAAACCTCTTAACTTGCAGCTTTTTCACCAGAAGAGAAAGAGGATTGGGCGTTTCTCATTTAATCTGGGCCCCTCCACATGTTGTAAATAGATTATTGTCATGACAGTTGTTGGATGGCTACGTCTGATGGTGTCGTTCACAAGCTAAGATGTTTGGTCTTTGGGGAAATGTCTGTCAGGGTCTGGTTCATCTTGTCTATAGTGCAGAATCCCAGCACTGAATTCAGCAGTTAGCGTTTTGCCTATTACATCATACATGTGTGCCCTGTCAATCACTTGTAGTCTCTTTTCCTTTAAGCTGGCAGAACACCTGCACTCTGGAAGACTGCAGACTGTCAATCAAACATAGACAGGGACACACCCCTCTACATCAACATTTCTGAGATTTCCCCCAATATCTTTTTTTTCAGCCTTTTTAATAAAAAACACCATAAAACACATTTAAAAAACATGTTGACATTATTATTTTATACAAAAAGGGAAGATTGGACAATTGTGACTTCACTTTGCTATGCTATTATGTTTGAAAAGGAAAAATTATGATCCAATTAGATAATAACTCAACCTGTGAGAGTTTGATTCATGTCTGCTTTGATTGGATGACCAATGCACAAACAGCTTCTGGTCATCTGGCTAGGACATTGGCCCCTCACATCTGTTGTACTGATGCTGTAGCCGACATACCAACAAATTTGACTGGCCATCCAAAAATCTGTTCAACCAGACCCCAAGCAGTCACTCCGTGTGGACACAATGCTTGTAATGCTCACATAGAGCGGCAATATCAGGAGGGGAGAAGCTGTGCTCCAGAGGAGGATAAAGAAAAATAGAGAATAATATAACATAGTGTGTTTCCATGACAACGGGAGATGGGGATTATTGTTATGAAAGCCTTCCCTGAGGAGGAGAATGAGACTTAGTGGAGCCTCTGGAGTGGGAACGACAGATCTGGGCCAAACGGAAGAGTAAACCACCTCCACGTGTCCTCACATCTCTAATAGGGTCTTCCACTGTGTCTAGAGACTGCACAGTGCACACCCATCTCACACTGTTAATGGAAAAAGAGACTTGTCTCAGAAATATTATGAAAAATTGTTGGCCTGAAATTCTGTAGGTTTATCTTGTCTATTGTGCCGTGGTGGTACAATAGACAAGTTAAACATTAAATGGAATCATATTATTATGTGTCTGTTCCTTGTACATGTTTATCATATAACCTGGCTCAGGTAGTAGTGGTAGAATAGAATAAACAACTACGTACTTAAAAAGGGGGACCGGAGGGTGTGTTCCAACTATCGGGGGATCACACTCCTCAGCCTCCCTGGGAAAGTCTACTCCAGGGTACTGGAGAGGAGAATTCGGCCGATAGTCGAACCTCGGATTCAGGAGGAACAATGCGGTTTTCGTCCTGGCCGTGGAACACTGGACCAGCTTTATACCCTCTGCAGGGTGCTCGAGGGTTCATGGGAGTTTGCCCAACCAGTCCACATGTGTTTTGTGGACTTGGAGAAGGCATTCGACCGTGTCCCTCGTGGCATTCTGTGGGGGGTGCTCCGGGAGTACGGGGTCGGAGGCCCTCTGTTAAGGGCTGTACGGTCCCTGTACGACCGGAGCAGGAGCTTGGTTCGCATTGCCGGCAGTAAGTCAGACCTGTTCCCAGTGCATGTTGGACTCCGGCAGGGCTGCCCTTTGTCACCGGTTCTGTTCATTATTTTTATTGACAGAATTTTTAGGCGCAGCCTCGGGCCGGAGGGGATCTGGTTCGGGAGCCACTGGATCTCATCTCTGCTTTTCGCGGATGATGTGGTCTTGTTGGCTCCTTCGAGCCGGGACCTCCAGCATGTCCTGGGGCGGTTTGCAGCCGAGTGTGAAGCGGCTGGGATGAGAATCAGCACCTCCAAATCCGAGGCCATGGTTCTCGACCGGTAAAAGGTGGCTTGCTCCCTCCAGGTGGGAGGAGAGTTCCTGCCTCAAGTGGAGGAGTTTAAGTATCTTTGGGTCTTATTCACGAGTGAGGGAAGGATGGAGCGTGAGATTGACTGTTTCAGAAAGAGAAAAATAAACAAAGACAATGCGACCAGTTTAGAGGTACTCGAGTCAAAGAATCTACTGTGGAATAAAACTGATTACACAGGCCCACTTTAGATTGTACTTGAAGAAAAGACAGATGCCACTACGACTCAGCAAATTGCATTATTTCTTTTGCATTCAGGTTAAAAATTAATGTACTCCCCTTCTTAAAAGTGAGACTGGTTGTCTTATTATTAAAAAGGGAGACCCTGTCTCTCACCCATCTGCAATGAATTGTTTGTTGAGGTGACAGAGGATATAATGTACAGTAGTGGTAGCCAAATTGGCACAACTGAATCAGGTCTACTAGGCCAACATCTGGCAAGTACAGTACTGGAAGACATCAGATTAGCGTGTGTTCTCTCTGCCCTCTTTTTCTATCTGCTTTGTCTGTCTCTTTCCTAAAGTGGGAACCCTCTTTCTTTGTGTCTCAGATTTTTTAATCGGTTCTAATCCAACCACTCTGTCCAGTGTCAGACGCACAGCATCTGTGTGCTGCAACCTTTAATAGCATCCAGTCACTGTTTTTAGAACCACGTAAATTTTGTTCAAAGCAGCAATAGTAAAATTAGCCTTTCCCAATTTAACCCCCCACTAGCTTTTGTCCAGGAGAACTGGAGAAACTCTTTAAAACATAAATCCACTACTAATGCTCCCCCCAGTGTGACTTTCAAGCCAGAAATGAATCAAAAATGCGATTGGGAGTGAGTTTCCTCCACAGTGTACGTACTGGGATGCACCATCGTTCCTTTTTGTTCCCCTCTCTTCTTTCCCTGCATTTCTCTAAAGAGCTTCCCATTTCAAAAGCTCCCTTCCTACCTCTGTTGTAAAGCCAGCTCTTACTGTCCTGAGCCAACCTTATCATGGAAGTTGTCAAGCCTTGTTTGGCCAAGGGGAGAGGCAGTAGGCCAGCACTGGCTACTGAGTGACTCATCAAATAGAGGATACTACCACACCTCTGAATGTTGCAAAGTGGTGTGAACGCAGTGTGTGTGTGTGTGTGTGTGTGTGTGTGTGTGTGTGTGTGTGTGTGTGTGTGTGTGCGCGCATGTGTGTGTGTGTGTGCTTATGTGCATGTGTGTGTGTTTGATGTGATGATTTGTAACATGAAGTAAAGCGGTCAATTCCATTCTTACCACAGCTTAAGAATAGGAGGTTGGTCCTTGGATTTTCTTGGTTGTGATAAATGTTTCAGATCCCTCCCTTGCGCACACACACGCATGCACACACGCACGCACGCACACACGCACGCACGCACGCACACACACACACACACACACACACACACACTGCATGTTGTTTGGGTCAATAATGGCAGCTACAGCTTCCTGTGAGTCCTCTAGAGACTTCATATGACTTCCTACCATCTTGCCTGTCTTTCCTCTTCCTTCCTGTCTCGCCCAGAGAATGTTGCAGGATATATATACACTGTGTGTCTGTGTGTGTGTGTGTCTATCAATCCTACGGACTGGATAGACCCTGTCAGCCTGTACTGTTAGACTTCACATAAGGTAGAGACATTCATATTCACTCTGGAAATGCCACTTCATGGACAAACATATATATGAGAAGATGTAATTCTTGGGCCACACACATTTCCCAATTAGGTGGAGCCTCACACATTCTCAGCCAGTTGATTGAGACGCACCCACTTCCACTCTTTTGCCAGTCACTCACACTTACTCACTCACTGACACCCAGTAACTACCTTCCTCACACTTTTTCTCCACTCCACTCTACTTTGCCATTCTACCTGGACTCCAGTGGTTCATCTCTCATATTCACTCTCTTAACCTGGAGTGGACACATAGTTAAAACAGTAGCGAGTATATACATTTTCCCATAAGCGGCGGGTGGGCCTGACGTTTGGGAAGGCTGCCTGATCACACAGCGCAAGGATGAAACTGCTGATCATTAAATATATAATTAACTATATGCAATAGTCTCAGTCAGTAGCGTAACATCATGGTGATGGGCCCCGGTGCAAATGTTTTTTTGTGGCCCTAAACACAAGCGCATGCTTGTGCGCACTGCACGACACACACACACACGCGCGCACGCGCGCAGCCACTCAGGGGGACTGCTATTGCAGGGGTGGACTGGTCATCGGGAGTGCCGGGATTTTTCGGTGGGCTGATCAATAATGGGCCGATGGATGGCCATTTTTTGTTTTATTTTACTTTATTTATTTATTTATTCTGCTGCGCCTTGCCTTGGTAACTACCGTATATTACCAAATAACCGCAGGGTTCCCTTTAAAAGCTGGGTGTATATTCTGATGTATAACCGCCGGTTCCAAATAAATGTCGGGTCTAATTTAGCCTATATATTTTTTTTTAAATAAAGGAAGGAGACGCGACCTCTGACACTGCATGTTTAACTTCGCCTTTTTCACGCAGTGTGCTGCTTTCTGTCAGTCAGTATCACATTGATGATCGCCATGGCTCCGGTGCAGCAAAAACATAAAAAGTACGACTTGAAATTCAAACTTTCTGTCGTAAAATATGCAGAGGAAAACTCGGGAGAAGCAGCCGCTAGACGTTTCTCTGTCGACCAGAAGAGAGTGAGAGATTGGCAAAAAAATCAAACGGAGCTTCAGCGTTTGTCCGAGGAGGACAGCAGCAGGGCCAGGCTGCCTGCTGGAGGGAGGAACAAGGCTAGCGAGGAGCCTGAGATAAACACGCGGGAATGAGTTATCAGCAAACGGGCACGCCACAAGAGAGTGTCCCACAAAATGATCAGGGCGATGGAGAAACAAATGTCCGCCACCGTGAGTGACAGCAGAGATGAGGAGTTTGCAGCGAGTGCTGGTTGGATAAATCGTTTCCTCCGCTGCAACAACTTCACTTGCAAAAGGATGCCAGAGAATTCACCGAGAAGCTGGCGAATTAATCCCGTATTTTGAGAGGAAGGAATTAAACACCTGTACCAAATTGCCGCCTGGTCTCTTCAGTGATTGAAACAAATAAACGGTAATAATAAAAATAAACAGGTGCCTGCATATTGACGCCCAGCAGCAGCCAGTCCATCATCCGCTGCAGCTGCATGAAATCATGTATAATAATATGCACACATTATGTGCATATTTTTATACATGATTTTCACAGTTTTCCAGCATAAAATTTGGGAAGGCTCAGCCTTCCCTAGCCTCCATTACTCGCCGCCCATGCATTTTCCCACAGTGCTCTGACTTCACCCATATTTAATTCTAGCTTATCCTTCTCCCTTTACGCTCTTTCCATTTGGCATAGATAAATATTTCAAATATCCCACAGACATATTGCATCATCATGCAAATTAATTTATGTAGGGCATGATTGGTGGCAAATATGCCAAGATATCCTAATCATCATAATGATTATGATGGCGAGTGGCGAAGGACCACTTTACTAACAGGGAAATGGAGCAGGAACCCCCTACATATATATTGTGTAAAATCTCTTGCATGTTAGACTGGGCCTTCAATCATGCTTTATAGGCCACCATATACAGTGGTATGAAAAAGTTTAGGCACCCCTCTGAGGCTGCATAATAATTTACTCTCATTCATCTTCTAATAAAAGCTGAATACTGGGGTATTTTCCAGACAACAATTTTTAGTGTAGCAATATTAAGTTGTATGAAATGAAATCAGACATGAAAAATAGGCTATACAAAAATGCGGGCACCCTTGTCATTTTGTTGATTTGAATACCTGTAACTACTTAGCACTGATTAATTGGAACACAAAATTGGTTTGGTGAGCTCATTAAGCCTTGAACTTCATAGACAGGTGCATCCAATCATGAGAAAAGGTATTTAAAGGTGGCCAATTGCAAGTTCTTCTCTTTGACTCTCCACTGAGGAGTGGCAATATGGCGGCCTCAAAACAACTCTCAAATAACCTGAAAACAAAGATTGTTCAAAATTATGGTTTAGGGAAAGGCTACAAAAAGCTATCTCTGAGATTTCAGGTGTCAGTTTCCACTGTGAGGAACATGGTGAGGAAATAGATGACCACAGGCACAGTTCTTGTTAAGGCCAGAAGTGACAGGCCAAGAAAAATATCAGAAAAGCGAAGGATGGTGAGAACGGTCAAAGAAAACACACTGACCACCTCCAAAGACCTACAACGTCATCTTGCTGCAGATGGTGTCACTGTGCATTGTTCAACAATTCAGCGCACTTTGCATAAGGAGAAGCTGTACGGGAGAGTGGTGCGGAAAAAGTCTCTTCTGCACACACGCCACAAACCGAGTCGCTTGAGGTATGCAAAAGCACATTTGGACAAGCCAGCTTCATTTTGTAATAAGGTGCTGTGGACTGATGAAACAAAGATTGAGTTATTTGGGGCCAGAGACGAGCTATTTGGGACGTTATGCATGGCGGCGGAAGAACATAGCATTCCAAGAAAAACACTACCCACAGTAAATTTTGGTGGAGGCTCCATCATGCTGTTGGGCTGTGTGGCCAGTGCTGGTACTGGGAATCTTGTTAAAGTTGAGGGTCGCATAGATTCCACTCAATATCAGCAGATTCTTGAGAATAATGTTCAAGAATCCATCACAAAGTTGAAGTTACGTCAGTGCTGGATATTTCAACAAGACAATGACCCAAAAACACTGCTCAAAATCTACTCAAGCATTAATGCAGAGGAACAAGTACAATGTCAAATCAAATCAAATCAAATCAATTTTATTTATATAGCCCAAAATCACAATCACATTGCCTCAGTGGGCTTTACAATCTGTACAGTGAACAACATTCTCTGTCCTTAGACCCTCGATTCGAGTGAGGAAAAACTTCACATGTTGATGGAAAAAAAAACCTTTTAACAGGGTAAAAAAAAACAATGGAAGAAACCTCAGGAAGAGCCACAGAGGAGGGATCCCTCTTCCAGGAAGGACAGACATGCAATAGATGTTGCGTGTACAGTAAAGAGCAACAAATCACAGTTTACAAGTTACATCAACAGAAAGTCTGATACAAGTTATATGTAAATTGAGTGGATCCAGGAGACGACCCAGCAGGACGAGGTATCACCAAGTGGTGCCCAAGCCAGATGACCTCCTATCCACCATGGTGACCTGAGAGAGGGCAGGACACACAAGATCATTAGTAATAGACAGAGAGAGGCATCAAGATTTACAGAAATATAGATATGAGGAGGTGTTGGAGCAGAGGAGAGCAGGGATCCAGCAGAGCCCAGGGCGTGACGATCCAGATCAGTCAGTATTTCAAGGCAGCAGGAGCCCGGAAAAAGAAGATGGTCCCAGGAGGCCGTGGTCCATCAGAAGGGAGCCTGAAAGAAAGAGGGGAGGAAGAGAAAGGAGGAGGAGAGGGAAGAGGAGGAGGAGGAGGAAGCTATAGAGAGTGTAGAGAGTAACACAGCTTGTGGGAACAGAAAACAAAAACAAAGGTTAGAGAAATGCAATATTGATCAGAATAAACAGATTGTTTCTCGTCGGCAGCACAATGTAATCTAATACTATAGGAACTCATTGAGACTGACACCGACCCACTGAAGAAGCTTACTTTGGTATCAAGGGCTAATTAAAGGCTACGTCAAAGAAGTGAGTTTTGAGTTTAGATTTAAAGGCGTCAACAGAGCCAGATTGTCTGATGTCAGCTGGGAGGTTATTCCAGAGGAAAGGAGCCCGATAGGAAAACGCCCTGCAGCCAGCTGACTTCTTCTTGATCCTGGGAACCATCAGGAGCCCTAAATTTTGAGAGCGTAATGCCCGAGTTGGAGTATATGGTTTAATTAGATCTGACATGTACGACGGGGCAAGGCCGTGTACAGCTTTGTATGTCATCAGCAGCACCTTAAAGTCTGATCTTAGATGCACTGGGAGCCAGTGCAGAGACGCTAAGATTGGTGTAATATGATCAAATTTTCTTGTACGTGTTTAGACTCTGGCTGCAGCATTCTGAACCATCTGAAGACTTTTAGTGCTCTCACGTGGAAGACCTGAAAATAAGGCATTGCAGTAATCCAGCCTCGACAAGACAAAAGCATGAATCAGGATCTCTGCGTCCGCCGTGGACAGGAAGGACCTAATTTTAGCTATATTGCGCAGGTGATAGAAGGCGATCTTGGTAATTTCTTTGATGTGCTGATCAAAAGAGAGTGTAGAATCAAAAGTAACACCTAGATTCTTGATGGTTGAGCTTTGAGAAATAACGCAGTTGTCCAGAGTTACAGTCACCTGATCAACATGGTGTCTCTGGCTGGCTGGAGTGATGACCAGCATCTCAGTTTTTTCCGAAATTAGGAGCAGGAAGTTTTCAGACATCCACTTCTTCACTGCACATAGGCAGGTCTCTAGTTTCCTGATTTGTCCTGGAATGGCCATCCCAGTCCCCTGATTATCATTGAAAATCTGTGGAATGATTTGAAGCGGGCTGTCCATGGTCGGCAACCAGCAAACCGAACTGAACTGGAGAAGCTTTGTAAGGAGGAATGGTCCAAAATACCTTCATCCAGAATCTAGACACTCATTAGAGGCTATAGGAAGCGTCTAGAGGCTGTACGTTTTTGCAAAAGAAGGCTCTACTCAATATCAATTAATCAATACCTTTATTTGTCCCCAATGGGGCAATTTGTTTCACAACAATAGGAGCACACAAGTACAAAAAACAACAAATACACATATACACATAACATAATAAATAACATTATGCACAAACCTAATAAATAATGTATATAAAATACTGAAATCAACTCTGTTAAAGAAATTTACTAAAGTGAAAAGGATACTGATGTTATTTTTCTGTTAAGATGCCCAAATTTATGCACTTGTCTAATTCTGTTTTGATGCATTTTGCACATTTTCTGTTAATCCAATAAACCTCATTTCCCTACTGAAATATTACTGTGTCCATCAGTTATTTGATAGATCAAAATCAGTCTGAAGTCAACATGACTGGCAATCTAGAATGCCCCTTTTTAATTTGTAACATTATTTAGTTCTGGAAGCTACCTGCTCTTCCGACACCTAAATTCTCATTTTCATTGCTGATGTATACCCAACTCTAATGCACTGCCTGGCCAATTATTTGCCTGCATCATGCAAAGAAAACACCTAAGAAGAATGCTACTGTCAGTGAGGCTAATCAGAAAAAAGGCTTCAATCTGCTAGTACCTACTGTACAAGCCTGTGGGGGCATGATCAGGGGTTGCTTCAGTTGGTCAGGTCTATGTTCAGCAACTAAAAGTTTAGGTCAGCTGACTACCTGATTATACTGAATGACTAGGTGTTTCTGTCAATGGATTTGTTCTTCCTTGATGGCACAGGCATGTACCAAGATGACAATGCCACAAATCATCAGGTCTTAAAAATTATGAAAAAGTGGTTCAGGGAGCATGAGATAGCATTTTCATACATGATTGGCCACAATAGAGTCCAGACCTTAACCCCATTAAGAATCTTAGAGATGTGCTGGATCTCGACTTTTTCTTTGGCTGTGCAGTATATAACTCCCCTAAAATTGAGAGGCCTGGGGAGTAACGGGAGGGAGAGAGAGAAAAGTTTAAGTGTAGAGATCATCTGCCATGCTCAGTTTCCATCTGATTTATATCCAGGGATCTCATTCTCACTGATTTCCCCATCAACTCCTCCAAACAGCAGCAGCTTGGACAGCAGGGTTTTGACCCGGCGACCAGGATCAGGCCAGAGACGAGCTGGCTTCTCTGCCACGAAGCCTGAGCATGTTGAGAGAGGATCGTGGTCCAACCCAAAGCTGAAATCTGTAAAGATAGGATAGAGAGTCAGAGGTTGGATGATAAGCCACCTCAAGATGGCTAGTTTTCTGATTGAGGCTCAAGTACACGAATAACAGCAGCATGCATTTATAGTAGCTGGTAATGTAGACCCTGGGTGATCAGCTCTGTGTGTGTCAAAATTAATCACTGAATCCATGCTGCTGGGATGAAAACTTGGACCAAAGATTCTAAAGCTTCTTTGTATTTTGTATTAGACCCCCTTGAAGTTCACACCCTTCAGATTTCCCTCTTTTTTTCCCAAAGCCACAATAATGCTGCTGCTGGTTATCCCATGAAAGGACTGGATGAGAGATGATGTCATTCTTCATCGTGTCAAATAGTTGTAATGTGGGCCACCTCCGCCCACCCCGTCCAACTGAATGGATGAAAACAAACCCTGTGAATCTACTGGCCCGGCTTTAAGGGGCCCCACCTTTGGCAGCGGTAGCCATCTTCACTCTAGGGGGCCTAGGAGGCCCGGCACTTCTGGGTGACGTCAAGGTAGCACAATCATTATGATGAGATTAGTTTGAGCTTGGGCACAAAGCCCTAGCACTATAACATCTTATCTTCACCTCTAGTTTTTTTTGTCGGTAGTAATTTCCCAAACCACATAGCCCTTCGCTATTTCTTTCTTCTCCTCGTTCTATCAGTATATCTCTCTCTGTCATCTTCCTCCATCTCTCTTCTTCTCCCCTCATTCCTGATTTATCCGCCTCTCTTTTTCCAAGACTTTACTTTTCCTCCCTGGCACACAGAGACTCATTTCCTGGTCTCATATGCATTTCAAAAGGTGCAGGAGGCTCCTTGCACCAAGAGGAAGAATTGAGCAGAACAGCAGAGTGAATATAAAAACACTCCTCTGTAGTTGGTGGAGACCAGCTCTCAGTCAGGCAGTAAGAAGGTTGGCCAATCAGATGTCACTGTGTGAACTCCTCACCCAGCGATCTGCATGTTTTGCTCTATCCCGCTATTAATGAAGGGATAACAAAACAAGGGATTTTTAGATTGTGTTCTAAGGGATGGGGTGATTATGATCATTTTTCTCCCAGTTACTACTTAAAATCGTGCTTGACTGTTATGTTTGTTTTTCAGGTTTTGTCATTATGAATATTTTTGTGATTCTTTTTTTTTTTGTGATCAATTTTATTTCATTACATCTCCATTCCAGACCCATTACCCGCATCCTTATCTTGGGGGTGACACTGATTATGGGCGGTTAAATAATAAATAAACGAAAACCAAAATCAAACACACAGCGTCAGCAGTACATAGAGACATCATAAGGTTCTTTGTCTGTTTATTTGTTTTCATTTCTTTTCCCCCTTCCCCTCCCTCTCACCTCCCCCCTCCCCTTTTTCTCCCCCCTCCCTCCCCCTCTTCCCACCTCCTCTATCCCCCCCTTTCCTCTTCATAAAGAGTAGAGTATAGCCTCAAAATAATGCTTTTACTCTCTCAGATGCTGATTCCAGATTCTGTATCGCTTCTGTCTTTGCCTTTTGAGCACGAGCACTGGAGATTTCTAATGACAGGAGTTCGCAAAATGACAGTTTTCACAGATACACATTTAGAACATGTGGTGGTTTCCATCTTTTTATCAACTTTTTTTTGCTGCAGTTTAACCTGCGAACAGTGCTCTCTTCTTGTGAAATGTTAAATTCAGAAAAGTGTCATCATTTAAAAGCAATAGATGTAAACAAGGTATGTTTGTCTGAATTAAACAAGATAGAATGTTCGAAATGCTGAGCCAAAAGGAATGGACCCCAGGGCACTCCCACATCATGTGCATGTATGTGCCCAACACTTTGTGAGGGCAACTGACATAGTGGGCTCTGAGTGATACTGATCTGGCAGCATCGTCTTGGAGATAAATAATATCTTTGTATTAGCTTATAGTGAATTAACTGATGATTGTAGTTACAAGTATAATATTTTTGTGATTCTTGATGTGCTAATTTATTATCTTATATCAAATTTAACTGAATGGTTTGTGCAGAGGTTTGAAATCAATAAAATGTGTCTATTCTTGTTACAGGATGAACTGGACTTGACAGATAAAAACAGGGAGGCCATGTTTGCTCTGCCTGATGAGAAGAAATGGCAAATCTACTGCAGCAAAAAGAAGGTGAGTTGGTCCCTGCAAGAAGGCAATTTGGTAATTCTTTAACAGGTAGAGAATGATATTGATCCAAGACTAAACTGACAGAATGGTGCTAACCCTTACTCTAACTCTGGGTTGGTATAATATTTTACAATATTTGACTTCCTGTGCCCTCAGTTCGGTTTTAAGTGAGTGCCATGTAATAGTGGCGCATCACATTGCGTCAGCTTGTAGCCACAGTGTCCCTGCCTTCCTGTACTGTACATATGCTTCAGTCTCTGGCTGGCCCTCAGTTGACTGGCTGTCAGCAATGAATGTTATTGAAGGGCAGTGTCTTAACAGAACCAATTCTGAATCAGACGTTATCGGAAACGTGTACATATTACGCCAGCTACATAGCACAGAATATGTTTTGCAGGCAGAACATGCAATAGTATATGTACACATACAGCACACACATAGTACACAAATACACCCCAGGCCCTGTTCCAAGGCCCTCAATCTCTGAATATCCTTCCCCACCTTGGAGCAAGCGATTTCCTTTCGCTGCTTAAGAATTGTCAACATACTTTGGAATCACTAGAATATTCTGGTTAGACCTCTCTTTCACCCCTTTCCCCTCGCCAAAACATCTCTTGCTTTCTTCATACTCTTCGGCTTGTCTCAAATATCCGCCAGGAAATGACTGTGCTTGTGCTTGGAGAAAAAGGGGGAATTCAGCCCCCCTCCCTCACTCAATAGCAAATTGAATAAATGGTCATAAACCCTCCCCTGTGTCTCTTTGCTAGTTTGTTTTTTGGCGAGGGGTTGTGAGCTGGAAGCACAATGAGGATCAGACCCCTCCTTTCTCTGTCCAATACATGCAGGCTCAGCTTTGCTGATATGATGGGCTCTGACAACCTTTTCAAAAAGGAGTAAACACACTCCACTGTATATGTGTGAAGACGTGTGTGTGCACCTGCATGTGTAAAAGTTTGTACTTGTATTAAGGCCAGTATTGAGTTACTAGGAAAAAGAGCAGCAGTGGAATTGTGGTGTATTTAGAGGGATGTCAAGGTGAGGATGGAAGCTGGAGCACCACACTACCTTACAATGAAATGCAATACTGGTAAAAAATAATATAATAGGAGGCTATAAACTTTCTTCTGTTACATTATGAGACTTATGACTATAGAACTTAAAGCCTGGTGCACCTTTTGCATACATTGCATTGTATTTAAGGGGATTGAATTATTGTCAAAATGTGCATTTGCACAGGTGAACCGACGTAAAAGGTGCAAATTTAGTAACCCTCCAATATCAGTTATTGTATATCTTATTAAAACAACCACAGTCGTTGTGAGAACCCTTTGTACTGTAGTAGACGCTAGTGGAAGCAAAACCTTGGCACCGGCCTGGGCATATTGAAATCAAAAGGGTTTGCAGTGCGCGCCTAAGCTGGGTTCAGAGGTAGGATGTATTAGTTTCTCATTCCTCCCCCATTGCTCCCAGTCAGAAATTATTTCCTCTGTGAGGCTACAGTGAAAAAAGCAGCCATGTGTCCCGGCCAGGAAACAGAGAGCAAAGCCGGGGTAACAGTGCAAAGCGGAAAGCTTGAGGAAAAGTCAGACAAACCGCTTATTCATGGATAGAGGCGGAGTAATGGAGATTGAGGGAAAAAATAACTGCCCTGCAATATTAGATAATAACCTGCATGTCTATGTGTGAAGGCATGAATACTGTCCCTACGTGCGTGAACCGACATAGACACGAACACCCATATGCGCAGGAAAATTAGGACTCAGGTTATTCTGACATAATCCACTCACATCACACAGTAGTGCCCTGTGTTTGCAAGAATTACAGCATGACAGAGATTTGAATGGAGAGCACAGGACAGCAGAATTTCCCTCACCCGTTCCTGTCAGTGACAAACACTGGTTCTATTGTTTACTCCAGCCAAGCGACGGCTCCAGTTGTTGTGGTTGGATAACACTTGGAGGGAGCCATTGAGGGCATGACAAAGGGACAAACTAACTTTGTCCACCTGAAAAACAAACTGGCCAACACATTACCCCAAACCACCCCTGCGTAGCAAGTTCCAATTATTTGCTGTCCAGTAGAAACTACATAAAAAAATCAAATTATTTTTATGTTTTCACATAAACTAAATAACTTTGCTGTTCCTGAGCTATGGCGTTAAATAAATATGGCCATAATTTTATGTAGAACATTATGACATCATAGTGAAGTTGACCTTTGACATTTTGGATATGAAATGTCTGAGGTCAGGTATCTTTTCATCACCTAACGCCCCACAAACCACTGCTACTGTCACTACACGCTAACTAGGCTACTTGTGATTGAATATAACGGGATGTCACAAAGAAAAAGCCAAAAACGCTGAACCCGCTGGTTCACCTGTTGACCAGGTGTGCAGCAGCGTGACGTTGGCTTAGTCACGGGTCGATGAGGCAGCTAGCATGGATGTAGCATGGATGTTAGCTCGTTGTCCCCTGCATTGGCAGAGCAGCCTTCTCCGTGCCACGATGGGAAACATAGAGCCAGTGGATTTAATCAAAATGAGTTCGTACAGCGGGTGACTGTACCTGACCAATTATGGTAAGTTTTATGTTGTTTGTTTTGCAATACGTGTAAATATTAACAATAATAAATGCGCTAATTTCACAGTGGTTTCGTAGTAAAACATCACTATTAAATTCAGCGTTAGATAAGCTCTGACGGTAGCTGTTTTAATAAAGTCAAAGTTTCAGTTTTAGGCATGTTTTGCCGAGTCTTTCACAGCCACCGCCAGCAGGCTACGCAGGGATCCTCGACCAGAGCTTTTCTTCTTCTTCTTCTTCTTCTTCTTCTTCTTCTTCTTCTTCTTCTTCTTGTTACGGGCCGGCAGATTGTGGGAACCCAGATGCAGAGACCGGAGACAGAGCTGCGAGTTGAACCAGTTTATTGTCTATAAGCTCAACGGAGGAGGAAGGCAGGTGTATGGTTGCGGGTTTCCCGAGTCCAGCAGACGGTCTGTCCAGGATTCGGTTGGTCCGGCAGGCGGATAGACGAACAGGCGAGCAGGCAGGCGAACAGGCAGTCAGGCGACAGAGCGGAGTGGTGCAGAAATCTTCGTTGGTTACGGAATAATCTGGCACCGAGTAGTGGAGAGGCCGGGGTATGTAGACTGCAGGTGATGAGATGATGAAAGGCAGGTGCGCTACTCCGCTGTTGTCTCCACCGCCTTGGCCACACCCACGAGGAGAGGGCAGGTGAGGGAGAAGAGGAAAACGGAGAGGAGAAAAGCATAGCACAGCAAAACACAACCCTGTCCCAGCAGCACTGTGACAGTACCCCCCCCTAATAAAAGTCAGACAGCAGGGTGTTATCCATAATAAACGAGCGGGAGACCCAGGAGCGCTCCTCAGGGCCATAACACTCCCAGTCCACCAAGTACTGGAAACGCCGTCCCTGGCGGCGAACATCTGGAACATCCAGGCAGGTGCCGGCGAGCGGTATCTGTCTGCTAAGCATTGGTTTCGAGCCCTGGAGCGGAGGAGAGCGGCGCGAGCAGCACGCCAAACCAGATGGCACCGACGCATATGGTCCTGGATGGACGGGACAGCCGCATCAGCCTCCTGTTCAGGAAATTAGGGGGGCTGAAAACCGTTAGTAACCATAAAGGGCGACATACCAGTGGCGGAGCTGATTAAGGAGTTATGAGCGTATTCCACCCAGGGTAGATGAGTGGACCATGAGACAGGGTGTCTGGCGGAAATACAGCGCAGGGCGGCCTCCAGGTTCTGATTAGCCCGCTCCGTCTGTCCGTTGGATTGGGGGTGGTAGCCAGACGTGAGGCTGGCTGACGCTCCGATAGCCGTGCAGAAAGCTCTCCAGACCTGTGAGCTGAACTGTGGGCCCCTGTCCGACACAATATCCATTGGGATACCGTGGAGCTTAAAAACCTGTGACACCAGGAGGTTGGCAGTTTCTAGAGCAGAGGGGAGTTTGGGTAGAGGAACATAATGAACCGCTGTAGAGAACCAATCTACGATGATAAGGATCACGGTGTTACCTTCAGAGGGGGGAAGTCCAGTAACGAAGTCCACGGCGATATGGGACCAGGGTCGATGGGGCACAGGCAGGGGTCGCAGTAGTCCGGCAGGGGCTCGGTGGGAGGCTTTACTGCGGGCACAGATGGAGCAGGCAGAGACGAACTGTTTAGTGTCTGCGTAAAGCGTCGTCCACCAAAAACGCTGTTGGATGAGGGCAGGTGTTCTCTGAAAGTCTGGGTGGCAAGCCAGTTTAGACGAATGGCCCCACTGGAGGACCTGAGACCGGGTAGCGTCCGGGACAAACATCCAATTCAGTGGACAGTCATTCGGGGGAGGCTGAGTCCGTTGCGCTGCCCTGATGGAGCGCTTGATGTCCCACCTGGCCGCAGCAACAACACACTGGGGGGGTAAGATGAGCTCAGCTGCACTCTCCTTGTCAGAGTGAGAGAACTGTCGGGAAAGCGCGTCAGGCTTAGTGTTCCTGGAGCCTGGGCGATAGGATCAGGTGAACTAGAATCGCCCCAGGAATAAAGCCCAACGAGCCTGGCGGGAGTTCAGCCGTTTTGCTGAGCAGAGGTAGACGAGGTTGCGGTGGTCAGTCCAAACGAGGAAAGGAAGCGCAGCTCCCTCCAGCCAATGTCTCCATTCGTGGAGAGCGAAGATGACGGCAAGCAACTCTCTGTTCCCCACGTCATAGTTCCTCTCGGCGGAATAGAGGCGACGAAAAAAAAAAGGCGCAGGGGTGAAACTTCTGGTCACACGGTGACCGCTGTGACAGCACTGCTCCAACTCCGGAATCTGAGGCATCAACCTCCACGACGTATTGAAAGTCCGGATCTGGATGTGCGAGAACCGGAGCAGTAGTGAATCGCTCCTTTAAGCGAACAAACGCCTTCTCCGCTTCGGGTGTCCAGAGGTAGGGGAGCTTGGTGGAGGTGAGCCGGGTTAGGGGAGCAGCTACACAGCTATAGTTTCGTATAAAACGTCGGTAAAAATTGGCAAAGCCGAGGAAGCGCTGGAGTTGTTTCCGACTCACCGGAGTCAGCCAGTCCGTCACTGTGCGTATCTTGGAGGGGTCCGCCCTCAGCTGCCCCCGCTCAATGATAAATCCCAAGAACTCCACAGAAGCAGAGTGGAACAGGCATTTCTCGGCTTTGACAAACAGTCTATTCTCCAAAAGTCTTTGTAGCATGGTCCGGACATGTTGAACGTGTTCCTCCATATTACGGGAAAAAATAAGAATATCGTCCAAATAAAGAAACACAAAGCGATTCAACATGTCGCGGAGAACATCATTCACCAGTGCCTGAAACACCGCCGGGGCATCGGTGAGTCCAAATGGCATGACAAGGTACTCAAAGTGTCCTAGTGGGGTGTTGAAGACTGTCTTCCACTCATCATGCTCTCGTATGCGCACTAGATGGTACGCATTGTGCAGATCGAGCTTGGAGAAGATGGCAGCCTGGTGCAGGGGAACAAAAGCAGAGTCAATGAGAAGTAGCGGGTACTTGTTTTTAACAGTGATCTCGTTTAGCCCTCTGTAGTCGATGCAGGGTCGGAGTGATCCGTCCTTCTTACTCACGAAAAAGAAGCCCGCCCCCACCGGAGAGGAGGACGGTCGGATCAGCCCCGCGGCGACTGAGTCTTTGATGTATACCTCCATGGCCTCTCGTTCTGGACGCGAGAGATTGTACAGGCGGCTGGAAGGCAGCGTAGCACCAGGGAGCAGGTCGATAGCACAATCATAAGGTCGGTGGGGGGGTAGAGATTGGCTCGGTCCTTACTAAAAACGTCACCGAGGTCATGATAGGGAGGAGGGACAGAGGTGAGGTCGGCGGGTGTCGGGCCGGCAGGTGTCTGTTGGCTGCAGGAGGAGGCAGCTGAATGAAGACAAGCAGAGTGACAGTGCACACTCCAGCCAACTATCCTTGAGAGTGACCAGTCTATGTGGGGGTTGTGTAATTTAAGCCATAGGAGGCCTAGAACTAAGGGAGACTAAGGTGAGGGGATGACAAACAGGTGAATCGTCTCACTATGGTTCCCTGACAGGAGGAGGGATAAGGGAGCGGTGCGGTGTGTGACGTGGGCTAGGAGCCTGCCATCCAAGGCAAACACCTCCTTAGGTGTAGGGAGGGGGAGTGTGGGGATGAGGGCCTGACTCACAGTGGCAGAGTCAATAAAATTATCGTCCGACCCTGAGTCGATGAGCACCTGGAGGGGCAGAGTCTGTAGGGACCAGGAAAGGGCGGCCTGGAACTGGATGCGAGTGGGGGAAGTGGTATTGGTGGTGGTGCGGCTCATCAGCACCCCCCGGTCATGTGATGAGCCCGGTCTTTTGGCGGGGTCGGACATGTGGGGCATAAGGACACAGTATGGCCGGTCTCTCCACAGTACATGCACAGTCCCTCTCTGATTCGGCGCAGACGCTCGGCTTGAGAGAGGTGCAGGCAGCCAAGTGGCATGGGCCCCTCAGAAGGCGTGGGGGGGGTCTCAGCAGCTGGGTTGGACTGGACTACTGGTGGTGGCTTAGGTTGAAAAAAGGCTGTAGGGGACCTAAGAGCCTTCTCTCTTCGTCTCTCTCTTAGCCTATTATCCAACTCGATGGCTAACGAAATTAGCTCCTCTAGTGAGGAGGTGTCGTCCCGAGCACCCAATTCGTCTTGAATATTCTCGGCTAGCCCCTGAGAAAATACCCCCTGGAGCGCAGCCTCATCCCACCCAGTCTGTGCTGCCAGAATTCTAAAGTTTATGGCAAACTCAGCCACGGAGTTAGATCCCTGCTTAAGGGTGAGCAGCCGTCTAGAAACCTCCTTTCCCTGAACTGGCTGGTCAAAAATCTTATGTAACTCGGCAGAAAATAACTTAAAAGAGGAGAAAAAGGGAGCCTTTGATCTGGAGGCGGCTACCGCCCATTGAGACGCTCTAACCTCCAGTAAACTCATAAGGAAAGCTATCCTCGCTTTGTCAGTGGCATAAGTGCTGGGCTGCTGATCAAACACGAGGGAACACTGGTGTAAGAATTGGCCACACTGTCCTAGCTCACCTGAATACCTAGCGGGTATGGGGATGAATGGCTCACGGGATGCGGGAGGAATATCCTCCAGAGCAGGGCTTGCTGGAGGAGGAGTGGCGGAGAGTTGAGTGTGCAGCTGGTCCAGGCGGTCCCCTAGATGCGTGACGCTGGTGGTCAGACCATGAAGAGCCTCTGTTATCTCGCGGAGGGTCTGGCCGTGAGTCCCAAGCATGATCCCCTGGGCTGAGACAGCGTTGCGCAGGCGCTCGGCCTCTGCTGGGTCCATCCTGGCCAGATTATTCTATTACGGGCCGGCAGATTGTGGGAACCCAGATGCAGAGACTGGAGACAGAGCTGCGAGTTGAAACAGTTTATTGTCTATAAGCTCAACGGGGGAGGAAGGCAGGTGTATGGTTGCGGGTCGCCTGAGTCCAGCAGACGGTCTGTCCAGGATTCGGTCGGTCCGGCAGGCGGATAGACAAACAGGTGAGTAGGCAGGCGAACAGGCAGTCAGGCGACAGAGCAGAGTGGTGCAGAAATCTTTGTTGGTTACGGAATAATCTGGCACCGAGTAGTGGAGAGGCCGGGGTATGTAGACTGCAGGTGATGAGATGATGAAAGGCAGGTGCGCTACTCCGCTGTTGTCTCCACAGCCTTGGCCACACCCACGAGGAGAGGGCAGGTGAGGGAGAAGAGGAAAACGGAGAGGAGAAAAGCATAGCACAGCAAAATACAACCCTGTCCCAGCGGCACTGTGATACTTCTTCTTCTTCTCCTTCTTCTTCTTCTTCTTCGGGGTTTCACGGCAGCCGGCATCCAAAAGTTGCATTGCTGCCATCTATGGGACTAGCACCTAGTGCACTATATCCTGCTATATAGACCAGTGTCTATATTTGAAAAACAGCGTTTTCCCCTCCTGCTTGATTCTACTTCTAAAATACTTTTCAGAGATACTTCTTCAAAGCCAATTTCTTGCAATTCTCTGAGTAGATCTTGTCTTTGGTGGTCATAGTTTCTACAAGAAATCAAAGCATGTTGCACTGTCTCAGGTTCCTGACATGAACACAAGCCATAGAGCTTTTATTGAAGCTCCTTGCACTACTTATAGGCAAGATGTACTAAACGCTCATGTTGGGTCCACCATCACACCAGCATCAATATGGCAGCAAGCAGAAGCAAGTGTAAACAATGCCACATTGTTTCAAATGTAAATATATGTCACTGAGGGTTAGGTTAGGGTTTTGTTTATGAGGTAATGGTGACCTTTGACTGCCAAACTGTAATCAGTTCATCCTTGGATGTTCCTGTAAATTTTGAAGATATTCCCTCCAGGCATTCTTGAAATATTGCCGGCATGAAGATATCATTAATGAATAATGCAACTTCATACAGAACATACAAGGTAAATGATCAATAACCTGAATGCATTAAATGAACAGAAATCATGATGCGCTTTTCTATACGTGCATTATTCACACACCAGCATCAGAATTCATTTCTGCAGTTTTGTTTAAAATAAAAGATTTGGTTTGTTTATCTGACACTGATCCTCTTACACTGTCCAGCTAACACCAGTCAGCAGTGATGAAAGGAAATTTGCTTGAATATGGTCTCTGTGTACCATGACTAACTCGAATATCTTGTTGAGGCCTGAAGCTCCACATAAGCTAACTGTATCTGGACCTCTGATCTCAGCCACCCAGTCAGCCTCAGCCAGGGGTGTTGGGTGTCTGTGTGTGTGTGTGTGTGTGTGTGTGTGTGTGTGTGTGTGTGTGTGTGTGTGTGTGTGTGTGTGTGTGTGTGTGTGCGTGTGTGCGTGCGTGCGTGTGCGTGCGTGCGTGCGTGCGTGCGTGCGTGCGTGCGTGCGTGTGTGTGAGAGAGAGAGAGAGAGAGAAACAGTGGACTTCATTTTTGGCAAGTTTAAGAAAGACTATATCTGGATTTTTATTTCTATTTGCAATTCCTCTCCTTTGTGTATGAAGTTGCCTTATACAGTGTTTCATTCAGAACTGTGCTGCTTGCCAGTGCTTTCATGGTTTTGGACAGCTCATGAGAGCCCCCATATTACAGACAGGGGACCCCCTGGGCCTCTCTGAACACATGGGAACTGTGTGTATCATTTGCAACGAGTGTGAGCCGCCTGACAAGTGCTCCCAATTGCTAACTTTTTACCCCATACCTTTGTATTTAGGTCCACCAGCACATAATATAGGTACCCCCATTAACACATTTAATTAAAAGTTTTTTGAAATTAGGTAAATGATCATAAGAAGGAATAAATGTGCATATAAATGTTTTTTCTTTATTTGAACCAGAGCACACAGGACACAAATTTGGGACCTCAATTGTTAAAAAATCAAAACACAAACTTCTTGTGTATAGAGTACTTGACATAGTCAAATAGGCCTAAATAAATCAACCTACATTATTATTGGGGTATAAAAAAATTGTTATTGTTAAAGATACATACTATAGAGCTGGCTGACTATTATTTTAATGGCCTAATGATTAATTAGTGTATGGCCAGTCCCACACGGACGTGCACATGTACAAGACATGCATAAATCTTACTACATGCTGACAAATCTATAGAAAATATGTTTATAGGCTAATATTAGTCCAAATGTAACTGTTTCAGCACCCCTTTAGTATAAGTTAAAAATATTTTCATGGATACATGTTTTTAATCTGACCTGCTATATACTCGCACAGGTACAACCAATGAAGAATCATGTGTTTCTGATTTTGGGTGCATGTGCAACCAAAATAGTCATACCCTGGTGACCCCGAAAAATATGCTACATTTTTTTTTGTGGAGAGCCATCTAATATGAGTGTTCGACAGGGTCATGAACCAAGCTCATGTTGAATCACCTGGTGCTGTTTATCTCCCATCATCTCGTGCCCCTAACCCGAACCCTACACTCATTATATAAATGTAGTTTGAAATTGACTTTAAAGTAGGGATGCACCGATCCGATATTAAGATCGGATATCGGCTCCGATATTGACAAAACGGCTGGATCGGGGAACGGTAAAACGAAACAGATCCACCAGCCGATCCAATTATTGGTTGTGAATGCAGAAGGCATTCACAACATATGTTCTTCGTTTTCACGGAATTCTTTAATTGGTTGTGAATGCAGAAGGCATTCACAACATATGTTCTTCGTTTTCACGGAATTCTTCAATTTTCTTATTGGTTGTGAATGCAGAAGGCATTCACAACATATGTTCTTCGTTTTCACGGAATTCTTTAATTTTCTTCTTCTTATTATTAGTGGGCTGTGCTCGCCAGCCCACTATGGACACCTCTATAGCAAAGCTATAGGTGTCCATAGTGGGCTGTGCTTCGCACAGCCCACTATTGATATTCACCGCGCGTCTTCTTATTATTTTTCATCCTCCTTCCTTTTTTCTGTCGCTAACTTGTCCCACACCGTTGGTCGCACACAAACAAATTATACATCAAAACGTGCGGCTCGATCTGACTCGGTATGCTATTATTTTTATCACCAGAATATACATTTTTCGCGTCGTAAGACGCGAAAAACTGCGAAAAATTTCCCATAAGGAATGAATGGGACGAGGTCAAAAAAGTCGCAAATCTGCAATGTTTTTCAAACATCTCCTGCTCTGGCATACGTTCACCTAGAAACACCATTCAAACTTTAAAATGTAGACACAGGTCTTGTCTATTTGAGTTGTATTTGAACTTTTTTCCTACAATGTATAGTTTTTAAACTCTGACCCCTTAATGACGGTGAGTGATTTTGGAAGAATTCAGGGTTTTCAATGAGTGTGTATGGCGGAATGTTCGTGCAGCAGAGTGAGAGAGCCAACTGACACAGTGGCAGAAACTCAAAATTTTCCTCTGCTATTTTCTGTTTACATCATGATCCCGGCCACAAATGTCACTCAAAAACAGTGATATTTTCCAAAGTTGTAGCCACACGTGTCTTCTTTCTCTCAATGTGTCTACTTTATCGGTAGGATTTACGGTTTTTGAATTAACTGTCTCTAACCGACAAGAGTAGCTCTCAACAGTCCCATTCACTCCAATGTAAATCGGGGCGAGGATTTTCCAAACTGCACCTTTTTTAAACTCGCTCGTATTTCCACATTCCTGAAGCTAGGAACACGAAACTTCATGAGTGTCTTCTTTAAGGCCTTTCTGGCTCGATCGTGAAAAAAAATTGCCGATATCATGTATGATTTTGACTAAATAGCACTAGTTTGACGTCCTAGATTTGAGGCAGAAATCAGTCTCAAATCAGCCTGGGACAGCCGTTGCTACGGGCCCTCACCAACCGTCACCTAGCAACCGAGATCAGCTGGGCCAACAGAGAGAGTGACAGACAGACAGACATATATGCACACACACACACACACACATGCACACACACACACACGCTCACATGCAGACACAAATACACACACACACACACACACACACACACACAAATACACACACACACACACACACACACACACACACACACACACACACACACGGACACACACAGATTATTAATCAGTTTTCCAGAACGTTCATGTTTTCGCGAAAACCTGCATAAGCTTTCCCATAAGGAATGAATGGGACGAGGTCAAAAAAGTCGCAGACACACAAATACACACACACACACACACACACACACACACACACACACAGACGGACACACACAGATTATTAATCAGTTTTCTAGAACGTTCATGTTTTCGCGAAGTAAGTCGCGAAAACCTGCATAAACTTTCCCATAAGGAATGAATGGGACGAGATCAAAAAGTCGCAGACACACAGACACAGAGAGACAGAGAGACACACACACACACACACACACACTCACATGCACACACACACACACACACACACAAAGTGAATGAGACAAGGTGAAAAGATCGAAAGGAAGAGTTCAAACATTGACATCTCTGGCATACTTTGACCGAGACGCACCATTCAAACTTTAAAATGTAGATAAAAGTCCAATTTATCAACGTGGGATTCAACTTTTGCTTTAGCTTTTGTAGTTTTTGTTCGTCACGGGGCAAAGCGCACAGCCCACTCTCGCGATTCCCCGGCGGGGAATTGTCTAGTTATTATTATATCTTCCGGGTCAGAAATTTCAAATCTTAACTCCTTCCACATTTTTCAACGGATTCACTCCATTCAAACACAGAACATTCATCTCAATTGGGAATCAATTGCGTCTATTTTTCTAATTCATATCATTCATAATTTCAGAAATATTAGACATTTTTCGGCCTTTTTTTCCCATTCAAGCAGATGACGGAATCTTCAAAAATCTTCGATTTTCACACTTTTTCATGCATTTTCAAAGCTAATCTAATAATTCATACGTCCACATTAAAACTCCATTCAAACTGTGAGACGTTCACAAAGATTAGGACTTTCTTCCCTGAATTCAGCTTTTTCACAGCATTCATACTTTTTGCACAGTCGCACTTCAAACATTGGAAACTTTTCAGCCACTTTGAGATTTTTGCATTGGTGTGTATGGGGTGGAATGTTGACAGCCAGAGTGCAGAGGCCAACTGACAGAGTGGAAAGGAGCTGCCCGATATTCAGAAAATCTCGTCTTCAACTCGCCACCATTTCCACAATGTTCACTCCAGCAGAAAAATAAAAACACCAGCTTGTAGGTACACTCGTGCTCGTGCTTACAGCGGATCTCTGGAGGCAATCGGACAAAAACTTTTGGCTCGGTGGGCATTTTACTGACAGGAACACCGACCAACTGACGCATAGAGTCCCATTAAAATGAGAGGAAAAATATCTAGAGGCAGAAAAAAAACATTCACTTTTCTAAACTGCTCAACAAGACACATTTCTGACCACAGACACACAAAAACTTCACAGGATGCTCAAAAGACTCTCATAGTTTTGACCATACCATTATTTTAGTGATAGCAGTTACTGTTTTGCAAAGAGAAGTATGATAATGTGAGGTGAGCCTCAGCAGAAATCACTGCTAAAACAGCTCTCCCAACAGCTCTCCCTGTTGGTTACCAGGACTGCTCGGTTACCATCACCGTGGCAACCGGGAACAACTGAGCCAACACAGAGAGACAGATTTATCAATGAGTCAGTTTGACACACACACACACACTCGGATATGCATGTGTGAGCATGCACACATGACCACACATGTACAGACACACACACACACACACATATAAAGCCATGTTTAAGCACATACTCACATGCACACACACACACACACACACACACACACACACACACACACACACACACACACACAGAGCATATTTCCCAACATTGAAACTATATTTAATGATTTTCTTTTTTCTGTCATTCAAGCCGGGAACTCCATTCAAATAATTAAATGTTTTAATCATCGATATATTGAAATTTATTGAATTTCTCAGTCAGATTCAGAGTATTTGATTCATTCTCACTGTAAGATCTCTTCGTACTCCATCAGCTGCTTTTCAACACAAATTTAAGCTAGCATTGCAGTTTGGCTCAAACCTTATATTCTATTTTTTAATGCTTCATCCTCACCAAACTATTAGGAAGCTTTATTCTCTTCAGATGAGACTTCAAATAAATTAAAGCAACCAATTCAGTTTGGCCTTAGTTTTTCAACCAATTCTACATTATTTTCAACCCAGGAACTGTGTTTGAATTTATTTAAATATTTCCAATCATCGACACATCGAGATTTATTGAATTTCTCAGTCTGATTCAGAGTCTTTGACTCATTCTCACTGCAACATCTCTTCAAACTCTATATATTTTAATGCTTCATTCTCACCCAACTATAACAAAGCTTCATTTTCTTCAGACGAGGCTTCAGATGAATTAAAGCTACCAATTCAGTTTGGCTTTAGTTTTTGAACAAATTCTACATTATTTCACTGTTTTCTAGATATTGTGGACATTATTCAAAGCTTTCACAGCCAGCAGTCCGCATTTGGCTTCAGCTGCTCACGAGGAGCATTCACAACCGCAAGTTCTTCAGAACTTGCCTTTTCTATTTTTCTTATTATTGGTTGTGAATGCAGAAGGCATTCACAACATATGTTCTTCGTTTTCACGGAATTCTTTAATTTTCTTATTATTATTATTATTATTATATCTTCCGGGTCAGAAATTTCAAATCTTAACTCCTTCCACATTTTTCAACGGATTCACTCCATTCAAACACAGAACATTCATCTCAATTGGGAATCAATTGCGTCTATTTTTCTAATTGATATCATTCATAATTTCAGAAATATTAGACATTTTTCGGCCTTTTTTTCCCATTCAAGCAGATGACGGAATCTTCAAAAATCTTCGATTTTCACACTTTTTCATGCATTTTCAAAGCTAATCTAATAATTCATACGTCCACATTAAAACTCCATTCAAACTGTGAGACGTTCACAAAGATTAGGACTTTCTTCCCTGAATTCAGCTTTTTCACAGCATTCATACTTTTTGCACAGTCGCACTTCAAACATTGGAAACTTTTCAGCCACTTTGAGATTTTTGCATTGGTGTGTATGGGGTGGAATGTTGACAGCCAGAGTGCAGAGGCCAACTGACAGAGTGGAAAGGAGCTGCCCGATATTCAGAAAATCTCGTCTTCAACTCGCCACCATTTCCACAATGTTCACTCCAGCAGAAAAATAAAAACACCAGCTTGTAGGTACACTCGTGCTCGTGCTTACAGCGGATCTCTGGAGGCAATCGGACAAAAACTTTTGGCTCGGTGGGTATTTTACTGACAGGAACACCGACCAACTGACGCATAGAGTCCCATTAAAATGAGAGGAAAAATATCTAGAGGCAGAAAAAAAACATTCACTTTTCTAAACTGCTCAACAAGACACATTTCTGACCACAGACACACAAAAACTTCACAGGATGCTCAAAAGACTCTCATAGTTTTGACCATACCATTATTTTAGTGATAGCAGTTACTGTTTTGCAAAGAGAAGTATGATAATGTGAGGTGAGCCTCAGCTCAAAACACTGTTAAAACAGCTCTCCCAACAGCTCTCACTGTTGGTTACCACGACCAGCGTAGTTACCATCACCGTGGCAACCGAGATCAACTGAGCCAACACAGAGAGACAGATTTATCAATGAGTCAGTTTGACACACACACACACACACACACACACAGTATATTTCCCAACATTGAAGCTATATTTAATGATTATCTTTTTTCTGTCATTCAAGTCGGGAACTCCATTCAAATGATTAAATGTTTTAATCATCGATATGTTGAGATTTATTGAATTTCTCAGTCAGATTCAGAGTATTTGATTCATTCTCACTGTAACATCTCTTCTTACTCCATCAGCTGCTTTTCAACAGAAATTTGAGCTAGCATTGCAGTTTGGCTCAAACCTTATATTCTATTTTTAATGCTTCATCCTCACCAACTATTACGAAGCTTTATTCTCTTCAGATGAGACTTCAAGTAGATTGAAGCAACCAATTCAGTTTGGCCTTGGTTTTTCAACCAATTCTACATTATTTTCAACCCAGGAACTGTGTTTGAATTTATTTAAATATTTCCAATCATCAACACATCGAGATTTATTGAATTTCTCAGTCTGATTCAGAGTCTTTGACTCATTCTCACTGTAACATCTCTTCAAACTCTATATATTTTAATGCTTCATTCTCACCCAACTATTACAAAGCTTCATTCTCTTCAGACAAGACTTTAGATGACTTAAAGCTACCAGTTCAATCTGGCTTTAGTTTTTGAACAAGTTCTACATTATTTCACAGTTTTTTAGATATTGTGGACATTATTCAAAGTTTTCAAAGCCAGCAGTCCGCATTTGGATTCAGCTGGTCACGAGGAGCATTCACAACCGCAAGTTCTTCAGAACTTGCCTTTTCTAGTTATTGGTTGTGAATGCAGAAGGCATTCACAACATATGTTCTTCGTTTTCACGGAATTCTTTAATTTTCTTCTTATTATTATTATTATATCTTCCGGGTCAGAAATTTCAAATCTTAACTCCTTCCACATTTTTCAACGGATTCACTCCATTCAAACACAGAACATTCATCTCAGTTGGGAATCAATTGCGTCTATTTTTCTAATTTATGTCATTCATAATTTCAGAAATATTAGACATTTTTCGGCCTTTTTTTCCCATTCAAGCAGATGACGGAATCTTCAAAAATCTTCAATTTTCACACTTTTTCATGCATTTTCAAAGCTAATCTAATAATTCATACGTCCACATTAAAACTCCATTCAAACTGTGAGACGTTCACAAAGATTAGGACTTTCTTCCCTGAATTCAGCTTTTTCACAGCATTCATACTTTTTGCACAGTCGCACTTCAAACTTTGGAAACTTTTCAGCCACTTTGAGATTTTTGCATTGGTGTGTATGGGGTGGAATGTTGACAGCCAGAGTGCAGAGGCCAACTGACAGAGTGGAAAGGAGCTGCCCGATATTCAGAAAATCTCGTCTTCAACTCGCCACCATTTCCACAATGTTCACTCCAGCAGAAAAATAAAAACACCAGCTTGTAGGTACACTCGTGCTCGTGCTTACAGCGGATCTCTGGAGGCAATCGGACAAAAACTTTTGGCTCGGTGGGCATTTTACTGACAGGAACACCGACCAACTGACGCATAGAGTCCCATTAAAATGAGAGGAAAAATATCTAGAGGCAGAAAAAAAACATTCACTTTTCTAAACTGCTCAACAAGACACATTTCTGACCACAGACACACAAAAACTTCACAGGATGCTCAAAAGATTCTCATAGTTTTGACCATACCATTATTTTAGTGATAGCAGTTACTGTTTTGCAAAGAGAAGTATGATAATGTGAGGTCAGCCTCAGCTGAAAACACTGTTACAACAGCTCTCACTGTTGGTTACCAGGACCAGCGTAGTTACCATCACCGTGGCAACCGAGATCAACTGAGCCAACACAGAGAGACAGATTTATCAATGAGTCAGTGTGACACACACACACGCACACTCAGATATGCATGTGTGAGCATGCACACATGACCACACATGTACAGACACACACACACACACACACACACACACACACGCACACACTCACATGCACACAAATGCGCACACACACATAAAGCCATGCTTAAGCACACACTCACATGCAAAAAAACGCACACGCGCACACACATAAAGCAATGCTTAAGTACACACTCGCATGCACATAAACACACACACACGCGCGCACACACACACACAAAGCCATGCTTAAGCACACACTCATGTGTGCGCGCGCACACACACACACACACACACACACACACACACACACACACAGTATATTTCCCAACATTGAAACTATATTTAGTGATTTTCTTTTTTCTGTCATTCAAGTCGGGAACTCCATTCAAATAACTAAATGTTTTAATCATCGATATGTTGAGATTTATTGAATTTCTCAGTCAGATTCAGAGTATTTGATTCATTCTCACTGTAACATCTCTTCTTACTCCATCAGCTGCTTTTCAACACAAATTTAAGCTAGCATTGCAGTTTGGTTCAAACCTTATATTCTATTTTTAATGCTTCATTCTCACCAAACTATTAGGAAGCTTTATTCTCTTCAGATGAGACTTCAAATAAATTAAAGCAACCAATTCAGTTTGGCCTTAGTTTTTCAACCAATTCTACATTAGTTTCAAGCCAGGAACTGTGTTTGAATTTATTTAAATATTTCCAATCATCGACTCATCGAGATTTGTTCCATTTCTCAGTCTGATTCAGAGTCTTTGACTCATTCTCACTGTAACATCTCTTCAAACCCTATATATTTTAATGCTTCATTCTCACCCAACTATTACAAAGCTTCATTCTCTTCAGACAAGACTTTAGATGAATTAAAGCTACCAATTCAGTTTGGCTTTAGTTTTTGAACAAATTCTACATTATTTCACTGTTTTCTAGATATTGTGGACATTATTCAAAGTTTTCACAGCCAGCAGTCCGCATTTGGCTTCAGCTGCTCACGAGGAGCATTCACAACCGCAAGTTCTTCAGAACTTGCCTTTTCTAGCTTTTTTTCGCTGTTGCAGCACATCCTACGTCATTCGTCAGTGTCAGTGTGTTGCATGCTGGAAGAGTGCAAGTTGTTGTTTGACCAACTCTTTATTATATAGTATAGTTTATTCTCAGGTTCAGCTGCTATGTTTTATTTTGTATTCCTGTTTGCAGGACGTTACACGTACTCACGTCACATTTCTCCGCTGATTAGCTAGTAGCCCCGCCATCAGCTGTTAGCCTCACCGGTCAGCTGTTAGCCTAGCAACGCTAACTTTCAAACCGACGTACTCAATACTCTGTGAGCTGTCCATCGTTGCTCCGTTGGTCCTCCCTCCACCACAACCTCAGGGTTTTTCACCGCCGGGCTGCTTTGTCTCCTCCTCTGCTGCTGCGGTCTCCCCGGCTCGCAGCGATGCTGGATGGTCGCCCCCGCTGTGTGCACGGAGCCTCCAGACGCTAGTTTGTTTACAGACGGTGCTACTGACTTCGGGGCTAGTGTTCCCTCCGTGCTGACTGACAGGCGCTCCATTCATTCTTTGATTTGTTTGTTCCACTTTGTTACGTGTGTCATTGGTGCCCTGACAGGCGCTATATAAATTAAATGTATTATTTTTATTATTATTGTTATTATTATTATTAATGTTGCACATGTTTACAATGTTCGGTAACTGTTTGATTATTTTGTCTTAGTTAGGAAAGTCTGGTGCATTTAGTCCCTTTCACATGGTGGAAGGTATACAGTTTATTATTAATTCAACAATGGTATCGGATTGGTATCGGGTATCGGCCGATACGCTAAGTCCAGGTATCGGTATCGGATTGGATCGGAAAAAACTGGATCGGTGCATCTCTACTTTAAAGTGCTCTTTGCTCTTAAATATGGCCAATTTGAACTTTCTACCCCAGTTGTTCCTGAAACTTGGACTTGAAATGTATATATGTATAAGGTTCTAACAATCTGAGAGCTAAATTACTATTGTCAGTGAAACCTTTTGGCAGTTTAGAAATCTTTAAGAGGGCTTGTAGCATAACAGTGGAGGAGCTGGAATATGTCATTTCATCTACTCTTTCAACAGGTGCCTCTGTAAATGCCATAGTCTGCCAAAAATTCTGGTTTTATTCAGGTGTTTGGGTCTTGAGAGAAACAATATATCCCTCAACAGATGGTTGCAACAAGAAGAACACCTTACAGAAATATACCTGATACACTGCTGGGGTTTTCTGTTGTCCTTTGCTGCAATCGGACTGTAAATCATATTTAATGTTACCAGACATGAGGAATGTACAAGTTAGTGTAAGTGTGTAATTGCTGTAATAGAATGAAGGGGTTGACCTTAAACTGTAGCAGCAGAGCATGTAAGTGGGATGTTTTCACCCAGAAGAGGAACATAAGCGGAACAACATTCAGAATATACATATAAAGTCTTCAGTACTATTCAAATGTGTATGCACACAGACAAACACAACTCTCTTTCTACTCTCTCAAAAGTATATTGTTTGCTCTATTCATTTATCACTGGCTCTGTTCATTGGAGTCTGTTTTCTTATCATGATATTTTAATACAGGTCATCAACTGTGATTTCCTCCCAAAATGGTTTGATCAAGATGTCAGCACACACAAACAGACTTACTATCACTTTATCCTTTCAGAAATGTAATTAAATGTACATATATTTAGGAATTGTATACACTGATATGACTAGGACCCTCAAAACAAACCTCATGTTGTGATCATTTCATTTGTACCAAAACAAAAATTGCAAAATTGCAAGTTACTCCCGCTCGTGAAACTGCCAGAGTAAATGTTGTATTGGACTCAACATGTTTCTGAGTCTGAGGCAGCAGTTCATGGCTGAATGGCCGTAGAGACACAGTTAAGTTGTTTATCTCAGCATTAGAATCTGTCTGGCATTGCATCCCAAGCTTTTCAGCAGTATAGTGGATCAGGCAGCCAGCTTGAAAACACAAACTGGGTAGTACAGTGAGTTCTATTGTTTTTGTCTTAGTTTAGTTCTTTAGTTTGAGTTCAATAGCTGGCACTCAGTCCTGTAGATCAGCAGTGGCCAATTGGCCAATTGCTGTTTCTGCAGCTCAATCGTTTTTTATGTCTAGGCAAGTTCATAAGATAATAGAAAATAAGATGATTTTATGTTGGGAACAGTGTGGTTCCAGAAGGGAGTCTGTCTGGCTTAATCAACAGAAAAGTTATCATTTGCAGATATTGAAGCAACATTTTAGAAATGAAGGAATTTGGTGGCATAACATATTGATTTAGAAATTTGACATTTGTCATTTTTGGACAGCAAGGGCAATTCAGGCAGGTCAAAGGGCTATTTGAAGGTTAAGACCTTAACTCTAACCTGCCTTACTTTAATGCCAACCTAAATATGTTCCTTTAACACCAATGCATTCATTCAAGCATTCTCTCCAAATTATGCTGCTTTGTCTCTGACACTGATTCCGACCATTTTTGGGTGAACCGTTCTTTCGACACAAATTTAATTCCAATCTCATAAATAATCTGTGGGTGGGGCATTTTCATAATAACTTTTGCAATATACTTAAAATTCTTTGCAGATGTACTGCCATGGAATGTTTCTTTCTTTTATTACTGTCAAACATAGATTAATTTAAGTTGAAGTTGCCTTTCCACAATATTTATAGAGTATAAAGAGGCAATTTTTTGAATGTCGTCTTAATTTTTGATTCAGAGGTTAATTTGCTAACATGTGTTTAGACTGAAAGAATTTCTTTAAATCATATCCTTCGAAAACGATCCAATTTTGCCTTAATGTGGCATACTGTTAGTAAGTTTCCAACGTTCACTGTCGTGCAAACAGTAAAAAGAACAACAACGCTCCACCAGCACTCTAAGCTCAGGCTAAACAAGACCAGATGTGAACGGGGAACATGGTCTCTGTTTTCTCATGTGCCTTAGTTGCTGGTGGCATCATGCTTCCTCTGATTGGCCCGGACAAATTGATCTCAGACAGAGCTATTTGAAAACCATTGTGGAGTGCATTACGTTCCTCAAGGCAGTTCTTTCTCTCTGTTTTTTCTCCTTCTCCTTGTGATAAAAGCTGGACCAATTGAATAGTCTGAGATGTTGTGACCCAGTTACTGTGGATAGAAGTGCCTGATCCATTAGCTCTTCATGTGGGTGTTGAAATGTGCAGCTGAAGTGGAAAATAGAGGGGTGAAACTAGTTGAGTGAAGTAGTATTAGAATATTGTATCGATTACAGGGTGAGTATAGTTGCAGTTACAGTAACAGTCAAAGCCTCGATTGCAGCCCTGCTTAGTTTATCACACCACCTTTTAGAGAAAATAAGGCACTGATGTTTTCCCTTTTCACACTTAGTACTTTACATGTAGTGGGATGAAGATGTTGGAATGTGTAAAAAAAAAAAGGGTTAGTCATCTGTAGAGCATGGATGATTTCTGTAAATTTCACAGCTGTCCACAAAAATTGATTTTGGTATTTCTTGTATACAAGTTGACATTTTTAACGGATGGATTCTCTAGTGGAAAGGTCAACGAGACAGAATAAACATTAGGATTCATCTTCTGAGGAGGATAAGTAGTCCTGGTAGCTTTCATGAAATACACCCATTTATTTTGATACCTTGTCATGATGTCACTAATGACAATAGGCATGTAAGGTATGCATGTACTCTTCATGTCACCAACACATTGAGGAGAATAAAAAGTTCTTGGTCAAGTTTGAGCCCTTTTGCAGTTCAAAGCTCACATACACTAACATGCATGCATGTCCAGCCTACCTTTGCTCCACAAAAAAAACTGTGGGTTTATGGTATACACTATTTACTTACCCTTTAAGCAACAAATATATACTTTTTTACTATGAAATAACAGCTTCAAAATGATTGTGATGGTACAGTGTCTTGTAATTGGGTGAATTACGTCTCTGTCACAGCCACTCTGCCCAGTCATATAACTTGTTCAATCAGAATCAGAATTAGAATACTTAATTAATCCCTGGGGGGGAAATTGTTTTTGTTGGAGATGCTCCATGCAAAGTAGAAGTAGAAATATAGCATGGATGGAAACGAGAGATAAAGATATATAAAATAGTAAAGTAGACAATAAAATAAAATAATAAAGAAGACAATCTCAAGTGTTCAAAATATACATAAATACACATAGATATATATAAATATATACAGCCATTTGAGTCCAATCATCAGAGGGAGGAGTTATAAAGTTTAATGGCCACAGGTAGGAATGACTTCCTGTGGCGCTCAGTGATGCATTTTGTTTCTGCACTTTGTAAATTCACTGACAGAGTAGCATCACGGTGATGCTGTGGCATAGTGAGTTTTGTCTGTAGTTAGCACCTTCACTACATCTGACACATTTTACAAATGTAGAACTTGTATTTACAACAGTGGTGGGCTCAAAATTGTCGCAAAATCGCACAAAATGCCAATTTCTACATGATGTTGCTTTAAACCAGCTGTAGATTGCAGATGATTTTAAAGTGACTCAATCTGTCTTTGTGTTCATGCACAGGAGCAAGAGGACCCCAACAAGCTGGCCACCAGCTGGCCCGACTACTACATTGACCGCATCAACTCCATGGCTGCTGTAAGTCGCATTTCACACAAACACAATGTCCATTTCCCCTCTGCTGAAATATCAAAATGAATTAAACTTCCTTGACAATTTTAATTATACTATAACTATAGCAATGTTATTCACTTACCTGAGGTCACTGTTTTCTTAGTCATACTTTCTCAGACTCTCTTGGCTCGCTTTTATTGCCTCCTTGCTGACTGCTTGTTATATTTGCATGAACACATTCTTGCGCCATGACCCCAGCATTCACACATGCTGTGATGACAAACAGACCATTTAGACACTCAGCAGTTCGGTCAGTAGGAATGACTGTCAAAGACACAGAGCAAAGCCAGGATGACAGTATTCATTATTTCTAGCCAATATGAATGCCAAGAAAAACAGCGTGATACCATAACAAAAACTGTCTTCTACCATGATCTCAGTATCATTTTAAACATTACTGCCGTTTTGTGAGTTGTAATCTCTCTATAAAAGCAGGGAATCTGTGTGTGTGTGTGTGTGTGTGTGTGTGTGTGTGTGTGTGTGTGTGTGTGTGTGTGTGTGTGTGTGTGTGTGTGTGTGTGTGTGTGTGTGTGTGTGTGTGTTACTCAAATATCTCTGCGGATCAGGATCAGACTGACCTGAGAGTTTCAACATAGCTGCTGCTTGGTTCAAGACTGTGCCATGCGGATTTGTTTGGACTACAATGATACCGTTAATGAATTATTTCATAAATGCTTTACACATTCCGCGAGCGTTGTCCACCGAAGCCACCACAGTCACGTGCGCACCAGAGCCAATCACTGCAGAGCTCAAGCCACGACATACCTTAAGAAAAAAGCAGATTTATACCTGCAGCAGCTCGAACTGGACCGGGATTTCGCCGGCGGTTCGGTTCCGTTCTATTCTGTGCATCTAAACTGACTGTTGTGGATTAATGAGACTAAACGAGTCCAGACCGAGTCTGTTCGGGTCTGATGAGATCTGGACACGCGCAGACAACAAAGTGGAATTGAAATCTGTGGATGTTTGTGTGTAGCTAACGTTAGCTGCTAGCTCACCCAGACGGCCCACCTCCCGAGGCGATGGACCGGACCCACCGGCACGTCCAAAACCGGACTTAGGGTAAATAATGTCCGCCACGCTTTTTCACAAACATTACCGTCACGTTTGCTTTGTGTCTGGTGCAGAAGAAATGGTAAAAATGGGCTTTTGTCATGAAAGTGTCCAAGCAACAAGTTTGGTTGTTGAGGAACAGGAAGTTGTGGGAGGGATGCCGGCGGTGATACAGACAGCAACAGAGATAGCGAGTTTTGAGAGTTGAGAGATCGGTGACATCTAGCGTGTTTGGAGTGTATAAGTAGTGTGTAATGAAGTGTTTGGTGTAGTGTGTTTAGTGTGTAGTGTAGTCGTTTTATTTGTGTTGTGAGTCAACTGCTGAATTGCGGAGCAGGCAGGAATGAGCTGAGGAGCCTGAGGCATTGCCTGCATTTTAATGTAAATAGTTACGTATAACTTTGTAAATTTCAAAAACTTATGCACAAATTCAGCAAACAACAATTTATATTTGCATTATAACTAATGCAATAGGTTCATTAAACTGTTTGTGGTTTTCACAGTAAAAAATGTAACTTTTTCCTACTCTGATTTTATGTTATTTTGTGATTTTAGGTCCATAGTGTTAACATGATATGTCAAAATGAAAAAATAAATGTACAGTCACACATGTGAGGTTGTGCTGGAAATAATGACACCAAACAATGCAAGGTAAATTGTTTTTAAGATGATCATTTATGGTTTTAATAAATTTACATGGCACAACTGAGTACCTTTTCTACGATCAGGCGTAGCAATGATGTAGTTACAGTCAGATGTTCTTTTTTTTATTTCGTAGGGACCGGTATACTTCGCCTGAAACGGAGAGGTGGAAATAGGAAGTAGCGCCAAGACCCGGTCCCCTTCACTGAACACACGCTGCTCAGCCCGCCGATCATACAATGTTTTCATCTTGCCCTGCGCGGAAACCAAATTTTCCTTGGCCAATAACCCTGCAGCGTACAATCTATGGCACAAGCCATTGACATAATCAGCCAGATTTTCCGGCGGGTCTGCATCCTTCCACTGGTCATACAGTAGGTTTAAAGGGCCGCGTACTGTGTGTCCAAACACTAAATCGTTAGGGCTAAAACCTGTGCTCTCTTGGGTCACTTCTCTCGCTGTTAAGAGTAACCAGGGAAGCCCCTCATCCCAGTCTCTATCCATCTGCACACAGTAGGATCTTAACAGTGATTTTAAGGACTGATGAAAACGCTCCAGGGCCCCCTGACTTTGAGCATGGTATGCAGACGCTTTATTGTGTTTTACACGTAACTGTCACAATACGTGCACAAACAGGTGAGAGGTGAAATTCGAGCCTTGGTCGCTTTGAATAATCTTCGGGATGCCGAATATAGCAATGAACTGCATCAGGGCGCGCACAACGGAACGCGCTGTGATCATGTGTAAAGGATACGCTGCTGGATAACAGGTGGTTTGGCACATGACTGTGAGCAGGCTGCACCCGACCTAGAACGCGGCAACGGCCCGACACAGTCGATGATAAGGTGCTCAAACGGCTGTCCGACAGCAGAGATAGGGAGCAGAGGAGCTGGCTTAATTACTTGGTTAGGTTTCCCCATGAGCTGACAGACGTGACAAGTTTTAATGAACTCTGCCACATCTCTGTTTAACCTAGGCCAGAAAAAAAATCATAAAATCCGTTCATACGTTTTCCTCACCCCCCAGTGTCCAGACTCATCATGGGCCCGCTTCAGCACTGTCTCATGGAGCCTGGAAGGCACGACAACCTGAAGGACGGGGTCCCCAACAAAGTCATTCCCATGCAGCACCCACTACCTCATCAGCAGTCCCTTAAGCAGAAAATAACAATGAGAATCTGTTGCCTCGCCATCGCCCACTTCATGCTCAGGCACAGCTGGAGGTGAATTTTGGGACATGAAACGTGTCACCGCGCATGCCGTAAACACTTCAGAGAAACTAGCTGCATCATTATCGGGCTGCTTCCTCACCAGCGGAACAGAAGAAACCACCGGCGGCGGCGACACACCACCCCACACACGCTCACCTGCAGCACCATTCCCCAGGATCAGAGTGACCCCCTCAACAGGCAGCGTCGCCCTCACACCAACTGCTAACTCGTCCTGGAAAAGATCAGAGTGTAACACAACTTTGTGCAGAGGAACCTGTAACACCTTCATTTCCATACCCACAACAGGCACCCAACAACCTGTGTGACTCTCATTGGAAAAGGGTATCACAGAAGAAGAAGCCTGAATGAAGGAATCAAAAGCCACCGTGTCTCGCAGTATTTTAACCGGCACCTTCAAACTGCCCTCCACCAGAGAAACATAACCATCAGAAATAAACAGCAGAAAAGCAGCAGGCATGGACTCACTCTGATCCGTCACACTCACTGCTGCCCCACTAGGCAGAGAGACGGCGCAACAGGCACCCTACGATTGCCCCGCTGAACTCCTCTGGGGAGCCCTCGCCTTAAACGCGTAACAGTCAACTCTGAAATGCCCCTTCTTATGACAATAACTACACGTTTTCTCAAAACCTCTCCCATTATGTTCTTTAGGGTCAGTTTTACCAAAACGACCCACATAACTCCCCAGAGCCCCCTCGGGACGCTCTCCAAAATTTCCATAAGTGCCACCATGGGCGCGCCACTCACCAAAGGAGCGTCATTACATAATCATCCGCCAGTGAAGCCGCCTCAGTCACACTTTTTACTTTGAGGTCATTGATGTGTTGCGCAATACTGTCAGGTATTGAATTTTTAAATTGCTCCGACACAATCAACTCCGTCAGATCCTCAAACGTCTCCACCTTCAATGCGGAACATCAACGAGCAAAGTGACCGGTCAGGTCATGAGCAAACTCAAGATGCATCAGCTTCTCCATTCTCTTCCACGTACGAAAACATTGGCGATAAGCCTCCGGAACAAGCTCATACGCTTTCAACACTGCTGACTTCACACGTTCATACTCTTTTCCATCCGAAACGGACAGAGCGGAATACGCTTCCTGCGCCTTGCCCGTCAGTGCGCACTGGAGCATCACCGTGCGGGCATCAGGCCACCTCCTCACCTCGGCGACTCGCTCAAACAAAGAGAAAAAAGCCTCCGGCTGTTTCTCATTTAATTTAGGTAACAAACGAAGATTTCCCAACACATCAAAACATTCAGGTGACTCCGGCGGTGGTGACATACCTTCAACAGACTCATCTACCATTTTACCACTTTTAATCAAATCCAGCCTACAATTCTGCAGAGCAAGCTCCGCCCGCTCCATCTCACAGCGCATTTTCTCAATGGCTATTTGTTTTTCAATTTCCGTCCTCTGCTTTACCTTATCATGCTCCAATTGCAGCAGTAACATTTCTTTTTGCTGCTTGAACGTTAAATTTGACGCCGCCAGAGGTGGCAGATGTCCACTAGACTCCTCAGCCAACACCCCCATATCAGCCATATTAGCCTTCAAAATACTCCTTACTGCGTCTTTCAGCCGCTTATCCCCCACCTAAATTCGATAGTGATCTGCGATCTTCAAAACTTTGTCTTAAAGGCTCAAACAGCATCCAAACAGATATACACAGTATTTTAAATATGGTCCAAAGCAATGAATGATTTCTGAGTTAAGATAAGATAAGCCTTTATTGATCCCTGGAGTGATTATTGTTTTTTTTTCAGCAGCAAGGACAGAAATAAGTATATATATAGTATGCATTTCCGCACCATCACCATCTTAACAGCTTCATTAGTGAGAGTGCATGTGAAAAGTGATGTGACATCATAAGAAACCATTGTTTCATCTGGGTCCAGTGTTATCTGTCTCACCTTGCTGGTGAAATCCTGTGAGTTTTTGATGTGGTGTTGAGTGTTGCCAACCAGAGGAGCTAGGATACTGGCTAGGTGCTTAGATATGTTATAGGTAACTAAGTTGATGCTGCTGAGAATGGGTCTGAGCGGTGCTCCTTCCTTGTTTATCTTGGGGAGTCCATAGACGCATGGGATGGCTTCCCCCTGGGTACGGTCTGTAATATAATGGTCTGTTCAGAAAATTCTATAACCTTCTTTCTGTAGCTTTTGGTAGCATCTTGCTACTTTAAACAGTTTATTTTGACAAAGAGTGAATGGTGAAGAGCAGAGAAGCTGGCAGAGTTAGTGGGATCCCAGGGGTGTGGGAGATCCAGAGAGTGGCTGGCTCACTGGCGGTGTGGGCATAGTGGACTGGGCTCCAGGGCAGAGTTCCAGGAATGATTCCTGAGGCAGAGAGACACGGTTAGAAGCAGACAAAAACAGATGGCAAGAGAACAGCTCCGGCGGGCAGAGGCAGGCAGGCAACCAACAGTAGCAACGACAAAAACTGGCTGGAAAAAGCGATAGCATACACAATACTTCACAACAATCCAGCGCCGACTGGATGTGTGGCTGCTCCTTAAGTATTGCAGGGGATGATGAGGAGCAGGTGTGGAGGTGACCTCAGCCAGGTGAGTGAGCAGCCAGAGAAGGACACGCCCCCGAGCACTGCCACAAAAGTGACAAACACCACAAGACAACAAACAAAACACCCAAACCGGCCTCATGGCCGGGGATTCGTGACAGTTATAGGTCCCAAGATCAACTTTGCAAAGAATAGTTTCTAAGTATAGAGTGCATGGCACTGTTGTTTCACTGCCACGGTCAGAAAGAAAATGCAAACTGTCATCTCTTGTTAAGAGAAAATTGGGTAGGCATGGTTGTGGTAGTATTATGTTGTGGGGCTGTTTTGCTGCTGGTGGATCTGGTGCTTTTTAAAGAAAATAAATGGAATAATGAAGAAGCAGGATTATCTCCAAATTCTTCAGGAAAATCTAAAATCATCAGCAAGAAGATTGGGTCTTGGGTGTTCCAACAGGACAGTGATCTTAAACACACATCAGAAGTTGTAAAGGAAAGGCTAAATCAGGCTAAAATTTAGGATTTAGAATGGCCTGCTTAAAGTCCTGACACGAACCCCATTGAGAACATGTGGACTGTGCTGGAGAAACAAGTCTGTGCCAGGAAGCCAACAAATTTAATTTAACTTCACTGATTCTGTGTGGAGAAGTGGTAAAGAATTCAGCCAGAGGACTGCCAGAACCCAATTGAGTCGATGATGGCCAAGGGGAATTTAACCAAACCAAATCATTTTTATGTATACTTTTGACCCAGCAGAATTTCCTAAATGCATCAATCAATGTTTTTTGTGTTACTGAAGTTGAATTCCAATGATTTCTACTGGGACAGGGGGCTCATGATGTTCTTGTAGTCCACCACAGCTCTTTGGTCTTGTTGCTTCATGTCATTACATTTGCATCAGTCTTCTATACTACTCCGTATTGTGTTTGCTGATGCATCCTACAGTGGAGTATAACAACCTGAGTCTGTAAATCATTTCAACATAGTCTACACTATATAGAGTCTTCAAAATCTTTTCCTTCTCTCCATAAAACAAGTAAAAAAATGTGTCAATGTAATTAGATATTTTCACTTTCTAATTTATTCTAGATAGTGTCATCATTAGGAAACAAATGCATTCACATTGCAAGCAAATTAAATTAAATTTGAACAGTGGCAGAATTAGCATGTATAAGGAAGATTACAAATGTATGACTATAAAAGGTGAAATAAATGAATGCAAAAAATATTTTTGCTGTCTGAATTTTTGCACAAGCAGCCTCTTGTTCAAGCTCCACTACAGCAGAGTCTCTGAATCACCATATCTCCACCAATTTCCTCCCCTATCTGAATCATTTTTCACTCCAACTTTCAGTCTCCCATTTTCTCCACCAGTGTGGCCCAGACAACCTCCTGACAAGAGCACATTTTAAAACTTGTACATGACTTTATGTCTTGGCTCCCAAGCAGGCTCACCAGGGGCAGCCCTTCCACAGGAGCTGAGCTATTGGATGAGCTAATTTTTGTGTTGCTGCCCAGATAGATTATTGTACGACCAGCATCTTAATGTTCATTCATAAAACCTTGTCAGAGCTCTGAGGTTGTTCTTTGGCTTCACAGTGATAATTCTGATGTCCTTCTGACTCTGACAAGAGTTTCTGCAGCCTTAATGTGTCCAAGCTAGTGTGTTTAGCTTCATAGCTTCATCATGGATACGGTCTTCTATAGATAGAAAGAGATGGCAATCAAACACTGAGGCGAGTAAAAGGTTTCCTTAAATCCCTGGGATGTAAAGAAACATGCAATACTAAGCGATTACATTTTTTCAAATTCTCAACCACAAAAAAAGTTTTAAAATACAAAATGAATGTTGTATTGTTGCTGTAAAGACACTAATTTAATGAAGCCTGTATAAAGTACATTAATTACAATACATTATGCATTTCAATTATTATATCTGCAGCAAATCTTTTCAGCTGTTCATTAGCTTGGCATAGCTCTATGCGATAGAGAATTATCACCTGAATCTGCAGCTCCTCTTAGCCTGGCTAGCTTCATAGAACCAATCACAATCTCTGTTACTAACCTCTGGGTAGAAAAAACCCTGTGTCATGTAGCTTAGATAATTGGATTTCTTTGTAATGTTATTTTAAGTAATGGTTAAGGTAATGATTTATGACTGAAATTGATCACAGAAATAAAAAGGTTTGCACATTTCACATATCACTGAAATGCTAATCAACTACCAGTGGCCTACCTGGAAATGATTATACGGTCTATAGTGAGTGTCAGTTCATAGTTTCTTGTTCTTGGGTCATTCTCACCAAACTCCTAGCTTAAATTTAGGCTGTAGCAGCTTACTGTGTTCAGCATAAATGCTGTAAAAACTCACTGTGCATTACCTGTCCATCAAACAAAAGGTAGACACAGTAAAAGATGAACATAGTAGAGCATGTAGCAGCTAAACAGCCAGACGTTTTCCTCCAAAATTGATAGGAAGCAAAAAATGACCTAAAATGAGAGTAAATACTTGTCGATGTTCAGAAACCTGAATCCAAATGAATGATAATGTTGATCAGTAACTGTTGGATGTGTAAATAACCAATTGTTTGCAAGTGAACGTTTCAGCAGTGGAGTAAGTTAGTTACAACTTACTCTGAGTTCATTTATATATTATTAATGTATTTATAGCCGATATCTGTCTTTTCTTCTGTAAGTTTTCTATGACAACTTAAAAGGTGACAATAAAGTGTTTTGTTCATAAACACTAGCTGTCCAAAAATGAGTTTTTGTGTGCTTTTGTTTAACTTATTAAGTAAACAGAAGTACGTTTTTGTACTTGATGTTATTTCCAGTTCAAAAATGGCTTTGAATTGGAAAACTCATTGGAAAACACACTCTAAACACATCGTCCCTGTAAAACTTGACAAAAGGCTATTGTTTTCTGAGGTAAATACTCACATTGTAATATGTTTCATTAGTGAAAGGTAGCATTTCAGTGGGTTATATGAAGTCATATCAATTCAAGTGATTTGCACACATAATAAAATGCATTGGATGCAAAAAAGTTGTTGTAATATAACACAATTGCAAGACTATTTCACAATGAAAGGCCAATAAATTGGTTTGAAAGTTTTTTTTTTCCAATTACCGCTTTCCACTGTAGTCAGTTTTAGTTTTTAGTCCATAGGAACAATTGGATAATAGTTAGGTTTCAGCTAACATTTTGTCAGCTAAATTAGGCTCTGTGCCTCTAAAAATAATATTGGTTGCCTTCATTTATTTTGACCAAATACTTTTTTACTCGGTGCATCGGTGACCCATGTGGTCTAAATTAAGGTTTTGATGAGCTGCATTCATCCCTCGCTCAGTAAATGATGCACTGACGACTAGCTTGGAGGCATAGTTCTGCCTCTGGGGGGCACTTCCCATAATAAGGATTTAGGGAAGGACATTCTGCAGGTTTACCAACTGGCTATAATAGTATCCTTATGTGAATGTTGGCCACAGGTTCGAAGGAGCTTACAAATAGCAGATGTAGGAAGGAGTCTTTTGGCTAGACTCATTGACACGGTGAACTGGCTCGCAGCACGTCCAAATCATTCACTCTCCCCAACACTTGTTGTGTCCAACTTCCCATTGACTATGAACATATTCTTTTTTGGAAACAGGAGCCAGAGCCTTTTCTTCCTGGCACACAGTCCATGAACCATCTGGACTTGAGGCTAAGTCTTCATGATGGATGTTTTGACTGCACTGTTTCTAGATTAAACACACTCACACACTGTACAGAACAGAGCTGCTGTTAAGTAGTCAAACTGGGGTCCAACTTCAGCTAGCTGTGTAGGTGCTTTTGGTCCAAAAAATGTTCTTGCCAGGAATATTTGTATCTAACCTTGACCTCTATGTCTTTCCTAAAGGTTTACAGATTAGAAAAGAGGATCACATTCAATCTGCGTAAACAGTGGTGTCTGAAACATTAGCCTGTTAATGAGGCCTTTATTATCTGTGATCCTAACTGAAACGAACACATTGACGTGTAAAGGGGAGGAAATACGTACTGTTACTTAATTGCTGCCAAATTAAGATTAACATTTCATGTTAAACCAGTAGAAACAATGAAAATATTTTATATAATGGTAGCATGTTGCATGAAATTACAGCATTGTTTGCCACTAGGTAGCTTTCCAAATGGCTACCTAATGTTATGAAGCCAGATTCAGTCATTTTTACCAGTTGTCTCTACGCTGAACTCCATTTCCATTTAATTTCTCACCATTCCTACAGATGCAGACCCTATTTGCCTTTGATGAGGAGGAAATGGAAATGAGGAACAAGGTTGTGGAAGATCTGAAGACAGCACTTCGGACTCAGCCAATGAGGTAAGCAAATCTCTCCGTCCAACTAAACTGTGAGCTTTTCCTCTGCTGCATACAGTACGCAGCTCTGCATTGCTCGATTCTTCTTTGAATTGTGCCTTCTTGCTATTCGATTAATTGACATTGAGTACAGTTCATGTAACGTGAAACACAAAATATTTACTTTCCATTTCTGCCTGTTATCACGTCAGGACTGCAGTATAGAAAAAGAAGCCTGTTTAATTACTTCGAATTGAAATAGGCCCAAGTTTTGTTACTTAAAGATCTACACTCCTATTTCTCACCCCACATGGTCATCAGCAGCTGTCAGGCCTCACTCATCAACACAAAGTAACAGTCAAAGGCGCTAGACAGCCGACTGTTACAGATTGCCTCCCTCTCCCCATCAGCAGCTCCTTTTAAATATGTCATTCAGCCTATGCCAGTTGTGTGACACAATGGTCTGGATCAGCAAGTATGCGTTGAGTTTTCTCAAGGGGAACTATGAAGTGACAGACATAATGTGCAGAGTGACAAAAACCCAGAGCAACGTCATTGTCTGGGTCACGTCTGGGTTGTGAGTGTGTTTGTAGGCCAAGAGTGTGTGTGTGTTTGTGTGTGTGCATGGTTGTGCATCCAAGTATACACTTTCACTCACTTAACCACAAGTAAACCATACATTTGATAAACACTTGAATGAAAATGGTTCCAATTAATTCTATATATTCAATAGATTAAGCATTACGGATGAATGAATGCCCTCATTAAATGGGATTTATCACCAAAATCTGCTCTGATGCTATTCTAGGGGTATCATGATTCTTAAAGTCCACAATTGAATTTGATTTTGATTAGATTTGACTTTCAATCAAAAAAAAAAATAGAAAATAGAACTGATGGCTACGCTACTTGAGACTTGTGTCTTCAGTTTGTTACAAGGTTTGTTTGTTTTTAATTATGTCCCCAGCTAGCTGTGTCATCATTGAAATGCATTCCTTTTTCCTTTGATGGCACACACGCCTTCGATTTTAGTTATCAAAATTGATTGATTTTTGATTTAAAAATCAAAATGGTGACCACCCTAATTCTCATCTATTCCAGATTGGAACTACAAATGTAGCCGGTGAGCCCAGTGTAAACACACTATGAAAAAAATTATTATTTCAGCCTGTACAGTGTCTATGACATGGTTGGGAGAGAAAATTCCAATTAGTGGGATAAGGTCCTGGAACTACATTTCATGACACATTGCCACAATATTCCTTTATTAACCCTGTTGAGTGCTGAAACATCAGTAAGGAACTACATTGAAACATAGCACAAGAGCAGTTTGAGTGTGGGATTACTTTTTTTACTTGAGATGATGGGGCACTACTGCATACTTTAAGATAACTATACACCATCAAAAGAAAAAAATAATGGAGGACCATTTCCAGGACTTAAATGAGCCAGAGTTATAGATACTTCCTTATATAATAGCAATGTAGCAATTTCGTGTGCAATAAAGTTTGGACAGTTCAAACTGTAAATATAGGTAGTTCACGATTAAAGATAATTTTGATACTATGTGGAAATGGAGAATAACCCGAGCACAGTATCAGATACTTCAGGTCAATGCTGATATGGCTTTTTCTGGTTTTTGCCACTCTGTTTCTCTCACACTCATTAACTCCTTGTATTATTGTATTATTTTGCCTTATCAAGAGTCACTGTGTTGCACCTGCAGCCATGCTGTTCTCAGAGTTAGTTATTGCTCATTAGCACACAGATGTGTTTAAGCGTTGGTGTGGTGATGTGGGTAGCAGGTGTGTCACACAGAATATAGGTGTTGGCAGCTGGGCCCGGTTGTGAAGAGGTGCCCTTGTGCTCTCAGCTGCCCACTCTGCCGGGCCACAGGACCCAAACACATGGTGGGCGCGCAGAGTGCCAAGCAGAGCGCACAAAGCAACACTTTGTCAGCCACCCACTGTTGCCAATGAAATGACAAGATGACATCTTCAGGTCACAAATTCTGTTGCTTGTAACTATATATGGGATGTGAAAATGAATTTAAAGGTGTTTTTTCCTTGTTGCATTTATTAAGTTGCAATGGACTCAATTCTTAGTGCAACTACTGTGACTGGCCTCATGTTACCCTTCATAAAATGACCCTAACCTGTTCTACAAAGTTAGGTTAAGATGCTTTATATGGTGAGAGGGATATCAGAATCTGCAACAGGAGATAAACGGGGACTGGTGCATCCCCAGGTAAAAAAAAAGAAGAAGTGTTTCTCAAGAACAAAACAGAAAGTAAAAGCTGCTTTTTGTTTAGCTTTTGTTTCACAACTCTGCCGTTTTGGTTCATCCTCACCTCTCTCAAAGCATCGGTTATTGCCGCAGCAGGCATCTGTTTTAGCAGAAAATCACTCTAAGTCCCTCACCTGATTAGAAGAGAAATTCATGTGAAAACACTGGGTCAGAATACATTTTTTGCATGTGCATTTGTGTACTCCTAGCTGTTATGAAGTGTAGGAGACCACTTTGCCCTTTCCACCAGTACAACTTTAATGGTAAACATCAGATTTTAGTGTTAGTCCCATAGTTAATATATAATAATAATGATAAGTAAGAGAAATTCTATAAAATGTCAAAAGGCATTGTGGGTCGTATAATAAATGTTATTTCACATCTTAAACATTATCTCCAACAGTGAGAGGAGACAGCAGGCAGGTAGACTTCTTGCTGTGAGGGATGCACATCATTAGCTGTTTACCAGAAATGGTTTTAATAGTTATAATCATTAAGGAAGTTTAATGGCCCAGATGTCCTATTACGAATATACATATGACCAATTATAAACAGCTGATAAAGTGAGACATTTGGAAAATTGGCTGAATTTCCCTCCTTATGTACAGCTCATCTCATTTTCTGTGCCGTAAATATGGCTTTGTTTACCAGTAGGTCAGATGGAGTTTGACCATCACATTCTGGTTGAGTGTTTACTTGCATTATGCTGAATCTCAACTCAAGACGGAATGTGAGGGCCAATATGCAACATGAACTGCTACAGCCAGCTGTGTAGTCAGAGTCAATCTGCTTAGTCTGGATTACATTTTAATTTAGCTTCCAAATATTAAAATATTTATATTCTCCTTAAGTGTACTTATATGAGCACTGTTTGACCTATTGACTCCTCTTCACATCTGAACTGATGTTTATGTCTGTGCTGACGAGCATACTGTGTGTGCATTCTTGTATCAAAGATATGACGGTCCTCGATCACTGTCATATCTGTGATCAGCATAACTGCAGGAGGACAGGATATAAAGCTTTCCTGGAAGTTGTTGAGGCCATCCTGGCCCAGAATGCACTGAAGTCCCAGGCTCATGTCAGTAGACCATTGCAATGCTTCCCAAGACAGCTCTCTGGACTTTGTATCTGCAAATCTCTTCCAGCAAGAATATTGACTTGAGTCAGCTGCTCCTTTGTCAATAGGCCTTTGGACGATTTGCTACCACCACATGCAAATATTATCCTTCAAAACATTTTGCTGCCAGATCTCTCAAAGGTTCCGCTTAGCAGAGAGTGAACTTTATATCTGTTTTCATATATTACCAGATACATTTGTGGGAGCGTTGATTATCACATCTTAATAGAGTCTTGGATGGAGTAATGTTTTTGCTTTTCTCAGTGCAGATTTCTCACCGCTTTGCATTTGAGGGTCATAAATCAGGGACAGATAGGTACACTAGATACAAGCCAGTTTAGAAGTAAAGAGACTGAGCCTACTTGTGAGGGAGGTTTGTGTTGGAATAGCAAGAAACATATGTAGTAGAGATCAAAGGTGGCAAAAGTGGGGATATATTCAGCCCTTACTTTGATCCCAGATACATTTGGCCCACATAATTATATACATCCTGCTTAAATTCCCATTCTTACATACTTAAGTTAAACAGGTACAGGAAGGTGAAACCTTTGAAAATATTAATGTAAAATGTTCTATATAAATGTTTAGATATAAATTGTACTTATATAAAGATTAAAAAAAAAGTCTACTGTGGCCTAGGAACAATAATGGCCACCTTCACCATAACCCATCATGTTGCCATCCTCAATCTTATGGAGTTGTGACAGCGTCCCTCACACAACCCATGGAACTGGGCCAGTAAAGGTAGACATTTAGAACATGTATCTTCAGCTGAGTGACTCCTCTCTGGACAAAGAGGCATCTGAAGCTCCTCTTTGTTGATTTGGGTCCTTTCTTATGATTCTCACACAGTTTATTAAGACTTTCCTGTGAAATTTGTTCCAACTCTGTAACTGATGCAACTTCAAACGTAGCAAAGTACAATACTTCAGTGTTTTTTTTATTATTCTCTGTGCCAAATATAACCGTGGTCTGAGGGATTATGTTTTCTTGTGAACGCAATATCTCAGGAATGTCTTGAGGGAATTTGTTAAAAATTGACACAAATTCCCACTTGAACACGTCAATGAACTGATTACATACTGGTGATTAAAGTAGACCTTTGATTACAGGGCACTGTGACCTCACAAAATACGTTTCTGGCCATAACTCAAGAATTCATATGCTTTTCTAACACAGTTTCACACAGTCTAATATGAAGCAGAATTAGTTTTATAGACCAAGTATTTGAGCACATACAAGGAATTTGTATTTTACACACTTATTGACATCAGACTGGTATTCAGCTTTAGGCGATTACTCTTGCACCATGTGACAAGGCTGAAAGTGAAAAGATACATGTCAGTAAATTGCAACTTCACTGTTGTGTTGGGTATAAAACAGTGAGGCGGTAGTTCTACTTTAATACACAAAAAAAATGTACAGGTATACAAATACAGCCTGTGGCTTGGTAAACAAGTTAAGGGGCCATTGTGAGAGCACTGCCCACTTTAGTCCAAGTCACACAAACAGACACAGAACTGTCCCTGTATAGTTAACTATAAACCTAGTCCATAAGAGCTATTTGCCTAATTCATGATATACTGTACACATCACAGTTGTGCGCCTTGGCCATCAGTTTTATTGTGATCTGTATATGTGTGTGTATGTGTGTCAGTTTTATGTATGTTGTCCTTTGTTCAGTTCTAATTTTACCACGCTACATCAAGTAAAATGTATCTGACTGAGAGCAGACACTTCTGTAAACTAGTTTAAAGCAGCACCTCTAAATAACCCCCTGGGCCTTTGTCCACACCCAAGTCCTTTGATGGTAGAAGACAACGTGTACGTATGATGTGTTTGTGTGTCACCTGAACGTAATTGAGTGGATGTTTGGAAGAGATCTTTAGTGTGGCAAATGTGTTGATTTAAAAAAAAAAGGCTGAAGAGAGGCAGAGAGCACATGGTTTGCTTGAGTGTGTGTGTGTGTGTGTGTGTGTGTGTGTGTGTGTGTGTGTGTGTGTGTGTGTGTGTGTGTGTGTGTGTGTGTGTGTGTGTGTGTGTGTGTGGAAATGTTGCACATTGATGAGTTTGTATGGTTAGGCTTTGAGGCAAGTATGAACTCTCGACCGACTGCCTGCCACACATGGGTCATCCACAGTTAAAAAAGGCAGAATGTTTTGTCTTTGCAACTAAAACCTCAAAAAGTCCAATTGGTTTGAATGAATTTCAGAATATTAGCATCTGGATTAGTTTTCGGCACTGTCTTGTTCATTTAGAAAACTGTCTGCCTCTGGTTGAGGGGTTGTATGCTTTTGTGATCAATGGAAATGACATGACCCGAAAATGGTTTTGTTTGAATTTTGATCAACAGCAAACCAAATGTTGCGTTTGACCATTCTTGTCACACACACACTGCATTCATTTTTTGTTCCACTGTCAATTTTGTTTAGACTCGTCCAATTCTAAGTTATAGAATCATTTCTTACTTTCGTCTGTCTGAAGAACTTAATGTTTGTGTGTGCGTAGTGGTATTGTTCAGCTCTGCCTGAGCTCATGTAGTATGCAGTGGTTGTCTGTCTTGAATGCAAACCTAGCGGCTTTTCAAGTATGCAGTGGTTGTTCCAAAAAAGAAAAAAGCCTGCACGCCACTCGGCTGAGCATGAATGTCAGCAGACAGGAGAAGAGGGGACTCCAAAGTCAGAGGAGATGGGGATCAATTGATTCAAGTGCTCACAGGAGAGAAGATGGGGGAGGAGAGAGTGAATATATGTCAGCTCTCTATAAAGTTTATTACAGTACAGTAGATTAGTAACTGTCAAAATCATACATATACGTTTGTGTATGCATGCATCTTTCCTCATATGTTCCCCTGTGCAAGCACATGCACTTGCATTTGTTTATGGGGTATAGGATGTGTGCTTGTGTCTCTGGTGAGCTGTCAGCTAACCAGCGAAGTGAAGTAAAGTAGGCAGCGAGCAAAGCCTTGAATCCCGTCCACCTTTTTGAACCCACACTCCAGAAACAATATGTCTCACCCTCTGCTTTCCATACATTCATCTCAAGGATGTTCAGCTTTATTTCTCCTGCAGCATAAAACTTCTGAGGTGGCCTCATAGTTCACAGACAGACATAAGGGTATTGCTGTCTTCTGTGCTGGCCAAAGACTTGTCACTGATGTAAGATGTGTAACTTTAACAGTTGAATCAGCTCTGCTTTGCTCCGCTTCCAGTGTCTGTGTGGCATCTGAATCAAGTCATATCTAATATAATGGATTCATTTTTCACCACCTCAGTGTTGAACAAAGGCCGAGACTGTGGCGTATGTCCTGAAACAAGAAGCACATGTCTGCTGAAGGGATGCATGTGTTCTGTATGATTTCATTGCATTTCTAAGGAAGTCTCACTGTATGCATGCATGCATGTAGCATGGCCCTCTTTATCTCATCCGGCACTGCTGAAGATTAGGGGATTATATGTCTTTGAGAGATTTACTGGTCATGCCAGGTAAAGTGTGTCTGCGTCTATATGTGTGTTTTCATGATTGGTATGTATTGAGGGCAGGAAGTTTTAACCAACAGATTGAGGACATTTTAGGAAAGTTAGGGCATTTTACCAGGTACTCATAGCTACAGAGCGCTGTTCAAAGGGTAAACCTTGGTTTTAGGGTTAGGTGAATATCAGGTTCAGGTGAGGCTTATGGTAAAGTTTAGGGTCAAAGGAACAGTTTTCCCCCCAACATTTAAAATCAGCAATCTATTCACCCCCATCCTGATGGACAGTCAGGTGAATTTTTTGTAGTCCACCTAACATTTCAGGAGTTCCATAGCAAAGTGTTGCAGCATTCTCCTAAACAACTAAAAAAAACAACATAAAATACCCTCACGTTCAGGCTTGTGCACCCACTTGACAGGCTGGGTGCTAATGTTTTTAGCTAAGCAACCACAGTGTGGATTTCAACCTAAAAAAGTGCAGAAAAAAACTCTTTTCAAATCAGTTTGGATTGTCGGGGCATCCAGAGACTTGGATTATGTTGGATGAGCTCTATGGAGCCATTTTATATCACCTCTTTGGTTGTTTTTTTACATGTTAAAACAAGTCCTCCTCTAGGCCTACTTAAGTTCCTCAGGAGAATGCTGCTAGGCTGTTTCTGTTCCAGGCATGTTTTACCAAGTATGATTTCACTTCATTGAATTTTCATTTTTGGGTGATCTATTCCTTTAAGCGTTTATGTGTGATGGCTAAGGTTAGGGTAACGGTCTAGGGAATGCATTATGACAATGAGAGTCTTCATAATATGGAAGTCTAAGCATGTATGAGTGGTGTTTGCTAATGTCTAAATCTTATGGAAATCTGGGACTGATTGTGTGTGAGTGGGGGAAGAGCTGTGGCCTCAGTGTATGGGATAATAACTGGATGATTTACATTTTTTTGTGCAGTGTTTTTTCCACGCCTGCCCGAGCCAAGACAGCAGTGGGAGGGGATGGAACTTCTGACATCAAAACAATGTATCTGTTACAATAAGTAGCAGTAAATCACAACTCGCAGACTTTCTCCCTCTTTCCTCACTGTCCCTTCCACTTTCTGACTCCATCCTTCTTTTCCTTTTCCTTTGTTCTCACTCATCTCCTTGCTTCTCTCCCTCTGCCTCTTTCATTCTTTATAAAAGCCCTCATTTGTTTCAGATAATTTATGAGGACTATCAGGAATCTTAGCGAGTGGGAAGGTTATTTACAATACAGCCCTCAGTTTGCTCGAAAGAGTGTCTCGCCTGTCATTTGGTTCATTGGGAGTACCTGTTCAGGATGGGAAAAGAGTTGCTCTGGAGTAGTTTTAAATTGTGTGCCTCATAATGTCGTCAGGGCAATCTTTGCTCATGCAAGTAGATTAGTTTTTAACAGTAAGCGTGCTTTAAGATGTGGGAGGCAGAAAGAGAAGTCTAATTAAAAGAATCTATTGGTTGCTATTGGGCTGGATGAAATGAATATTTCCAGTGGCGATTAATATTTTGATTATCTTTGTGATTGATAAAGTAAATGGTGATATTTATTTACAGTCATAGAGGAGTAAATAAACCAGAATATGTTCACATACTGGAATCAAGCTAGAATCAGAGAATGTAGTTTTTGTTTTTCTTAATAAATTACTCAAGCCAATTAATTGATTATCAAAATCGTTCTCAATTCATTTAATGATTAACAATAAACCAATGAATGGATTCATTGTTGCAGCTCTGTTGGCTTCATTGTGGGAAATGTGGAGACTAAAAGTCATGATATCAACTTAATTCATTATTTAATGTCTTGTGAGTAACCATACTTTATGGAATTGATTGCTGAAATTAATAATTCTCATGCTTCAGCAGCATATGTTTTGTCTATTGTTATTTTTATTATCTATTGTGTTGCATTTTGTGCCTTTACTCTGAGAGATATGGTGAATGGTCCTCAGTTGGACTTGAACTGGGAACAAAGTCATATCTTTTGTTTTTTAATGGTTTTTGTTGAGAGATCTCAAAAGGCCAAAGTTACATTTGAGTGCATTGTGTACATTATGCCATTCACCCTGCTCATGTTTTACTTAACTCAGAATCTTCACTAATTTTCCCTCCCAACTCCTCCAGGTTCGTCACACGCTTCATCGAGCTAGACGGCCTCACCTGCCTCCTCAACTTCCTGCGCAGCATGGACTATGAGACGTCAGAGAGCCGCATCCACACCTCCGTCATCGGCTGTATCAAAGCCCTGATGAACAACTCCCAGGGACGCTCGCACGTCCTTGCCCACCCACAGAGCATCAACACCATATCCCAGAGCCTGCGGACGGAGAACATCAAGACCAAAGTGGCGGTACTGGAAATTCTGGGAGCGGTGTGCCTTGTGCCTGATGGACACAAGAAGGTGCTGCAGGCCATGGCACACTACCAGAGATACGCTGCTGAGCGGACTCGATTTCAGGTGAGGCAAAATGTTAAATGTGCAGACAGCTGTCATGTTGCTTCAATTGTTGTCACGACTCATGAGACGGACACCTTTATGGAGCCTTAACTGGGGCAGGCAGAGATTATGGGAAAGTAATGCAGTCATTATGCTGCAGCACCTCAGACTGCTGGCCTCAGGTTAAGTCAACACTCTGGTCATATTAAAGGCAGATGAGCACATCCAGAGTTATAGAGCTCAGGGTATGTGTAGTGCTGTAGTGACTAGCAGGAGTCAACAAGCCACATTTCACCTGTCCCCCTGGGCTGAGTGGTAAATCATGCCACATCGGGCTAAGCTAACACCACAGGAGCTGAGTGAGTCCAAACGTATGAGGCCTTTCTAATGTTTGTTTGAGTGATGAATAAGGTGCTAAAGTATGTCGGTGTCTGGATAAGAGGGAACAAAGGGTGTGAGAAGTGAAAACAGTGACCCTGTGTTGCCACTTCCTCTTCAGTGTTGTGTTAACAACTCAGTTATGATTTTATTTTAGTTGCTGTCTAATGATTTCAGTGTTGAATTATACTTTAGATCAAACACACTTGCTGACTAACCTTCCCATATGTCTCGACCATGTAGACGCTGCTTAATGAGCTGGACAAAAGCACAGGCCGCTACAGAGACGAGGTCAATTTAAAGACTGCCATCATGTCCTTCATCAATGCTGTGCTCAACGCTGGAGCTGGGGAGGTCAGCATGCACACCCATGCCATTTAGAGTATAATCAAATACAAATAATGTGTGTGCGCGTGTGTGTGTGTGTGTGTATGTAAGTATATGTATAGCCTGTATATGTTATAGTCGGGGTCTGAATACTTTCTGAATGTGCTGTGTATATATATGTGCATGTATGTATATGTGTGTATATGATTTACATTTAAGAAAAGAGTAAAATAATTTTCCAAAGTCTATTTTCAAAGTTTCAGTTAAAAGGTATTGTACATTTAAACTTAAAGGTTCAACATACCTACCATAAGTTTGTTCATCCAGACAGACACCTAGTACCTGTATGCTCTCAGATGGGAAAGCCCTTTAGAGATAAGAGTGACATGATTTATCTGTGGAACATCTTTGTTGATGACAAAATTCCTTCTTGCACAAGTGTTAAAATGGGAATGGGAATTATGAGTACAGATACCCAGATAAAAGCTACATATTGAATAGATATTTCATCATCATCTCTTAATGTTCTTCTTTAATCCTCTTCAAGGACAACCTTGAGTTCCGCCTCCATCTAAGGTACGAGTTCCTAATGTTAGGCATCCAGCCGGTCATCGACAAGCTCAGAGAACATGAGAATGCCACTCTGGACAGGTGAGAATAACACTAAGGAGCCATCAACCAATAAATGATCATCCTCCTCGGTTATAATAATTAAAGTTTGTTTATTAGGATAAAACCCCTTGAGATGTACCATCCCGTTTTCGAGGGGGTCCCAACATGTAACACAATAGATAGATAGATAGATAGATAGATAGATAGATAGATAGATAGATAGATAGATAGATAGATAGATAGATAGATAGATAGATAGATAGATAGATAGATAGGAATACTTTAATGATCCCAGACTGGGAAATTATTTTGTTACAGCAGTTGTGGGTCCACAAATAAAACACTTCGTACATAACATAAATAGAATCCAATATATACATAGTGTATATATACAGTGCACAGTGTGCTATAAACAATAAACAATAATAATATATACAACAAAACAGTAGAGAGAGCAGAGTTCTCTATCAGGCAGAGGTGAGAGAGTTGTTGTATAAAGTGATGGCTTGTGGCAGGAAAGATTTCCTGTATCTGTTGCTACGACAGCGAAGCTGAAGCAGCCTTCCGGAGAAGGTGCTCCGCTGTCTGACCAGTGTGAGTTGGAGAGGGTGGAGAGGATTATCCATGATGGATAACAGTTTTTTCAGTGTCCTCCTCTCCACCACAGCCTCCATAGTGTCCTGTTTGCAGCCAATCACAGAGCCAGCCCTCCTGATCAGTTTGTTGAGTCTGTTGGTGTCACTGGCTCCAATGCTGCTTCCCCAACAAACCACAGCAAAGAAAAGTACACTGGCCACCACAGACTGATAAAAGATCTCCAACATCTTGCTGCACACGTTGAAGGATCTCAGCTTCCTCAGGAAGTAAAGTCTGCTCATCCCCTTCTTGTACACAGCTTCAGTGTTAGATCTCCAGTCCAGTCTGTGGTTGATGGTAACACCAAGGTACTTATAATCCTCCACCGCCTCCACATCCCTTCCCAGAATGCACAGGGGTTGGAAAGCCGTCTTCCTCTTCTTCCTGAAATCTATCACCATCTCTCTGGTCTTGCTGATGTTCAGCCGCAGGTGATTCTGTCCAGTCCACTCCACAAAGTTGTCTACCAGAGCCCTGTACTCCTCCTCCTGTCCCTCACTTATACACCCAACAACAGCCGAGTCGTCAGAAAACTTCTGCAGGTGGCACGACCCGGTGTTGTACTGAAAGTCAGTGGTGTATAAGGTGAACAGGAAAGGAGACAGTACAGTCCCCTGTGGAGCTCCTTTATCACTAACCACCGCATCAGACAGAACACTGCCCATACGGACAAACTGTGGCCTGCCTGTCAGGTAGTCAGTAATCCAGGAGATCATCGTGTCGTCTACACCCATCACCTGCAGCTTCTCCCCCAGTAGCAGTGGCTGAATGGTCTTAAAAGCACTGGAGAAATCAAAGAATGTGATCCTCACAGTGCCTCCTCCACCATCCAGGTGCGAATGGGCTCGTTGCAGCAGGTAGATGACAGCGTCATCAACTCCCAAGTGGGGCTGGTAAGCAAATTGCAGAGGGTCTAGCAGGGCTCTCACCTGCGGCCTCAGGTTGGCCAAAACCAGTCTCTCCAGCACCTTCATGACGTAAGATGTGAGGGCCACTGGTCGGTAGTCATTGAGGTCTGATGGTGTCGACTTCTTTGGAACAGGAACCAGGCAGGAAGTCTTCCAAAGCACCGGTATTCTCTCCTGACCAAGGCTCAGGTTGTAGAGGTGTTGTAGGACAGGAGACAGCTGGCTGGCACATGTCTTCAGGATCCTGGGGCTGATACCGTCAGGGCCTGCAGCCTTCTGCTGGTGGAGTCTCTCCAGCTGTCTCCTAACCTGGCCTGCAGTCACAGTCATGCGGGGGAGGCTGCTGGTGTCTTCAGTGGAGGACGAGGAGGTGGAGGAGGAGGTGGAGGAGGAGGTAGAGGAGGAGGAGGTGAGAGGAGAGGTGGAGGAGGAGGAGGAGGAGGAGGAGGAGGTAGAGGAGGAGGTGAGGTGGAGGAGGAGGAGGAGGAGGAGGAGGAGGAGGAGGAGGTGGAGGAGGAGGAGAGGTGTTGCACAGGAGAGCTCACAGCAGGGATGTGAGGGGGGAGGGGAGGAAGCATTCGGGGCAGTGAGGGTGTGTGGGGGTCTGGAGGTGTCAGGGAGACGACAGAAGGCTGTGAGCTGAACCTATTGAAGAATCTGTTCAGCTCGTTTGCCCTCTCCAGGCTGCCTGATGACTGTCTGCCGCTCACCTTACACCCAGTGATCTGCTTCATACCAGTCCACACATCCCTCACATTGTTCTGCTGAAGTTTGGCCTCCAGCTTCCTCCTGTAGGTGTCTTTACAGGCCCTCAGCATATCCCTGAGTTCATGCTGCACTTTCCTCAGTTCTTCCCTGTCTCCAGACCTGAACGCCCTCTTCTTCTTGTTAAGAAGAACTTTCAGGTCATTGGTGATCCACGGCTTATTATTAGGGAAGCAGCGTACAGTCCGGGTTGGCATGGTGGTGTGTTCACAGAACCTGATGTATTCTGTGATGCAGTCGGTCATGCTGTCGAGATCCTCTCCATGTGGCTCAACGAGTGCATCCCAGTCTGTCGACTCAAAGCAGTCCTGTAGTGCATCAGCAGCCTCCTGAGTCCACCTCCTCACGCTCCTAGTGTGGACAGGCTGCCGCTGAACAAGAGGGACATACTTAGGGGTCAGCAGAACCAGGTTGTGGTCAGATCTCCCAAGAGGGGGGAGGGCTGTGGGACTGTATGCGTCCTTAGCATTTGCATACAACAGATCCAGTGTGTTACAGTCTCTGGTGGGGCAGTCAACATACTGGTGAAATGTTGGGAGGGTTTTGTCCAGTGAGACATGATTAAAATCCCCAGTGATGACAATAAATGCGTTAGGATGCAGCGTCTGTATCTGGGCAACAGCGGAGTGGATGACGTCACAGGCCAGCGCTGCATCAGCTGAAGGAGGAACGTACACACTGATAATGACGGCGGACGTGAATTCCCGGGGCAAATAACTACATTACAGAGACGTGACAGAAAAATAAGGTTATCATTGTGCATAGCAGACTTGCTTCACTTTTTTGTCATGTTGAGATTTACTTTACTTCCATATTGTTAATATTATATATGATGTGCAAAAAATAATTCAAAGATGAACAAATGCAAACTATAAAAAAATTCATTATATTCTGTCGTGGGCTTTATAAGTTGGCGGGGCTCTTGAATTGTCAAAGAGGACCTGTGGTCTCAGGGACCCCTAACACAACATTAGCTGTTTAATTTCTTTGAGGTACAGTAAACTTGTTCATCTCACACTGTTATTTCTTTCTTTCCAGGCATTTGGATTTCTTTGAAATGGTGCGGAATGAGGACGACTCTGAGCTGGCCAAAAGATTTGATATGGTGAGTAACCTTTTATTTTCTTATCAAACTAATATCGGTTCCTGTACTTTCTTGGATGTATTGCTTAAAATATCCAAATTCAAGCAGAGCAATGATTAGACATAAAAGTAATTCAAGAGTGGTTCTTTTTGTTAACAGACCCATGTAGATACTAAGAGTGCTGGTGCCATGTTTGAGATGATCAAGAAGAAGCTGAGCCACACTGATGCCTATCCGAACCTCATCTCCATCCTCCAACACTGCCTGCAGATGCCTTGTGAGTAGATTAATAACAAGAAGTTTATCTTTGGCAGTTGATAATAATGGCAATATATTGAGATTTACTAGAGTAATGAATCTTGTGAAGAGACTTATGGGATCTTATTAATTGTTGTTGGGATTAGTCAAACCGTTAGGTGTTGCCAGACTTATTGCTTGTGAAAAACCTTAGATTTTGATCGCAAAACACATTAAAATATGAATTATGGTCTTTATTTTTTGACCGGTGACCATGGAATAAGTTGGATAATGCTCTTCGAAGTGATCATAACCAGGAATTAATGGCCTCTGCATCGTCCATTTATTACTGAAAATGGACGTCTCTTTGGGCATTATCCCTAAAAAATAAATCATATATGAAGTGCACCTTTCTTCATAGGCCAAGTTTTGATTTTGAATTGACTCCACACCCAGATAAACGTGGCGGTGGCAGCCTGCAGCACTGGCAGCTCTTAGACAGGATCATTCAGCAGATAGTCCTACAGGACGACAAGGGAGAGGACCCTGATGTCGCACCTCTGGACAACTTCAGTGTTAAGAACATCATTCGCATGTAAGTTGAATCTTGCTATTCTTAGTCAAAGCAGTCTTTTGTCAGTCCGTTGGCAGCCTATACCCACTGATAGCTTGCCATCCAGTACATTTCCTGTTTGCATTATCATGTGAATACAAAAAGATGTCTGATGTCATACTCTCTTTTCTGAACATATCTTGTGGGTAGTGCATCCAATCAGCATCACTTCTAGGATTAAAGACAGCCCTGATATCAGCACTTTGTATGAAAATAAATAAGATCAAGTGTTTGGGGCATGGCTACAAGGCAGAGAAGCACTGGAACTTATAACTGAAGTTATGCATCAGAACTTTAGTGTAAGGCAACATTTACAGCAACCAAGTATTCACCTGTGTAAAAAGACCTTGTTTTCAACACTGTTGGCCTGGCTTTCATTTTTTTTTTACTTTTAATGGGAGTGGAGAATGTGAGGTGAAGTGAAGGTGGCAGCAGGGGGCTGTGGGTAGAATCAGAGGAAGAGGGTGAATTGGCATGAAAGCAGAAGACAGAGATCAAAAGGAAACTGCTCTAATCGCATTAAGCAGGTAGGCTGGCCAAGTCAGCCATGTTTAGGTGTGGCGAAGCAGTCACTACGCTATATGTAGAAGACAACACAGAGGAATAATCATATTCTAAAGGAAAATGAAGCCATTATGACTTAAAATTAGATGTTTTCTGTATGTCATCAAAGGCACAGTCTTCACTGTCACTCACAGAGATTTGGATTCCAAATGATCATAGACATTTGCTGGTTTATGTGGTTTGGGTTTCCGTGGTTTGGGTTTCCCTGACTTTTAAACTGATCTGCACTTGTGTTCAGGAGGGAATGACCCTAGTGTGTGCTGAGTGTAGGTCGTGTTTAAAGGTGGTATTCTAGGATTTGTCCATAAAATACATTTGGTGTGTGGTTCTCCCACCAGTTAATTTTATTTTTACTTTCTGATGTGCTGTCATTCTTTTCTGTCATCATCTTTTTTGTATTCCACTTTCTTGTGATTTTTAAGTCAAGCTTCAGGTCAGTGATGAATGTGTTCTGTATAGCAGACAAAAAGTGAACTTGGATCATGCTTCTAAGCCCGGATGTCTATTACTGTCCAGTGCAGATCCATCACAGCAGTCAAAACCTATCCCTAACTTTACATTATTGCCAAAGTCTTGTTGTGTTTCCATTAACTCTCCTAGAGTAAATTATGCCTGGAAAGAAGGTGCATATCCTGAGCTTTCCTCATGCTTTGGCTGCATGCCGGAGTCCCTGACTGTGAGCAGGTGAAAATGTTTGTCTGGTGTAGCAGCGGCTCAGAGGGGGATGTTAAAACAACTGCTAAAACAACTGGGAGACACAGTCATTCATCATCTGTGGTCCCTTTGACGACGGCTCTGACTACTCACTCCTGATACAAAATTAACACTCTTGTACACAATTTCCTTTTTCCACAGCTTTGTAAGGTATTTATTTAATTGGTCAATAATAAAATAATTGGGTCTTTTCCTTTAAATGAGTTGGATCCATGGAGTGTTGCCCAAGCTGTAATTAAAGTAGCACTGACTGTAATCAAGTTCAGACTGTCCTGTTCACTAACATAAGCATTAAGAAGACCTACATATGATTAATACGCTGAATTGCCTTGTGGATTTCCTTGTATGAATCATTACCACAGTGAAGTTACTTTATCCTTATTGGCAGACATTCCTCAGCTCTCTCCCTTTTTAGTACTTCCTTCTCTCATGCTCTGTCTATTTCATTGTGTCTCTTATACTCTTAGTGTCACTGAAACATGTCTGTTCTCTCAAATCTAGTCATGGCTTCCACCAGTGCTCAAGGTTTCACTCTTTAGTATTTCTTCATCTGAATTAATTTCTCAAAACACTCCAGTTGATAATGTTTTAACTTCTCTTTCATTCAGTTTTTTACATCTTACGTTCTATGTTATATTATACCAATGTGCAGCTTCCCTGATTGCTTCATAACCAGGAACACTCATTTCTCACATTAATATCAGAACATTGTAACCCTCCTTGACCTCAAGCCGAACATCACTGTACTCTGTACTGCAAGATTTATTTGAGCACTAATGCGTCACACAGCTTTAAAGAGCAATCCAGTCAATCCAGTCAATGTTGGTAATGAATCTGAATTCCCCTCAGTAAAACTAAGTGAAGAACTGATGTCAGTGATCAACAGATTTCCAATCAAATTATTAAACTTTCTTCCAAATGTTCTGACTTGACTTGGTTGGACTGCAGTTGACCCCTATGTGCAAGCATTTTGTGCAAGGCACTGCTCAGTTTGTCCATCTATTTTTGTGTTTGTGCTCATTTTTGTCTGCCTGCTTCACAGGTTGGTCAATGAGAATGAGGTGAAACAATGGCGAGACCAGGCAGAGAAGTTCAGGAAAGGTAAAACTTGTTCTGCACACTGCACTCTGCAGGTTGAAAGAGAAGATGCATCGTCAAATGTATCATGCATTCTTATCTCCATCCATCTGTTTTTATAGACTTAATGTATATATTTGCCAACAAATCACTGTCTGCTTCTCTGTGTGTATCTCTTCTTTTTTGCATTTTATTATCTGAGTTTACATCACATTAACAAATTTCTGCCCCATTGTTTTCTTTGAGATCATGGAGAGCTGCTAGCTAAACTAGAGAGGAAGGAGCGTGAGTGTGAAACCAAGACCCAGGAGAAGGATGATATGATGAAAACACTGAACAAGATGAAGGACAAACTCCAGCGCGAGGGAGTGGAGTTGCGCTCTGCCAGGGAGCAAGTCCTGGACCTGTCCTCACGCATCAATGACATAGCTGTGAGCAGGCTGCTTTTAATATTACATTACAATATGAAACATACAACATGCTCCATGAGTCTGTGACTTGCTTTTAAGTAATGGCATAGCCTATTGCTAAGTGATTTGTTCATCTTAGAAATTGACCTTTCTAAAAATGGTTTCCTACTTTTTTACAGTTTCTTAAAAAAATGATTTAACTAAGTTTTAAAAAAAACTGCTTCAAAAGGTTTTGATATTAGTTTGCTTTCTCACTCATAAGACAGGTTTGGTATCAATGTTATCTTGCTGCATTTGCTACAGAGATTGGTTCAAGGAATGTTTAACCTAGCATAGCTCAAACACTTGTGGAAGGATGAAACATTTAAAGCTGCCTCCCAACAATTTCAAATCAGTCATATTTACCCATTGCACATTTACGTGTGTGCGTGTGTGTTTGACACAGGTAGTAAGAGAAAAGGAGACACTATAGCTCCATGAGCTTAACTTAAGTTAGCTAATGCGTTGGAGCTAAATATGAGTACTAATCAATTTATAAGGAGGAACTAATCAAAATATTAACACTTTGCAAATGGACTATGGAGTAATGAGTTAAGGGTTATTGAGCGTTACACTTGTACTCGTATTGGAGCAAATTATTACTCAAAAACAGCTGGGCCCAGTACCTGAATGCAGCATCTCAGAATACCTAATTTGCTAGCTAGAGACACATCATCTAAGAAAGACTATATTTGAAGTTGTTAAAAGGTCTGTTTCTCCTCTTTTTCTAAAGCTAGCTATTGTGTTAAGATAGTTAGCTATTTTATTGGGGTCAGAGACATTCGTTGTCTTGTTATCTAAAGTCCAATATGGCAGTCAACAAGCATATTTCCCTAAACGTCATTATTGGTATTTATCTCTGTTTCAGGCATGACATTATCATTTTTAAAAAGCACTTGCAGGGTAGCTCTCTATCGTTTTTTCAGCTGTTTATTTGGAAGGGTGACACTCATTCCTGATGACATTTAGCTATTCAATTTAAATACACCTTTCAAGTAAGATAAAAGTCTACTGAATTAATGTAATATGATATTCAACACAACTTTATATGTTATTTTCATTCTCCCCCTCCAGCAGGGCAGCAATGTCCCTTTCCCACCTCCTCCTCCCCCTCCTGGTGGCCCCATGGCTCCGCCTCCACCACCTATGATGGGTGGCTTTCCTCCACCTCCTCCTCTACTACCATTCAGCTGCCCGCCTCCACCACCACCTCCACCTCCACCAGGAGCACCACCTCCTCCGCCAGGAGCCCCTCCCATTTTTGGAGCACCACCTCTTCCTATTCCCTCGTCATTCAACTCAGCAAGCACGATGCGCTCCAAGTCCATTCCTCAGCCTTCTCATCCCCTGAAGTCCTTCAACTGGGCCAAACTAGGAGAGGTGAGAATACAGTGAGGACATCTACTGTGCCAAACTGATCTCCTATTGTGTGAAAACATTTAAACTTAAACTCATTTGAAAGAGAGATGCTTATTTTGCATTAATGACTAATGACAGCCACAGTTGTACAAAATGTGAGATCATTATACTAAAATCAAGATCTTTGATTCTTACCTCAAAGCATTATAGCCCAACAGATCTTATGATGATATAATGAGCATGATCAGCTGACATCAACCCATATTCAAATTCAAAGCATCTGTCTATGCTTCTCGATTGAATATTAGTTAGTATTGAGTAAGTAACGTAGAACAACATTAAGAAGTATTATATTATTATTATGTTTACCAGCATTTAATTGTTAATCCCTTGTGTTCCTTTCCCCATTTTCAGAATATGATCAATGGCACCATCTGGAACGACATCGATGACCTGAGAGCTTTCAAGATTCTTGACCTCAAAGACATAGAGAAGATGTTTTCAGCTTATCAGAGACAACAGGTTTGCACAGTGGAATACAGTATTCTGGAATGCAGTTTTCTGAATTGCGGTGCAGTGGGTGTGTTTTCAGTGAGCATCAACATGACAACAACATAAAACATAGACACAGAAATTTGTTATATACCTGTTGTTTTAATCACTGTTAGCATATTGCATTTGAAGTCTGAATTTTCCTTGACTCTCTAGATTGTGTGTGTGTGTGTGTGTGTGTGTGTGTGTGTGTGTGTGTGTGTGTGTGTGTGTGTGTGTGTGTGTGTGTGTGTGTGTGTGTGTAAGTGCGTGCGAGAGAGAGTGAGATGGGATGAGGAGTGGGATGTTGTAGGAGGACTCTTGAGCGTGCCAGGGCTCCAGGCTAACATGAGCAGCTGTTCACTGCTGAATGCCTTATTGAAGAGATGCCACAGAGCTCAGGCTTTGCCCTGGTTTCTGCAATGCATTTGTGTGAGAATTAGGACACTAACTAGGTCTTCAGGGGCTCATTGATAAAGGCATCACAAAGGAAACAGTCATTACCAATACTGCTACAGATACCACTGAAGTCATAAGTACTCATGATAAAGGAAACTTTTTACTAAAGCAAACACTCTAAAATAAAGAAGCAATTGACTAAACCATGTTGAACAAGGGACTAACTAATAGGATGATTGCAGTATGCATGCTTTTGGGGCCATACAATACAGTACATAGCAATTACTCCCCACTGTGCTACAAACTAATTACACACCGCTTGTCATGTGATAATATTGTGTGCAATTGCATAAAATGATTTACTGCCTCAAACGGTTTTAAGTGAAACACTAATATGCTCTAACAAGTTTCAAGCAATCCCAGTTTAAAGTGAGGTCTCTAAGGCTCAGTGAGGAGCATTCCTTAAGCTTAATATAACTGTTTGATTCCTTAATAATACACTGTACTGCCATGCTTTAAAACCTTCTGACAGAAAAGCGCAGAGCTTCTCTGTTCAGGCTTTTATAAAAGAGTAATGGGTCATGTGAAGTTGTTGCTGACACTAGTTTACTTTGGATATTTCTGTATTTAGAGCAGGTTTTATTGCCACAGGCTAACGGTAAAATGCAGATCTTTATAAATATAGCTACATCAAAACCAAATAGTCCTTGACTTTGACAGCTTGGTCCCATTTTGCAAGTGCGAGATTGAATTTAACTGGACAATAATGAAATGTTTATACATCGGATAATTGCTTTTTTCAGCTCGTCACTGGTCTTCCTTTCAATATGAACTTTTGTTTACACTCACTCTCTGTAGGATTGATTAACTGCATGCATTTTTCATATTCTTGTTTTTCATGTCAAGTAGATGCAATCATATGAACACATTATAACAATCTTTACCTCTAAGAATCCAGGAACAGAATATAGTTTAAAAGCTTTTTGGTTCAACTATGCCGCTCAGAGATGTTTCAGACTTTCACTAAAGATTTCATGAGCCCCTCATGACTCGGAAAGTAGATTCATATTGTTTTTTCAGACAGAGGGCTTTCCAGCTTCAGCTTGTAGTGTGCGTAGTTGTAGTTCTTTGCTCTAGCCACCACTTTTTTTTTGCTTGAGGTGCTAATCTTTGCATGTGTTTTCAATTTGTTTTGTGTCTCTCTGTACTCTCCAACTGCCTGGGCAGGACCTGCTCACTAATCAATCCTTCAAACAGGTGAGTTAAAGATCTTCCAGCATCTTTATTTCATTGTTACCTACCTTTACTGCTCTGTCACCTTCTCTTGTGCAAGGCTGCAGCCACCCAGAGAAGCCAAGTGTAATTAATGTGTTATTATGTGACTGGTTGTAGGACGTGGACACAGTGTTTGCTGTTGTTCTTTTTGAAAATGTCTTAGGATGTGTGAACCTTTATCTTAATGTTGTAGACCTTAATGTTAAAGCTGCTAGCCCTTTTTTATATAATATATGCATTGCTTTTTTTCCATGTAAACACTGAACACAGAACAGAACAGCTCAGACATGACATTGCAAGATTAAAAGATGAAAGTAAAAAAACATGGTAAAATAAAAACAACTGTTCCTTCCCAAACCTTCCTGCCCTCCCAGCATGTAAACAAATGGCAAAGTTACAGGAGGAATGTTTTTGAAACAGCAAAGGTGTCGAGACAGGCTATCCAGGTTTAGGTAACCCTGTAATATGGAAGATAACAATGTAGGTCCAATATTCACCAAGTAAGGGTCCCAGACTTTATAGAAAGCATTCACTTAGGAGTGATGCATACATGTCTTATATTCATTAGGAATTCCCCTCTTATAAGATTGTGCCACAACTTCATTGTGGGAGCAACATTCTTGATCCAAAAAAGCTAAATATTCTTCCTCATGGCAAAAGTCAAGAACTTGAACAGTCTCTTGTATATCTAACACATGTATTTATATGTCCATCTGGAAGACCAAGAAGGAGGCGCATAGGGTCTAACTGTATTGGACCAACAAAAATATTGGTTAGTTCATTCACAATACTAGACCAATTGTAGCTTGACACATGACCAGAAACAGTGAATATGATTGCCAATCTCAGATTTACATTTAGAACAGTACAACACATTAGAATCCATTTTGTTCTTAAGAGCAGGTGTTTTATGTGTGTGATCTACAATTCTATGATGAATAGATTTAGTTCAATTAGATGTCTCCATAGTCTGTATCCACACTTCCTGCCAATCCAACTCATCAACTGAAATGGTAAAGTCTCTTTCCCAGGCCTGCTTAATGGCCTGGGAAGTTAGGGATGAGTTGGGCTTTATAAAATACGCTAATGCATTTCTTGGATAGTTGCAAAGATAGGGCCCTTTTTATGTGTGAGATTTCACTATTGGTTGCTAATGTGGTATTCTCAGTGATAAAGTGAAAGATCCCAGCTGCATAGCCTCAGACTTTGCAAAATTAATTTTAGACCTTGTAAAAGTGCGGAAAGACGAAATAGCTTTGGTTAGGCAGAAGATGGACGTTTCTGATCAAGACAAAAATGTCCAAACATCATCTGTGTAAAGAATAATATTGTGCTCTCAATTTCCAGTGAGGATACCAGATATTAAATCATTCTACCTTATTGCTTGAGCTAGTGCTTTGATAGCAATATCGAAGAGCAGCAGACTAAGATGGTCGCCTTTACTCAGCAAAGAGAGAAATTGCTAGATATGAGCCTATTTGTCAGAACTGCTGCTGTTGGAGTATTATAAAGAACACTTTTGATAAAGTTATTGGCCAGGCCAAATTTATCCAGCGTATAAACAGTGTTGGGTGTAACGCGTTAACAAAGTAACGCGTTACTGTAATCACATTACTTTTTTCAGTAACGAGTAGTGTAAGGCATTACTGTTCTGAATGTAGTAATCGCATTACAGTTCGCCAAGCTCGTTACTTACGTTACATTGCTAGGTTAATCAATTTTAACAGCATGGTCGCACGTATCACACACGGCGGGCTGGGGAGGCGGCCGCGAATTTGACGACTTTCTCACTAGATTTGGCGACTTTTCAGACCCTCTTAGCGACTTCATTTCTAAAAAGCTACGAGCGACAAATTTGGCAACTTATTCAGATCATCGGGGGAAAGGCGAGAAATATAACTTAACCCTAACCCTCTACCTAACCCAAATTATGTTAAGGATCCCCAAAAGAATGGTTGAACCTAGCCAACAAGGGGTCTAAGAGAATATTTTTGAATTCCTTTTAAAACTCACATCGAAAACCATCTGGCCCTGTTAGTTTTCTTACAAAGCAAGCAATGCTTCCTCTCTTGTAAATGGGGCAATTTTACTGTAGTTTCTGAGCATCTGTCATCTGCAGGAGTCACAGGTCTGGGAAAAATTAACACATAAGGTCGTTAGCTATTAAAATGTGTATAAATTCGAGTAAGGAAGTGCAAATTCTTTATTAATAGTTTTTCAATCAAATGGTCTGACACCCTTGGAGTCCCTAATTGAAATAGATATTTGGGAATTGGCCCTCTTTCTAACGAGATTAACAAGATATCTACCGGTTTTTCAGCCGACAAAGTTGGTAACTAGCTGTTGAACATGGCAAAGCAGCTGCTGAAAACAGCTAAGGACTCATATTACAATATATTTTCTCAAGAGATGTAGGAGACCAAAAACTCAGAATCAGAGTCAAATATTGGATTTGCGTGTGTTGTGTCACCAAAACACAACTCCAAATTAATACTCATATTGCTCTGTGTCTGCTGGATGCTTAAACACCTTCACTATATCATATTTATGAGGCAATAACATGTCAGTGCTGAAAAAAATCAAATAATATAGGTTTAAAGACATGATTTTCACCACTTTGGGAAATAACAGTTTAGAGTATATAGCAAATGAAAGAAGGTGCATAGCTGGTTGGATGTTGGCTTGGGCAGTTTCCCAGAGAGGAGGTTCAGAAAACCTATGTAAATGTAGCATACATCTTGATCATCATAGCCATATTTTTAACAATCATCCCCACTTTCATTCACTTTGACACGCTTTTTTTACAAGCCGTACCTGTTTTACATACATCATAGTCAGCAACCTCAAAAAGGAAATTATCGGACAAGCAGGAAACCAGTTAGGACACTAAATAGAATGTGTTTAGCGTACAGCCACATGTATTCTTTCTTGTGCAGATTTTAATACTACATTTGTGAGAAGCTAACAAAAATATCTGACAGGCCTGAACTAAGTTTTTAGCAGTATCCTGTTCTCTTGTGTTTCAAGTGGTGACTCACCAAATAAAGTCTACCCTCATAAGGTCCTGCTTTAGATTTTTTGTTGGCATTAGCATGAATTTTTTAACTTTGTGAAGCCCAGAGTTAAAACATTTTAAAACAGTCATGCATCATGGCCTCAGTGACTGCAAAAGCAGGCAAGGGAACCTGACCTGAGGCCAATTAAAGTATTTGGTGGGAGTGCTACCATTTAGTCTGTGCTTCATAGTGGCTGTGATCAAACAACAGTTGGCCTTTTTTTCTTTTATTAGTTTTGAAGTTTTTGTTCAAATATCTGCTCCTAAGTAATGCTTTGTTTAATGGTGACAGGGGGTCATGTCATCTCTCAACAAGATGAAAATGTCAAACAGATGTGAGGAGGCGACATTTCATTTTGTTGACTTTGCTCTTTACATGAGCACTCTTATAATCAAAACTATGTGCCTTAGTTAATCTCATTCTTTGCATTTACCTATCTGCAGAAAGAGACGGGCTCCATGGATGACATATACGTCAGCACGCGGAAGGTCAAGGAGCTGTCAGTCATCGATGGGAGACGTGCACAGAATTGTATCATCCTGCTTTCAAAGTATGATCCCAGCCATTATACATTATATGATCATTAAACACACTGCTCAAAAAAGCTAGGGAACCCTTAAATCACACATCACATCTTATTGACTGAATTATTCAAGTTGAAAGTCTTCCATCATTATCATTTAGGGCTGGATTGAAAATCACACCAAAGATGAAAATCAGAAATTGAAATCACTGGCTGATCCAACTTGCGTGAATATTACCATGGCAACTCATAACTAGACAATTCCCCGCCGGGGAATCGCGAGAGTGGGCTGTGCGCTTTGCCCCGTGACGAACAAAAACTACAAAAGCTAAAGCAAAAGTTGAATCCCAGGTTGATAACTTGGACTTTTATCTACATTTTAAAGTTTGAATGGTGCGTCTCGGTCAAAGTATGCCAGAGATGTCAATGTTTGAACTCTTCCTTTCGATCTTTTCACCTGGTCTCATTCACTTTGTGTGTGTGTGTTTGTGTGCATGTGAGTGTGTGTGTGTGTGTGTGCGTGTCTCTCTGTGTCTGTGTGTCTGCAACTTTTTGACCTCGTCCCATTCATTCCTTATGGGAAAGTTTATGCAGGTTTTCGCGACTTACTTCGCGAAAACATGAACGTTCTAGAAAACTGATTAATAATCTGTGTGTGTCCGTCTGTGTGTGTGTGTGTGTGTGTGTGTGTGTGTGTGTGTATTTGTGTGTCTGCAACTTTTTTGACCTTGTCCCATTCATTCCTTATGGGAAAGCTTATGCAGGTTTTCGCGAAAACATGAACGTTCTGGAAAACTGATTAATAATCTGTGTGTGTCCGTCTGTGTGTGTGTGTGTGTGTGTGTGTGTATTTGTGTGTCTGCGACTTTTTTGACCTCGTCCCATTCATTCCTCATGGGAAAGTTTACGAAGGTTTTCGCGACTTACGTCGCGAAAACATGAATATTCTCTGTCTGCGTGTGTGTGTGTGTGCATGTGTGTCTGTCTGTCTGTCACTCTCTCTGTTGGCCCAGCTGATCTCGGTTGCTAGGTGACGGTTGGTGAGGGCCCGTAGCAACGGCTGTCCCAGGCTGATTTGAGACTGATTTCTGCCTCAAATCTAGGACGTCAAACTAGTGCTATTTAGTCAAAATCATACATGATATCGGCAATTTTTTTTCACGATCGAGTCAGAAAGGCCTTAAGGAAGACACTCATGAAGTTTTGTCGTCCTAGCTTCAGAAATGTGGAAATACGAGCGAGTTTAAAAAAGGTGCAGTTTGGAAAATCCTCCTCCCGATTTACATTGGAGTGAATAAGGACTGTTGAGAGCTACTCTTGTCGGTTGGAGGGTTAGACTAAAGTGAAACGTATCTGCTCCGCTGGCGTGGCGGAGACGCAACGCAGCGGAGACATCCAGTGGAAATTGAGGGTCAGTAGTGTGAATGGCCAGCCAGTTAATCAATGAGCTCCTGGACGGTCTGTTCACGGTACTTGGCTGCGTGGGATGTGCTATGTATCCCTATGACATAACATCCCATCAGTGCTCAATAGGATTTAGGTCGTAGGAACTGTCTAGACACTCTGGCAACATGAGGCCGGATTTGTCCTGCACCAGGAGCGACCCAGGGCCCAATGCACCACCAGTTTGTCAATTGCTCTTAATCTCGGAACCTAACAGCAGTCAGGGTACCGTTGGCTTTGACATGGAGGTCTGTGCTTCCCTCCAAGGATGTGTCTCCCCAGGCCATCACTGACCCACCACCAAACTGGTCATGCTGGATGATGTTACAGGCAGCATAACGGTCACCAAGGCATCTCCAGAGTATTTCACTCCTGTCCCGTGTGCTCAGTTTGAACCTGCTCTCAGCTGTGAATAGAGCTGGGTGCCAGTGGCAGGTTTCACGTGACGTCAGGCTCCCAGGGAGCGCCCCATTGGAGGGCAAAAGATCATTCTCCGCTGTCTGCCAGCATAGGAAGAAAATGATAAATTTAGTTTGGAACCAGGTTCATTTTGCCAAAATGCCAGATAGTCATTGTGCTATCGGATGCACTAATAGGCAAGGAGACAAGCCTGGGCCGTGCCTCTACCGAATTTCGTCCGAAAAAGAAAACCCAGAGAGGAGATTGTGGATTTGTGCCATAAGATGTACCTAAACAATGACAGCCATCCAAATACAGAAGTATTTCCTGTGAACACTTCATCAAAGTTGAGCTTAAGTAAACACAAGTATATACTTTTATTAATTAATTATCATATTTTTAGCCACAAGTCACATCTGTTTGTAGACGTTTTGACATGGTTTGTTGTCTTGTATCAAGGTGACCAACTGCAGTGGTCTTAATAAATTAAAGTTAGCTACTTAGCTGAGGAGCTTGGATGCTGCTTTAGCCACAAACAAACTCAAAATGCAATGATTTGGAAATCCCTCTATACCTTTAAGCTTGCGTTTGGACTGATAAACTTTGTTGGTGATTTTTTTTTTGGTGATGTCCAGGGTACATAAGCAATAATATTATTAAAACAATAACGTTAAATGTCTAGTGTTGTAGTACTCGCCTAGTACTCGTCTTGCTTTTGCCCGTTATTGCACCTGTTGTCACTTGCATCATCATTACATGTCGTTAACATTTGCACCAAAGCAGGTGAAATTGATTCGCGAGTGCCTCCTAAAACTTGATACTAATATTATGACGATTGAGTGTTCCCTTAATGTTTTTGACCAGTGTATATTCTACCATCAATAAAAAAGTAATTATTATGTGTTAATAAGACTATAATCTTTTGTGAAATATATGACCCTAAAGCTTTTGCGTCAGGGTATAAAGCTATAACTCTGAGTGAAGTCGCTCGAGGCAGGTGCTGCTTATGTCTGGCACAGGAGTGTCAGTGTAATTGAATTACCATCCAAACACTTTTCTGAAATAAAGAGCTAACAAGGTCATATGATGGATGGAAAAAATTGTCCAGGTGAGGATGCAGCTCTGGAGAAGTGTTCAGATTTGAAGGTTGTGTCTATTTTTAAAAGACATCACCATGAAACTTCCACAGTTGGTTACTTACATTAAGGCAATTATGTTTTAATTGCAAGTTTTCTAAAATGGTTTTGTTAGTGAGGCATTGTCTTATCAAATTAATTAGTTGCTTTATTTTGCATACATTTCCAGAACGGAAATCTGAGCATTGGATCATGTTGGGTTTAAATTTCTTGTTTCATTATGTTGGCTTAGTGAGGCTTTTTGATTAAAGATGCATTCATTTGCTTAAATATCCACAAAAGAAATTTGAACTAAAATAACGACCTAAATGTGTATTTTTGTGCATTAAATTGGCCAAAATGTCAAAATTAACCACTGCATGAAAAAACTGGCCCCTTCAGTCATGTTGAATGAATTAAGACACAGAAAATTGACCCCTCTATCCCAAGGGGTTTTTAGTCCCACTATGTCTGAACCAGAATTGTTTGTCATCATTTAAGATCCACCAACAATATGGTTACCATTTGCAGTCTCCTAACAGCAACGATCCAAAGCCCGTTAGAGAATTTGAATCCTAACCCTTCTTCAAAGATCAATAAACAGACTTCCTGAGACCTCTCTCTGTCAGACAAAACTGCAACATGGTCCCTGAGCTCACTCACGTGTCAATAGCAAATGGCCTGAGGGCACACACTAGATCCAAATAGGGTCAGCAGTTGGTCAATACAATGCTGTTATTGATCCCAACCCAGCACACTTAATACTGATGAGATACACTGAAAACAGCTGGCAGTGCTCCTGGGGTTGGTGCTGGTCCAGACCAGTATTCAGAGTATCACAGCTTTCTGTATTGTGTTTTTACATGGCAATGTAATGATAAATGTAATTCTTGCTATACAGGTTAAAAATGAGCAACGAAGAGATCAAGAGGGCAATCTTAGAAATGGATGAGAGAGAAGAGCTAGCCAAAGATATGCTGGAGCAGGTAAGGCTCGGTACTTGATGAATGATGGTGTGTACAGTGTGTAGCATGGTAGTAGCATTGTGCGGTTTGGGTTGGTAAAAATAGATTTGATTGATCTGGAGAAAAAACTGCTGTTATATTATTCAAATAAGACTTCAAAGAGGTTTGATGTACCTCACCAAACCAGCACTTTCCTCAGACAGTAATCTATATTTTTATTTTTTATGATGATTTTGGTGTGCATTTTTGTATGTATTTTTGTTCAAAATATTACAGTGAAAATAAAAATGATAATCAACATCGAATTAAAGTATTGCTGAATTTCCTGAAAAAGTTCAGTACCATACACTTCAGTTTGTTCTGCAGAACTGCATTACCATTTGCCTTAATGCTCTTCTTGTACCATTGCAGCTGCTGAAGTTTGTCCCTGAGAAAAGTGATATTGATCTCTTGGAGGAGCACAAACATGAGCTTGAGCGGATGGCCAGGGCTGATCGCTTTCTCTTTGAAATGAGCAGGTACAAAGGACTACATTATTATATAACACTCTGCTTCAGGTGACAACTTCCATGTGATAGTTATCTGGTTTCTGTATCTACTATATACTTTTATATATACTTTTAATGCAGCCAAACCAACTGCAAAGCATGGAACCACACAGATCTGCTAATTGCAGGGCTGGTTGATTTATTTACTTATTTTTATCTAGGGCAGTTACGGCAGGAAGTGAGATATGGTGAGCAATACATAGTATATCAGTATTTCATGTGTAGTGTATTATTAAATGTAGTGTAGTCTATGGCATGCATTTAAAATGGAAGATATAAGAAGTGAAGAACCTTGCAGATGTTTTACAGAATCAAAACTTCATGATGATTCATCATTTAGCTGAGAAAAAAAGTCCCAGCTTCGTTTGAGGATTTGCATCAAATCAGAGAGAATCAGACTCGTTTGGAGTCATTTCCTTTTTTTCTGCAATCCATCCTTTCTCAAAATCTGCTCTGTTTGTACAATTAAACCTTTTCATTTCATTCAGGGGAATATTATCCTGTCTGCTATCTTTCTTTTGACTGCACTTTGTTCTGAGGAATACATCTGGGATTTATTTATTTTTTGTGCCTTTTATATTCCCACTCCCTTCCTCAGTGAGCATCTTGGCAAGTTTACTATACCCATTTGTCAGCTCTCTAACTTGATGAACCTATTACAGTAGATGATATAAGGCCTGGGAAAACTGACAGAGAAAGTTTTTTTTAAATTGGGTGAAGCTTTGAACTTACACTCTCCTGGAGACAAATCTAACCCTTTTTCTCCATTCTCCTCCCTTTACCTCTGTCATTCCATCTTCAGAATTGACCACTACCAACAGAGACTGCAAGCTCTATTCTTCAAGAAGAAGTTTGCAGAGCGTTTAGGTGAAGCCAAGCCAAAGGTTGAAGGTAAGGATGATGACCTAGGGCATATGAACTTAACCCGCAGTGATTGCTCTTTTAAGGATTTGGCAGGTAATACCTATACTTTTCTTGGTATCTTAGATAGTGTCAACAAATCCCATCTAAAAGACTTAAAACTGTGTTTTATACATCTTGTGACTGATACATCTCCTTCCTCTGTGCCATGGTGCCACAACATATGGTCAAAAGAATCATCAAAATATTTTTTTTTTCCAGCTTTCCTTTAATTGGCTAATGTAGGCTTCTATTTCTGCCAAACGCTCGAAGAAATGTAAACATAGTCTCTTCCAGTCTGCACGCTGTAAATCGTGTGTCTGAGTTCAACTAATTGAAAGCCATTAACCATAACTGCACAGACACTGACGATCTTCTTTCTTGATGGTCTTATTTGCTCATTTAGGTCATATAGAGGCCAATTAAACTTTCTCAGAATAAGTTAAAAATTCCTTGTAGTACGTTTAATAGTACAGTTGCCAAGGATGTGTTATTATTCTCTTGAACCTCTCCTATGTGCCAAAAAACTTTTACTGTATGAGTGGTTCTTGCGTGAGGCCCACTGTTGTTTTTATGGATTATGTTGACACTAAGTAAAATACAAAATAGCAACGGCTTTAGTCTTTAAACTGCAGAAATATTAGGCTCCTTTCTTATTTAAAACTGTCCTTAAACAGTATACTTTTGACTTGTTCTCGCAACACTGTTGGAGCATAAGATTACATTTTGAAGAACATGCTTTTACAGCATACCACATTCAAATGACTGTACACGCTTCCATGCCTAGATGTAAAAAAACAACAAAAACGGGACCACATTTGAATAATATGATCAGTTCTTTTCACGACTTCTTAGGCATGCATGTGTGTGTACGGTGGGAGTGGGGGGACTGACTGTATATTTGCCCAATGTAGTTTTCCCTTCGGGCCAAGCTTCCAAGTTACCAAGGAGGCTGTTTTGGAAAGCTGGCCCATGTTGAGAGGGATGAGCCTTTCTCGTAAACACTGCAGCTCACTTCAAAGACTCAGGGAAACGGTTTCCAATGAGGTCCATAGACGTGTACGTGCACATGTGTACACATTGGTGTATTGTGACTGAGTGACTTGAAAACAACCTTTGTGCTAGCTGAAATTACTTTCTCGGTTTTGATGAGCACCGTAAAAATATTTTTGCTAACTGTGCTTTATTTGCAGCAACTGCCGACTAACAGTTTAGCCCTGTGTTTTCTGTAGCCTTTTTGACCCATTTTCTGTTCTAATCTGAGATGGAATAAAATATTTCTTCTGACATACATTCCTGGCTGCAAGGAATGGAAAGAAAGAATGAACAAATGAATACTGTTTCAAGCCTCCAGAATCTTTGTTGTTGGATCCAGAGGTTCCCAGACCACACTGTTCATCTATGCCCATAATGAAGTTCTCATCCCCTTTTATTATTCATGTTACTTTGTCATATACTTTAGATGAGGTTATATTATCCTGGACCACCCAGCATGTTCAATAGAAACATTTTAAAAGACAGTGCTGTGGGCTGCCAGGACTATCTGCATTCAGCAGAACCCTGTCAGCAGAGCCAGAAGAATGGTTCCCATGCTGTATCAAAGCAGTCAGAACTCTAACAATAACAATATGGATTTTGTTAATGATTTTCACATTCATGCTGAGGTTTCCTCTGTGGAGAGGGGGAACCACCTGCACTTTGCCAGATAAGTCTGTTCTCTCGTGGGTAAAGAAACAGACAGCATGGGGTTGTGTTTGGAATATTCCCTTCCCCCTGCTGTTTTATGGATGGTTTGAAGGACTTGATGGGTTTCCCCATTGAGCTGCCCAGTTGTTTTGGGGAATATTGATCAATCATCGTGAAGGATGTTAAAAACAGAGGAAAGAATGAGAACCTTTGGGCCACGAACAGATTAAACTTCGTTTTCATATGTATCTGTGGGGGCTGAGTAGAAAAACAGCGTGCAGGAGAGTGGAAAAAGGCCAGTTCATTATGCAATATAAAAAATGATGCACTCAGCAAAGTGCGCATGTATCAATCACCAACTATATGATCTCTCCAGCAGCTTCTCTTTTTCCATTTTCCTTTAGCCATCCTGAACGCATCCAAGGAGGTAGTCCAGAGCAAGAGGATGACTCAGATCCTGGAGGTGGTGCTGGCCTTTGGCAACTTCATGAACAAGGGCCAGAGAGGCAACGCCTACGGCTTCAAGGTCTCCAGTCTCAACAAGATCGCTGACACCAAGTCCAGCATAGACAGGTGGGCCAGGAGAGACTGTGGACATGACATTAACCTAACGCACCTTAAAAATTTCCCCCCAAAAAAAGTAAAAAATCAGTCTTACCTACTCACCCTCAACTGATGGATATTTGGGATAAGTTTTGTAGTCCACAAAGCATTTCTGGAGCGCCACTGCAAAACTGTTGCAGCATTCTCGTAAACAACTGAGATAGATGGGGACTTGTTTTTTGAGTGAACTTACATAAACGGTTTTATAAAAAATGAATTGATCATACATTAATGTTTAAAGTGTCACTGGGACTTCTAGCAGCTATTGCAGCATGATTTTCCATGGCTTAATATAGTCAAAATGCAAATTGGGTAAAAGCCTAGTTTTCACGGTGGTATTTTTTTTGTGTGTCCTCACTTGTGATTCAACAGGAACATCACCATGTTGCACTACCTGATCATGATCTTTGAGAAGAACTACCCTGACACACTGAACATCCAGCAGGACGTCAGCAGTGTACCAGAGGCTGCCAAAGTCAAGTGAGTGCACAACATCTCACAATACCCACAGTATGTATCTTTATTGAAGCAGTGATGTACACTTGTTGTCCTAACTGCATGTGGTGTTGTAGAGAATTGCAGCACAAGAAAATAGACAGAGATGGCTTCAATAACAGTTTTTTGTTTTTTTCTGTCGCTAGTTTGGCAGAGCTGGAAAAAGAGGTGCACAGTATCAAAAGTGGACTAAAGGCTCTTGAGATGGTGAGTTTTTTTGCGTTTGTGTCACGTTCCTTCCCATTGGTTCTTCTCCTGTCTGTAATTACGTTTTCCGAGCATGGAAGAGATGTACAGCAGGGTGAGGTGTTTAAATGCTGGCAATGTTGACATGGAACGACAAATGTCACATTTGCAGCCCCACATGGAAACAAGGGCTTATGTGCATGCACACATGAAGGCACACCACAGAGATCCACATTTTTTGTTGTTTTAAAAAATATATATTTTCCTTAACTGAGGTAATTTAAATCATCCCCATCCATCAGATACTCTTCCCTTAGTTTTAGGGAAAGGCCACTGTCTCTCTCTGTTTCCCTCCTCTCTGAGTGTTTGAAGCACAGAATAATCTCATAACTTGAACTTCTATCTATTTCTAAATTCACACATCTGTGTCTTGTCCCCCTTAAGGAGCTGCAATACCAGCAGAGCAGGACGAGGGAACGTGGGGATAAGTTTGTGGCTGTGATTGGGGACTTCATCACCGTGGCTGGCTTCAGCTTCTCTGAACTGGAGGACCAACTGAGTGAAGCCAAGGACAAGGTAACAAACTGCTAAACCCCTCAGCTCTACAGTGAACACTAAATGTGAATGTAAAAGGAGATCAAATGTCGTGATCAGATCTGGTATTGACATTCACCCTGAGTGATCCTACTACAGGCAGTCCGAGTGGATCTCACTTTCCTGCTCCGTATGCAAATAAACAAGTACATCACTAGGACAAACAGACACTGTTTTTAATACAAAGAAAGAAATAACTTCGCCGAATTTACAAGAAGGCCCAAATAGTTAAGAATGTTTGGTGGACAGCACTTAACAAAGTTTCTCCTACAAAATTGTACTCTAAATTTGTCAAATTTTACATGTTTTCTGTCAATAACATGTTGTCTTCTTTCATACATTTTGTGTAAAAGGTGAAAACAGTTGAAATAGTGTGTTCAAACAGCTGTGATGGAGGCAGTGACAAACTGACACCTTTTACAAGGAAATAAACAACTTATTGTATTGCCTTTAAAGTGAAACTCTCACCAAAAAGCAACTAAGGCTTTATTTGTGATTGAATATGAGTCAAACCTTCGTGTAAATGCATAATTACGATGAAAGAGGCACTTTTAAGATTTACCATAGTTTGGTTTTCAGGCAAGCTAATTTTCAGTGGAGTGCAGGGGCACTCTTATGCTAGCATCAAAATCGCTATTTTTAAAACACTAAGAAGACTCGGTTGCTTTTTGGCATGAGTTTCACTTTAATGCCTAATACACAAAAACGCACAAAAGATTTAGAATTTACATCAGCTGTTTTGCAAGTTTATGAAGTTTCTCCTCACTCACTAAATCTTAAAGTCACAGAATTGTTCAAGTTTTTCAGAATTTTTTCGAGTATATTGAAGGATATTGCAATTTCCATTTCAGGTTTGATCAGTTTAAACAGACAGTGTATTAAAAAAAAACATCTGCTGGTAACACTGGCAGGTTAAGAGCCCAAACACATAATTTATGGTCCCCCAATTGTTTGTGCTTGAAAAATGTGGTCACATGTGGCACAGACCACCTCCCAATGTGGTCACAGTGATCAGATCTTAAATGCGTGATCAGATCACTCAGGACAGATGTTAATGTCAGGTCTGGACAGGACCATACTGTAAGTTCATATGTCCATGCAGGTGGCTTTTATGCATCCTTGGCTAGCTGTCTTTACTGTCAAACCCTCAACACATACAGAAGAGGAGGGAGGAAGAGAGAGAATACTTAAGGGGGAAACCATGAAACCCCTCTGCAGTTCTCTTAGTGCAGTATGATGATTTCTTGAAAGACTATCATGAATTCCCCCCCATCCTCCCTTTGTGTTTGCCTCGATGAGTTAGTGTTTGAAACTACACCCTCCATCTTTTTACAACTGGGAAAAGCCCTGGCCCTTTGAACCCTGCCGGCTGATGTATCGATGTATGGCAGGAAGTATGTAAGCTGAAGCTATCAGTGGGACTATGAGAATCCCAAAGAAACGCAGTGTAGAAAAGATTTATATGAACATTTTATTTTATTTGCAGGCCTTGGTACTCCGTTGCACATTTAGCATTCTGATGCTGACACATCGGACACTTTAAACGTTGCAGACTTAATTCAGTAGTGACATTACTTTATCAAGAAGCTTGTCATTTTCCAAAAGAATTGACACAGTGATGCTATACACCCACCCATATTGGTTAAAATATCTAAAGAATCATCTAATAGTGAAAAAGAGATGGAGAGAAAGAAGAAGGACAAGCCCTTTAGCTTCGTTTAGAGCCTCCCCTCTAATTAATTATTTGTTCAAGGAGGAGGTCGGTAAGAAATCGAAGGGAAAACTGGCCAGTTGGTACGTCATGGGAAAAGAACGAGAGGAGCAAGGCACTGGTTACTGCTGTAAAACAAAAGAACCTGTGTTCACCGGCCCAGACTCTAAACACACATTTTTCCTAACACGACTGTGTGTCTCTGTGTGTATATACTGTATGTGCGTGTGTGGTTAGTAAATGGGGAGTCTGACTCTCACTTTAACTCAGTGCTTGTCAAGGCTCTCTGACTCTCCATTAGGATTCCAGTGGAATACAAATATGGATGTTGGTGTGCGCTCTGTGTCTCAAAAAAGGTAGAGTGGGGTGACTCAACAGTGCAGGCAGTTCAGTGAGGCTCATAAAGCTCCATGGCAACAAAATGTGTGTGTATGTCTACAAGAGAGTGGGAACGACACACACAGCCTCAGCAGACGCCACTACATACATTACAAAGGATTACAGTTGTCCAAGGTCATGTGGGTTTTTGGGACAGAGGTTTCCAAAGAGGAGAAGGGATTCCATTTATCCAGATAAATTGGCTGGTTTTATTCTTAGAAACAAATCCACGAACCCACTCACTGACATGTTCATAGACAATAAGATTCAGCTCAGTTTCAAACAGAGAAAAGTAGAGCAAGGCATGCTTTACGATATTTAGTCGCCTCATGTGCTGTTGGAAGGGTAAATATGAAAATAAAACACTAAGCTGAGTACAGTTGTAAACAGCAGCCTCAAAAAAATCCTGGTTCAGGCACCAATGTAAATTTGGCAGGGTAGGAACCATTGTTGCCCGACAAGCTGACTGTTATGTTGATTGTCTTGACTGATCTTATAAATGTGTTTTTTCAGCTTACAGGCAGCCATCATAGTTTTAGTACAGTATAAGAATTAACCTGTAGACTTGAAACTTACCTGGTGTAGCTCATTTTTCACAGCATGTGTAATGTCTTATATTATTATCCAATTTCTGTTATCATTGCAGAATCACACAAGTGAACTTGCAAACTGATTTATAAACTGTGGACTTATTTGCCACACAGCAGTGATGTACATTTGACCAAAAAATAATACACTGATGGGTCACCTCGTACAAGTAAGTTGATTTTTCAGTTGGATGATAATGTGGTTGCAACAGCAATACTAACATGCCGATATTTAGCAGGTATAATGTTTACAATGTTCACCATTTGCTCATAAGTACTGAACACAAATTGTGGCTGAGAATGATGGGAATGTCATCAGTTTTGCTGTTATTTTTTTTTTTTAATAAAACAAAGTATTGGACAAATCCTAAATTCAACCTGATGTGATTTAAAAATGAGGGCATTGGACAGCTTTTTAATAGTAATCCAGAAGGGGGACATGACAGTGGTATAAAATTACATGGCAGTCTATCCAAAAGTTGTTGAAATAACTGACTCTGAACCAAAAAATCAAACCTGCTGTGACACTCGAGGACAAGTCTCAGAGGATCACTGAAGTCATTAGGGTGTATATGCTGGGAATTATGACGGTCTGTAGAAAACTACTATGTCTGTGGCAATATATTTAATGGTTGTCAATGACATTTAAATTTGGACCAAAGTGGTCAAATTATTGTCTTGTCAAGAGTCTCGCCCCTTTGGGGACCCTGTGTAGCTGAAATGAAAAATGGGTTGCTTCAGAAAAATGTTAGTGGAAGACTACTGGTCGTAAAAGGGCAAACACATGCAACAACGTAAAGTCTAAAGTATGAGTTCACTCTAATAGAGCATAATTTGTTTTTTAACCATGTGACCAACAAATGGAATCTTTCTCTTCATGCTTTGTGCAGTTGAAATTGCGGCCCCCTTTATACAGGTGAATCTAACCAAAGCTCTGCAGAAACTGAAATACTGCATTTTTCTCTGCAATATTTTTTTCCAGTGTTCATTTCTACTTATTTTCCACTTCCCGACTTTGGATGGAATGTACCACCTCACAGCTGCTAATTCATAATGCTTTAACTACTAGACCATCTCTCAACTTCTTTCTTGCAGCGCTAAATAAGCTGGCACAGCATAGCTGTCAAACTGATATGGTGGAGGACACTAATACAGTGTCCACAGAGGCTTAGGTATCAATGGGACTGTATTGATTGTTTGAGGATGTCCCTCTCTCCCTGTACAAGTTGTTTGTGCTGAATAAAAACAACTTCTGCTTCATGTTGTTTGTAAAGATACAGTGAGTGTGTAGTTCAGTTAATTAGGTCTGCCATGAGTGCATTTTCATAACATGTTCTCACATGCAGAGCAGTCACAATACCTCTGAATAACTGTCAGTATTTAAGCAGTGGTTGTGGAGAAAGACCAAATCTGTGATGTGTTAACCAGAGCTAATTTGAAACAGCCAGTAAAATTCAGTGGATTGGAAGACAACTACAAATTTGAACACAAAGGGATGGTCATATAAAAAACTCTGTCAAGACAAAAATATATTAAGCCTTTCATAGAAAGCAGCACTGTGTATGTGTGTCTGTGTGTGGTGAGCTAAATCTGTGTGACTTCACATTCTCCATTTCTTTTCATGTGTATGCATGTGTGTATGTGTTTACTCATTTAACCCAGACCCGAGGGGACGAGAGGAAACAGATTTGACCAGACACATAATTACAGGAGGGAGAGGGATGATGGTGGGGGTTGCCATGGTGACCAGCCCATAATGATAGAAGGATTTTGTATCCTCAGAAAAGAGCGAGCCCCAACTCCTTCATATCACAACACTACAACCACATGCTGTACATTTGTCTTCTATAAGCTAAGATAATATTGTTTATGTACATTTACAACATAGGACAACAATACAACAGAGTGTAGCGCAGCAGAGACTGGTGCTTGAAGATTATGTTGGGCTGCAGGGTGTTGTGCTTCCTGTGACTTTAAATCCACTGAAAATTCCACAAATTCCACAATCTAAATGTTTCACTCTGCCGATATGACAAAACAAAAGTTAAGATGGACAAAAGTTTGTGGAAAAGATAAGTTCTTAAAAATCCAGAAGCATCATATTTTTCATTCAAAAACCTCTGATCGCTCACCATCTGCACTATAAGTACCTTTACTTATAATATCTTAAGCTGCACTAACGAATACTTCTATAAAAATAGTACAACAAATTACAACATCAACTTTTAAAGGAGTTACCACAGTAATGAACCCAACTCTGCAGTTCCACTCAGTTTTGTTGACTTTGAAGTAAAAACCTGTAGTTGAGCTCTACACTGGAACATTTATGAGTTAAAAAGCCAATCCTGTATTTCTTGGAGATGGTAGAAACCAAAACAGTGATGAAAAGAAAGTCAGATCAGAACCTAAATGAACACTAATGTTGCTGATTGTCTGCTGGATGTATAAATAGGCAACATGGCCACAAGTTGTTTGTGAACATATCTGCCATAACATCTTTATACAGGGACCATTTGTCGACACTGGGTTTTCAGCCTGTTCCGCTGCCCCCCAATGGCCAAAATATGTAATAATTAATGCAGCTTTAAATACATTAAACTGATAACTTCTGTTCTTCCTTTTAAAATCATACCATGCAGCATTTGTTGCTTTTGTGAACTCATCATTCAAAGGTGTAGTTAGCAATTACCAGAAGGAAATGATTCTCAAGTATTATTACCAGGTCTCCAAATGCTGGTGCTTTGGGTTGGTGACTCTCCAACACAAAGCCTCAATATTTTACGATCTGGAACTGAGACTGATGATGCCAGGAAATGTTCCAGAAAATACAGATACAAAGATACAGAAACCACCATGCAGTTTGAATGGGTCATAAGTGATTATTAAGAGTCCATCCATTGTGTTTTGTTGTTGTTGTTGTTGTTGGTGGTGTTGTTTTTTTTTACTTTTTAGGGAAATACTGCATAGTATACCTTTTTTAAAGTCAGTTTTTGAAAGCAGTGCCTTTTGCTTTTAATTTCAGTCCTCGAAGGTCTTTCACTAATGACAGGCTTATGTCGAGTAGTGGTCAAAGAAGCGTCTAAAAAAGCGTCTTCTTCTCATGATAGATAGATAGATAGATAGATAGATAGATAGATAGATAGATAGATAGATAGATAGATAGATAGATAGAACTTAGTGGATTTGTAAGGTGCAAGATAAAGAGAGATAAGGTACAGTTTTAATTACAGTGGTAAGAGTTAAATGCAGTTTAGTCAAACAATCGTTAACAATAGTTCTTCTAATTAGTTAATTTCCTAATAGTCCTTCACAATAAATGTCCCCCAGCATGTCGATCTTTAAAAGCTTTTCTCATGAGGCAGTAAAATCAGGGAAATGTTCATTTTCACCAGCAATAACTGACTTCTCAAACAGCTGAGAGTTATTTATACCAGAGGTCAAGCAATTCAACGGGCACATTGTGAATAAGCACTACAGTAATGTACATTTTGAGAATATAAGCGACATTTAGGGCAAAGGCCTCTTTTAGAAACACTACTTAAAGTTGTGTTGTATCAACTTGAAAAACTGTGTATGAAGTGGTGTATAGTATAATCAGGATTAATAATCATAAAAGAAAAATTAAAACTGCAAGCAGTGATGAACGGGCCCTCGCAGTCCGCGCGCACGTTGGGGCATGCTGCCGTCCAAATGCGCCGCAGGTGAAGCCACATTGCTTGATCGTTGTTCACGGAGGCGGCAACCGCCTGCGTTTGGGACAGTGCACGCGGAGGATGAATATCAGTCTCTTCTCCCAAAGTGTGTTTGTAACCAATGGGTTGCCCTTGCCAGTATTAAGCGCTTTCAGGTGAAGTCAGAACAACTTCCTGCAATCCACAGACATCCAAATGGACTGCAGGTGAATTATTTCTAAAACACTTAGTAATCAGGAACGTTTTGACAATCGATTCTGCACTGTTATGTTCTGTGAAGTGTTACAGCCTTCTCTTTGCCTCTGTCTGGAATTCAGGCATGGACACCTGTGTTTTTGCAGGGAATAGATTGGAAGTGGGACAGAGAAGGGGGGGTTGTGGCTTGCAGTAAACTTCCTCAGCCCTAAATTCGAACCCGGGTCCACTGCGTATGTGGCATGCACTCTAACCACCCGACTACAGGTGCAGCTAAGACACTGCCTTCTGTTGTCACTGTGAAGGCAGGAAGGCAGCGCATCATAGGGGAGGATGGAAGTGGAATGCCACAGATTTAGATAGGTAGTGGAGTGCAGCCAGATGTGATTCTTCCTTTTGGAAAGGGAGAGCGGTCAAGTGACCAGGTTTGACGAGCGTCCTGCAGTAGCTGTGTTTAACCAAAGAACTCACTCAGTCGTTTCATATCGCAGGGGAAGCCACTTCGTTCATCGCGGAAAAGTTGGGCAGAATCACAACTACACACATCTTATTTAGTGCAACATTGACAGGGCAGACACAACACGCAAATGGCATTCTTAGCAAATTGGCTTATTTGAAAATTGTGTGCTGTGGCTTACTACCACTGCCTTATCCATTATGTGGCTCAAGCCATTACCCTTCAAAGATGCCCTGTTGTAATGTGCAATTTACACAAAACTACCTGCAAATGCCATGTACATCTGACTATCTACTGTCATCACTGCACATAAATGAGTGTAGAATAATGCTTCATTTGCCTTCTTTCAAAAATGTATTTATGGCTGTCTATCAGTGTCAAGCTTTTGATCTAAGTTCTGCTTTGTTTGCCATTTTATATTCCATAAAGTAGCGTGCAGCCAAATTTTGCAGTTTCAATAAAATCTGACAAATATGAGGCTGACTTCCTGCAATGGAATGGAACTATTCAGAGGTTATTCAGACAGGATACATGTGCCTTGAGAGAAAACAATGCCATCTAGTGGCGACTTGCATCACGTACACCATAAATTCATGTGCTTCTAATCAAAATTGACCACTTCCTGTTGGACTGAGAGTGTGGGTGTAAATGAGTCATTTGTGCGTCTTGTCATAACACACATGCGTGCCAACTTTCATTCATGTACATGCATGTAGGGCGCCAAAATTGACTGAGATAAACCTTACTTCATGTTTCCAGTGGGTGTAAAGTGGGTGGCGCTATGGATATGACACAGTATTGATGCACAGATCTATTCATGGCGACTCCCTCTAGATTCCCTCTAGATTTGGCCGAGCTAGGAAATAGTATGAAGGAGTTATCAGGACTTGATGCTTCATGACGAAGGACTGTTATGGCGGGCTCCGCAACTGCCAGCAGGTATGACGTAGGATAAAGATTTCCGTAGCTTTTCATCTTCAAGGTAAGAGGATGCTACTGAGAGACTTTGAAGTCGGTGGTGTTACATCTGTTGGAGGAGATAATTTAAGTACGAAGATTAGCATAATTCAAAATGGCGGCCAAAAGCAAAATGGCAGACTAAGTATTGATGCTGAGATTTGTTCGGGCAGACAGCCTCTACAGTTACGAGCAGTTTGGTGTGGATAGGAAATTATATGTTGAAGTTATACAGCCTCGATGCTTGACGGCGTGAGGACAAAATGGTTTCCACCGCACCGCCCACTAAACTTTTGCGCAGCTGAATGATTTCCATAACTTTTGTTCTTCAAGGCATGAAGAAAATTACTGAGTTAATTTGAAGACTGTGGTGTTTAAGCTCTAGGACAAGATAATTTTCAAAGTAGGCATGAATTTGTCAAAAACGCCGCCAAATTTCAAAATAGCTGACTTCCTGTTGGACTGAGAGTATACATCCAAATGGGTTTTTTGTGCGTCTGTTCATGATGAATATGCGTACCAATTTTCGTCCTTCTATGTTACAAGTAGGAGGCGGGGCATCACAATAGGTGGCGCTACAGAGCCCACGCGTCACGGCCACGCCCCATGACTACACAGGTCTCATCAGGGCGACTCCTTCTGCATTCCTGAGAGATTTGGCCAAAATAGGACATTGTATGAAGAAGTTATGAGGACACGATGCTTTACGGCGAAGGATTAGAATTGACCGCTCCAATGCGGCCAGCAGGTATGACGCAGGATAAAGATTTCCATAACTTTTCATCTTCAAGGTCAGAGGATGCTACTGAGTGACTTTGAAGTCGGTGGTGTTACATCTGTAGGAGGAGATAATTTAAGTACGAAGATTGGCAATATTTCAAAATGGCGGCCAAAAGCAAAATGGCAGACTAAGTATTGATGCCGGGATTTGTTCGGGGAGACAGCCTCTACAGTTACTAGCAGTTTGGTGTGGATAGGAAATTGTATGTTGAAGTTATAAAGCCTCCATGCTTGACGGCGTGAGGAAAAAATGGTTTCCACCGCACCGCCCACTAAAGTTTGGCGCAGCTGAATGATTTCAATAACTTTTGTTCTTCAAGGCATGAAGAAAATTACTGAGTTAATTTGAAGACTGTGGTGTTTAAGCTCTAGGACAAGATAATTTTCAAAGTAGGCATGAATTGGACAAAAACGCCGCCACACATCTAAATGGCTGCCTTCCTGTTGGAGTGACAGTATGGGCCCCCCAGACTTTTTTGTGCGTCTGCTCATGAGGAATCTGCGTATTGAATTTCGTTCTTCTACGCACTTCTGGGAGGCGGGGATGAACATTAGGGGGCGCTACAGAGCCCGCAGGTCACGACCATGCCCAATGACAATGCAGGATCGCAATTTCCGCCAGATGTAACATATATTCCAAATTTGGTGAGTTTTTGGGTATGTTCAGGCATCCCAAACTGCAGTCAAACTTGGAGAAGAAAATTTCTTTCCTTCCAAAAACAATAGGGACCTCGCAGGTCTACCTGCTCGGGCCCTAATTATGTGCAATCCAGTTTTGCTAGAAAAGTGCAGCCACACATGTAATGATTTGTGACATTGTCCAAACGTCCTGCTAAAGTCTTTTAGAAAGAGTGAATATGGAAACAACTGACTCTGATCTCTGCGTATCAATCTATGTTTATGTATTTTTGGCCTTTGATCTGTTTTTTTTACTGTAAATAGTAAGCTGTTTTGAGGAATGTAAAGTAGGTTTGGCTGCAGGCATTGTCCTGACACAGACCACTGGACAGCTTGGTCTGAACAGGGTGGACATATGGTGGTCAAATCATGTAGTCTTTCTCACACCTCTGTGTGTGTGTGTGTGTGTGTGTGTGTGTGTGTGTGTGTGTGTGTGTGTGTGTGTGTGTGTGTGTGTGTGTGTGTGAATTCATGCAAAGGCATGCATATGCAGGCTCACATGTGCCTTTCACTACAAGAGGAAATTATGATAAATCTGGCAGATAATACACTACATTTGGTTATGTGTATGTTTCAGACATGTCCATGTTTATCTCCAAAAAGCTGTACACAGTCAAGATTTTTGGTCACTTCATATTAATGATATATGTGTTATCTGTGTGCAGTTTACCAATTCTCTGAAGCACTTTGGGGAAGAAGAAGGGAGGATGCAGCCCGATGAGTTCTTCGGCATCTTTGACACCTTCTTGCAGTCGTTCAGCGAAGCACGGCAAGACCTGGAGAACATGCAGCGACGTAAAGATGAGGAGGAGAGGAGGGCACGGATGGAGGCCATGGTAAGAAAAAACATTTAGAGTATTAACCTGAGACTGCAGACAAGATTAGATTATTGTGTCCAGACATCACTAACCTGCTAATCTGCATGGGTCACTGTGGTAACATCATAGGCGTCAGTAACTACTTGTACTGGTGCAGAAATACTAGAAATGGCCATTCAAACAATCCCGCTGTCAGTTTTAACTTAGCCTTACTTTGTTTTTGTTGTGTTATTAAAAGAAGAATAAATGATTTTCTGTCACCAACAAGTACCTCCTGGTTTAAAATTTCATTATGAGTGTTTTAAACGCCTGCAGAGGTTAGACTCTCTGCTCCTGTGTGTTTCTTGACTTCAACTTTCTGTCTCCATTTTCCAGCTCAAGGAGCAGAGGGAAAGAGAACGGCGGGCCAAGAAGAGCGGCGCCTCAGACGAGGTCGGTGGGGAATTTGACGACCTGGTGTCGGCACTGCGTTCTGGTGAAGTCTTCGACAAGGACCTGAACAAATTTAAGCGGAACCGCAAACGCTCGGTAAACCAGCTGGTGGAGGGTGGTGGCCGCGAACGAGCTGTCACCAAGGTCAACTACTAGGTCAAGTAAAGGAATGAAAAAGAAAAAGACTAGATGCCTCAATTCTGCCGTGGTGTAGATCTCTGAACACCTTTAGTCCAGGTACTCAAACGGTGACCACTGACATTGGAGAGGATGTAAGTAAATGCTGAACTAGACATGTAGTTACATGTATGGACAGCCACACCGTTTTGAAGGATGCCACACTCTCCTCTCACTGGTCTTGTAAAGCTTTTTCCAACCTGTTTGTCCTGATCTGGAAGAAGAACAGTTTGGATTGATGGATGGATGGACAGACCACTGTGATACATTATCCCGTATATTTTGACCATATCCTTTTAACACTGTGCTCAAGCTTCCAACTCTCTATCATCCACTGTTTTTCACTGTTCGTTTTCCCTCACAAACCCTTTGCTGTTGTCCAGTAAGTTCCTTGGTGCTGGATCAGCCCTGTCTTTTTGCAAACTGGCTCTAAAACACACAGGACATTGGGATCAGCAAGTCACACTATAAATAGACACAAGGTGGAGAAAAATTATAGAAAAAAGGACATCAGACAGATTTAAAAAAAAAAAAAAAAAGAACAGAAAAAGAAGCTGGGAAGGGGGAACTAAACCATAACCTCCACAGTCATGGTTGTTCCAAGTGTCCCCCAGAAAAAGACTTTTGAGCCACAGAAAGAGTAGATACTCTTTGAATATATGAACTTCCTTTCTTATTGCTTCAAAACAGAGGATTTATCCCAGTGTCCTCCAGCACACAACATTCCCAGGGAGGAAATCCCACTCTTCTCAAGGAAGAAATCTTCTCAGCTTGATCCTCCTGACAAAACGATGACTGTGCCACAAGGGTCAAGCCTCACCTACACTACCCAATGGTTGTCCTGGCATGATTTTAATGCCAAAGCAAAGAGAAAACTAATGTAAATGTATTAACACAAAACATGCTGCAGTTAGGCATTGATATATATTTATATTTAGATGCAGACAAGCTAATTGCAAAGATGTAGAGGTTTTTTTTTTACGTTTTCACGGCATTTGGGTTTTTTGTACATGCAATGCATTATTTGTTGGTGTTGCAAGTTCACATTGCTGTTGAAATGAATTTCTTATACATTTTTGCGCTATGTAAAAAAAGATAATTACTTATCCTTCTCTCACACGTCTTGTTTGCACTGCACCTTTTCTGAAAAAAACCTAACACTCCTAGGGTTGCACAATGTCCTCTGGAAAAAGTCCTCTCTGTACTTAAATTTCCTTTATCTATAACAAAGAAAATGAAGGAATGCCATAGATGATTTTCAACTTCAGGGCAAATCTGCAGTTTACAGTGCTCTCCCTGCTCAGCTGTCAGTGTGAATGGTTCCCATCTGAATCGGGCAACTAAAATGCAGTGTGTGTTGGCAGTTCTCATTAGGCCTTTCATTTCTCATTGATAATGTCTGTATGATCTGTTCCACTGGTGCTAAAACATGTGGTCTCTAGACAGAGCTGACAGTGTAGTTGAGGATTTCTCCAATTAAACTAGGGTTTGTTTAATCTGTTACCAAAATTCAGGCGCATGCAGTATTTCTGTGCATTTTTCATATTTTAGTTGACATTGTAATGAGGGACCACACCATGTGAGAAGTCTGTATTTGCAAAGTCAGGGTTCAACAAAGCACTTGAAGTGAGTAGAAATTCTTATTGTGGCTTGATCAGTTTAAAGGCACTAACAAGAAGAAGGTAGCCTCAGTAAGCATTGTAGAAAACAATCATTACTTTCATCTTTCCTTTAGGGGTCTTTTCACATTTGTTTACATATGGCTAGACACTATGGTATTGTTATGGGCAACCTGTTGCCAAACAATAGTCAGACCGACATACTGTTGCCAACTCATGTCACATTTTCAAAATCTTCACTGTAGTTTGCTTTATGTATAGTTGTATTTCTAAAACCTTAGCAGTAGCTATGACAAAGGCTGCAATGTAATGTACAGACTCGTCTCATTACAACACACAGTTCATCTTCTTGAAGATGGACACACAGTAGCTTGCTACAGGAAGTGTGCCAACAGAGAAGGCTTAAAGCCTGGAATGAAGGCTCCACTGCTCCAAGTTCCACTCCACTCTACTCTTGGTCAGTTTTGATGGAGATGAGGAAGCTGGTTTCACACACCATTTTGGGACATCAAATGAAATAATCTGTTAAACGTGAACGTTAAGCCACATTTGAACATCATGTCAGGTAGGTAAAGGGCAATACTCACATGAAGTTCAAGGACTCCAGTGGGAGTATTTTAGTGCTAATAGACAAAATAAGCTCATCCTGTGTTTAATGTCCCCTGTCAACCCATTCATCCACATTTATTTAATAATCCAGAATTACAATAGGGACACCACTTTTCACTGCTTCTTGTCTTTCAATATATCCTTTACTTACAGTACAAATTGGTTTTGCACAACAGCTCCTGGTTCAGTTTGCAGGTGGTTGTATTCATAATAACACTGTGGTCAACACCAGGAACTCATATTGCAGTTCCTTTCTCCATTCCTCATATTCAATTAAATTGACTCGATAAGTAATTGTCATGTGTCACAGAATGATGAATTGCTGAACATAAGTTTTATTTAATTACAATGTTTCTGAACAAACTGATAGACTTATCACTGAACATCCAGCAAGTATGTCGTGATGATGTCTGCAGTAGTAGTGGCAATCCAAGTTTGTTTGTCTTTGTTCCTTTACTGCCAGCCATTCTGTTCTGAAACATATTCAAGTGCCTCTGACCCTGACACAAGTACTATTGTTATCATTATGTTTTAGACCTTAGAGCTTTGTCATGTACAACGAATTGCAGCTGAGGGTTATGATTGGATTCATTGGCGCAATCTTGTGGTGTCAGATTGAGAACTTTGTGTCAAACCTGATGCCACAAGCAGTTAAAATCAGTTCTCCAAACTGTGATGAAGGACTTGACCCTAGCTCGAGGCTTATAGGTCACCAAAGTCTCCTGAAGGTCCAAGAAGTATGATCTATTACCTATACCTCTAAACCAGTATATTTTCCTCAAATTGAAGCAGAGAGAAAAAGATATGTGGTTAAAAAGACTATGCGAGTGCAGAAACGATCTTAGAGGTCCCATGTCCAACACTTTAGAGATCAACTGATACCCCAAATAGATTGAGAGAGGTTCCTTTATATAAGGGGAAAATGACATATGATTGCCTACTCTTTAACCAGCATCTCATGTATATTTGAGCTGTTCTGTTTCCTAACCTCTGCTCCTTTGTCTTTTCAGTTAATCAGAGTTAGTATATCACACTTTGGCAGAGCCTTTAAACTCTTAATCCACAGCTTTAACCAGTATTGTAGTGCATACCATTTACTGAGGGGTATTGCAACATTGTCAGTATTATTACATGTTTATGTTGTTACATGTTCGGATGTTTATTTGGCCATTGACTGGCTGATTTTGGGTTGTACAGATGGAAATCAGAGGACTGAAATTAGTAGCTTATTCAATGCACTTTTATTATGGGACCTTCCCATTTGCAGCACGATTGAGGGCTTAGATCCCTCGAGAAATGAGAAGGGTGCAACAAAAGAATGGTGCAAAAAGAAAAAAACATGGTGTGAAGAAGAAGAAAGAGAGAAAAAGGGCAAGTGAGATTCGGGACTCCTGCTGGGCTGCTGGAAACACATTTAATTAGTGTAATGGATGACGGAGATGTGTAGACACAAAGAGGGGATACTCATATGAACATGAGTGTATTTAGAGTAATGCATCACTTGCCTGTGTCACCTGCTCTGGAGTGTAAAGGAAAAAAACGCTGAATGTTTTCTAAATCACCACATTTGTGTCAAGTCATGCACTTGGCGTTGACCTGCATGCCTAAAGAAGGGTGCACAAAGTGTGACGTGTTGACTTTAACCTTTAATAGAAAATTGCTTGCAATATGGAACACACATGTTAGACGACAGTTTGTACTACCTGAGAAAAGTTGCACCTAATGTTAGAGGTTGTATAATTGTGAGGAGTCAGTATTTTTATGGTTGGAAACAAAATGTATTCTCCACCTATGTACAGTTGGAAAAAAAAGCATTTTGTACACCATTCTTGATGTTTGAGATACGATTAAAAAAAGATCACAACATTGAGGAATGTTCCATTTACCTGTAAATTGTACCTCTATTTATTTGCCTTATTTAGTTTGCTATATTTTGTATGTACACACACGCATTATTTCAAAATGTTATATAAAAAATATGAATATGAATAATTAAACTGTGGTCCGAGTATGATGGATAGTTCTGAGACATGTATAAGAATACGATTTTTTTTTCATTTCTATAATTTTATTTTTGTTCTGTCTTTTGTAGGGTTACAATAAACGTTTGTCCCTTCCAGTGTTTATTCTTCCTTCACAATCATTTATTGAAATGAGTGTTTGGTGATGATGCACGTGAATGATGCAGGTTGATGCAGAATGTAGTATCTCTATAGGCTTATACTGTCGTGGTAGAAATTGTAATTCTTAGTTGATCAGTTGATTGATTCTACATGAACAAACACTGATACACACACATATATATATACATATATATATATATATACATATACATATATACATATATATATATATATATATACATATATATACATATATATATATATATATATGTATATATATATATATATATATATATATATACATATATACATATATATATATATATATAGACCTGTGTCTGTTTGTGTTTCCTTTTCTCCTGCAGTAGCGGTAGTTTGAGGCGGAGCCTGTGATTCAGGAACACCTGCGGCAGTGATTTCCGGTTTATAAAAGAGGCCTATCCAGTCTGCTCGAGCTCTTTCTCCCGATCACTAGCTGAAAGCTCAGCCCGAGCCACTTTTGCTTTTATTTTTGTGTTGTGGTTATGGTTATGGTTATGGTTAGGCTTGGGGAACTGAGCCTGCGTCCAGAAAGACACAGGAGGTGCACGGTCCTTCCCCCATAAATCCGCTCTCCCCCGATCCTGACTGTGTGTGAGGTTACGCCGGCTTCTTCGGCCACGGCGTACCTCTGTCCAACCGCTTTCCATGAATTTATTTTTATCGCGGTGTATTTAAATAATTATAGTGTGTTTTATGTATTTATAGTTTTTATTGTATTTATTATGGATATCTATGAAATAAAATGTATTTATGTGGTTTTAAATTATCAAAGAAAATGTGAAGGAAAAGATCGTTTTTTAAGGAAAATAAAAAAATAAAAAAATCAACTTGTTTTTATTTCTGTCAAAACCGTGTGCTGGATGGCGACGTTTCGACCTTATATCGGTCTTCCTCAGGCCTGGCACACGGAAAAATACGTAGACTTGGTGTTCAAAAAGTAACAGGATGTCTCTCCTTCGAGGGTCAGAGCAAGAATGAACTGCTGCCTCCTCCTTGCCTGCTTTTATACCCTCCCACGAACATGTGCTTCCTCTCCTTTGTCCCTCCCCCTTTAGGTTCCTCTCCTACGTAACTGGTGTTTATATATTATGTTTATATTTCAGGTAAGTGTTATTTTGATATTCATGCATTATTTCTAATTTAGTATTTTAGGAATTTTTTAAAGGGTAAGTATAACTGTTTTATTTATGAACTGTGAAATTGTTAACTTAGAGGTGAGTATGAATTGCATTGTTTTTAACTTGTATCTGATACGCAACCTTTGTTTTTAACTTAATTTAGGTAAATATAAACATGAATTGTATTATTTTAAATTGTTTATGATATGTATGAATTGGTTTTAACTTTTTTAGCTTCTATCGGATACATAACCGTTGTTTTTAACTAAATTTGGGTAATTATAAACATGAATTGTATCCTTTTAAATTGTTTACGATATATATGATATGGTTTTAACTTGTTTTAGTCATTTTGTAAGAAATCATGTATTGAATTTGATGTTTTTTAATTGTTATGTTTCAGAGACATCATGTCTGCAATTTGATGTTTTTAATCCTTTTAGGGTACCGTAAATTGATGTTTTTAAGAAATCATGTAAGAAATTAATGTTATTTAATCTTTAAAGGTCTTCTAGCCATAAATTGATGTAATTTGAGCTGTATTGTTTGAGAAATCATGTATCCAATTTGTATTGAACATTTGAAAGATATATAAATTGATATTTATAGTTGTTTTTAGAAGCATGTAATCAATTATTTAAAGGGACATATGAATTGATGTTTTTTAATCCTTCTAAGGTACGTATCGAATTGGTGTTTTTAATCAAGCAAAGGATACAAATGAACTGTTTATATCAATCAATTGATGCTTTTTAATTATTTAATTGTTGATATGAATTAATGTGTTTTACACTTTTAAGGGGTTAAGAGCTAGGGAGCGATTGGGGTTAAAGGTCACACTCCTGGTTGGGCTTAGGTGAGGGGTGGGATAGGTTGGGGTCTGGGCTTAATACCAGGGTTAGGGTTAGGGTGTTAGGTAGAGAAGGATTGATTCTAAAATAGCCATGAGTGTGGGTTCAGTGCACTGGCACAGAGGTCTACCCAACGCTGCAAATCACACAATGCCCAGTACTGATGAAAGGTTTTATATGGTTGTGCGTGACCTCAATCCTGTAACTGTATGGCCTATAGGAAGTGAAGAGAAAGAGAGGGGGAGAGAGATGGGGGGCCTTCAGGAGTCAGTGGAGGACCCAAAATCTGTCGCCGAGCCGATGGAAGTGTGGTACTGCTCCAAAAGAGTCCTGAGTCACAGTCAGTACTATGCATAGTCGTGCATTAAACAATAAATATGTACAATAATAAGATAATAAAATCATAAACCAGGCAAAAATGCAAAATAGACGAGGAAAAAATTATGTAAAAAAGGTCATAAAGAAGGAGTCTGAGTCTATGTTTGTGTGCAACAGTAGATCATGCATCAGATGTAATAAAGCAATTTGGAGCACAAGAAACTGTATGTACACAAAGAAGGAGCAGACAAAGAGTCAAAAACACGTATGTACATGTTATTTTTTTATTATATAAATATAGATATATATAGGTGTAGAAAGTAAGCATGATCAATGAATATACATGAATAATTAGAAAGCCCTGACTATGTACTCCGTAGTCTGAGGGAGTTAAATTGATATACACCACAAGCATAATACACAATGAGAGGAGAGAGTAAGAAGTATCCCATTGGCTGACGTTATGGGTCTCCACTGAGGCCCCCTGCAAAAGTTGAAAGGTAAAAGGGGAAGGGAGGAAATGCACACACATGTAGCACCAAGCCACTATCCACCGTTTCATCTCTGATTTATTTTTAGGCCTGCAAGTGGCCTGTGGAGGCCTAAAAGAGTAGGTTGAGAGGCCAAAAATCTAAAGAGGAGCAAGGAGGCCCTCTGCTGGACACAGCTGAGAGGTGTCTCCAAATCACCTGCCCTTATAGTAAAGGTAGGTGAATGTAGGCCAAAATATTCCTAGTAATAGTAAATATTAAGAAACAATAAAATATAATAATTTTATAATTATATATATATATATATATATATATATATATATATATATATATATATATATATATATATATATATATATATATATATATAAAGAGAGAGAAAAAAACACAAAAAAGGGGGGGGGGGGGGATATCATCTATTCCCGTTGAACGATCATATTTTTTGATAATTTAAAGATTTTTTCTTTTTTTTTGTGGTGGAACAATGTGTAGCAATAGAGGCAATACATGTGCATACAATGATGTCAAGAAAAGACTTTATTTCTTCTTAGTCTAGGCAAAATGATGGTCACAAACAAACAACTTTTCTCAAGAACGTAGGCTCTTAAAGAGCCTGAAAGCCTCTAAGTCCTCAGTTTCTCAGTGTTGCCACCTCTCCCGTCGTCCGAGTTGGTCTCCCATCCATGGCCCAGCAGTCCGTTCACCTGTGGATTAAAGGCTCCTAACAAAGGTTTAGGTTTTGTGCCCTTAAGATGCCAGTGTGTCCATGGATGATTCTTTTGACACCTGTGGTTGGTGGGGTGACAGGTTAGCCTAGCATGTTGTGTTGGCTTTTTGGGCTCTACCTCTGCAGTCCGTGGCCCGCCGTGGGTGCGCAAGGGAACCGGGGATGTCTGGGGCATGGGCTCAACAGAAATGCTTTTAGTGGTGGGGTCAGAGGAGGTTGTGTTCGCCAAGAGGTTAGCATTGTTATGCTTATTGTACCTCTGTCTCATCATTTTATCCCCAACCACCAGCTACTGCGTCTGTGAGCCCACTGTTTGTACCGGTTGGGGTTTCACGCCAGTCCCCAGTCGGCGCACCCTGCGGAGGCAAGTTGGAAGTTAGATGCTGCAGAGGCAGAGGAGTCACCGTCAAGGACAGCGGCTTCAGGTGAGTGAATTTGTAGTGGCTTGACAGAGGCCCCAGCCGATGATGTCGGTGGTGTTGGACTAGTACGTTTGCAGACTGTCCGTTGTGGGCTACGTCTGCCAGGAGAGGGAAAGAATGGAGAACAGGAGGGGTGGGTGGGGGGAGGTTGTAAGGGGGAGACCGAATTGGGAGGGGAGAGGTGAGATTGAATCTGGGGGACAGAGGCAGCCACATTTAGCACCGAAAATGTAGGCAGAGGCTCCTGTCTGTCCCCCAGGCGCAATCCCGGAGGGGTGTCCTCCACCAGGGACCTCGGGGGGGGGGGGGGGGGGGGGGGGCGTAGCTGCTGCGGAATTGTAGGAGTGTTCAGATCTGCACTGCAATAGGGCTTCGGCCCCCCCCACAACGGCGTGATGTAGCCTGCCTTTGAAGCGTTTTCTGGCCCAGTTCACCGCTATGGGGAAGGCCACACTGTCAAAAGGGAGGGTGCTAAGGGACATGCTAGTATACAGATAGTGTTCCTCCAAGATTTTCAGAGTATTGGCCAACCAGGACTGTGTGTTTGCAGCTAGGGCCTGTCTGACTGTATCTGTAGGTGAAGAGGGTTTAATAAAAGCTGTAAGTTTGGCTATGTGTTTGGTCATACCTTTAGGTGGGGTATGAGTAGCTATGGCCTTATTAATGATGTTGTTGTGGTGGATGGCTTGTATGAGCTTAAAGTAGCTTTTAGCTAATTGTCTGGTGTGCTCACTAGGGGGGTGGTGAAGGAGGAAAGGTGTGTGAGGTGTCCTAGGTCTAGATGTATTCTGTGCACCGGCATCACCTCCCGCTGCGAGGCTGAACTGGGCCGCCCTCGACCTGTAAGAGAAAGTCATGTCAGTTGTGAGGCCTACCTGTAGCCAAAGCCTGAGGGCTCTGTAGGCCGCAATCCAAGGCCTCCGTAGCTGGTGCTGTAGCTTGCCGACTGGATGCTGGACCTGGATGAATGTAGATGGGGTGCTTCCAATTTTCAAGGTTAGTGATTGCTGCGGTTGCAGTTCAACAATCCAAAAGTTTTAGTCCATCTGTGCACTGGTTGGTGTTCAAACACAATCTTTTTCAGGCTCTGGTGATGGTGGTGGCTAGTAGGCCCAAGGTGGTTGGGACCTCACAATGACGTTCTACAGTTTACATTTTTATCTTTATTTTTAAACAATTGACTTAAAATCAATCTAAAGCAGCCTGGGTCAGTCTGCAATAGAAGATAAAAACAAATTTACTAAAAAAAGGCTGGCAGGTAAGGCCCAGTTCAGCCTGTAACTAGTGATGTGTCCTCCGTGTCGAGGCTTCGAAGCGTGTGTCGAGTAGTCCAGGAATATTTTTTTTGAAGCGCGTATCGAGGCTTGTGTCGATGACGTATGTAGTGACGTTCGAAGCCTCGCGAGCGAGCTGTACCACGTGACTGATTCAGGTTTGCGGCTTTGGCGTGTGATTCGAAATATGAGGGGCAACGAAACACAATGGAGGTCCCGCATCAGCTCAAATCCTTAAAAAAAAAAAAAATTGCGCGCACAGGTGGTTGAGTGGTTAGAGCGTGTGTCATAAATGGAGCGGACCCCAGTTCGAATCCCGGCCGGAGTACGTTCGCTGCATATCACACCTCTCTCTCTCCCATTCTTCCAATATATCCGCTGTCATAAATAAAGGTGTCTATGACTGGAGAAAATCTTTACAAAAAAAAAAAAAGAAAGAAACCGCCCGAAGCCCAGCACAGTGGAGAAGTTGCTTTTAAATAAAAAATACAATTTCCTCATTGTATGTGTTACATTTTGTCCTAAGTGACACATCCACATCAAAACCCTCTCCCCAATTTGATTCAACTTTCCCCTCTGTCATCATTCTATCAGAAAAACAGACGCTATAATAATGAGTATATTATTGTTTATTTGCATTATCATCTAAGCACAATTCAAGTCAAAGCTTCATGCACCAAAGCCCTTGTGTCATTATAGTCACTCTGCCTGTTTTATATTCATTGTCCTCTTGATGGCACAGCAGAGCAAATGAAGCACCATGAAGCTTCGGCCAATGTGTGAACCAATTGGATGGAAAGCTTCAATGCTTCATGAAGCTTCATCTCACCATCACTACCTGTAACCCCTTACGTTTCGCAGCTAGGCTGCTTCATCAGAGGGAGTGAGAGGGTGGTGAGCCAGTGCTTACATATATAATGTTGGGGGAGGGAGGGAGGCCCCTCCTCCAAGGTTCACTAACTGATGGGATTGGTTGAATTCAAAGGCACCTGGTGGGTTGTACCTGCCTGATTGGGTGGGTTTGATTAGAGGAGCTGCTAACACACAGTCCTGGCTGGCCAACACACTGAAAATCTTGGAGGAACATTATCTGTATACCAGCATGTCCTCAGCACCCTCCCTTTTGACAGTGTGGCCTTCCCCATAGCGGTGAACTGGGCCAGAAAACGCTTCAAAGGCAGGCTACATCACGCCGCTGTGGGGGAGGCCGAAGCCCTATTGCAGTGCGGATCTGAACACTCCTACGACTCCGCAGCAGCTACCCCCCCGAGGTCCCTGGTGGAGGAGACCCCTCCAGGATTGCGCCTGGGGGACAGACAGGAGCCTCTGCCTACATTTTCGGTGCTAAATGTGGCTGCCTCTGTCCCCCAGATTCAATCTCACCTCTCCCCTCCCAATTCGGTCTCCCCCTTACAACTTCCCCCCACCCACCCCTCCGTTTCTCCATCCTTTCCCTCTCCTGGCAGACGTAGCCCAAACGGACTAGTCCAACACCACTGACATCATCGGCTGGGGCCTCTGTCAAGCCACAACAAATTCACTTACCAGACTCACCTGAAGCCGCTGTCCTTGACGGTGACTCCTCTGCCTCTGCAGCATCTAACTTCCAACTTGCCTCCGCAGGGTGCGCGGCAGGACTGGGGACTGGCGTGAAACCCCAACCGGTACAAACAGTGGGCTCACAGACGCAGCAGCAGGTGGTTGGGGATAAAATTATGAGACAGAGGTACAATAAGCACAACAATGCTAACCTCTTGGCGAACACAACCTCCTCTGACCCCACCACTAAAAGCATTTCTGTTGAGCCCATGCCCCAGACATCCCCGGTCCCCTTGCGCACCCACGGCGGGCCACGGACTGCAGAGGTAGAGCCCAAAAAGCCAACACAACATGCTAGGCTAACCTGTCACCCCACCAACCACAGGTGTCAAACAAATCATCTATTGACACACTGGCATCTTAAGGGCACAAAACCTAAACCTTTGTCAGGAGCCTTTGATCCACAGGTGAACGGACTGCTGGGCCATGGATGGGAGACCAACTCGGACGACGGGAGAGGTTGCAACACTGAGAAACTGAGGACTTAGAGGCTTTCAGGCTCTTTAAGAGCCTGCGTTCTTGAGAAAAGTTGTTTGTTTGTGACCATCATTTTGCCTAGACTAAGATGAAATAAAGTCTTTTCTTGACATCATTGTATGTACATGTATTGCCTCTATTGCTACACATTGTTCCACCACAAAAAAAAAAAAAATGGGGTTTAACACTTACCTGTACCTACCTGTCCTGAACACCAGGGCTGTAGTCAGAAGTGACCTACCAGCTCCATCCAGCAGGGGTCCTCCTTCCATCCTTGAGTGTTTCTCTCCTAATACAATAATATGAAAAAACTAAACTATACAATTGTGGTGTAACAATGTTTCACTTGTATTTCAAGTAGCTTTTCTTTTTAGGCACCATAATACAACTACACCCATGCACAACCGTATGCACCCCTAACCTTTCTTTTGCTATGGGTGGTGTGGATATGGGCGACTGTGGGCAGACCTCTGTGCCCGTGCACTGGACCCACACACGTGGCAATTTAAGAATCAATCTTCCTCTACCTAACCTAGCCAGATGCCCGGTGTCTGCTCACCTTGCCGATCCACACCACCCTAGTATAACAGGCTGTTTTGGCCTAGCTCTGCTTTACTCTCCATCATCCTCAAGCCTCACCCCCTACTCTGACCTTAACCTCTCCCCACCCTTGTCCTTATCCCAACCAACCCCTTTTTCCCCCCCTTGTCTCACCTAACACCCCCACCTTTTATTCCTAACCCAACCCCACCCCCACCCCAGCCCTACCCCAACCAAGCCCTAATCAGGACCCCCCACCAGCCTTTCAGCTGTAATTTCATCAGGAAATGCATGATCTTGACTGAGGTAATAAATAAAATACATGTATCTGTGTATGCACCTCTCCTTACCTTAACCAAGGATATGTCTCCGGCTGGTCTCCCATTCATGGCTCGTTCCCCACCGTCAGCACCACCTGCCGGACCACGACCCTCAGTTGGCATAGGGGAGGCACGGAGGGACCAGAATCCATCCATGAAACCTTCAAACATCATCCTGCACTAACCTTCTCTTCTTGTCCTTTCCTCTCCCTCCACTAGATGGAGCCATTTCACACACCCTTTCCACACATAGAAACAATGGCTCCTCTAATCAAACCCACCCAATCAGGCAGGTACAACCCACCAGGTACCTTTGAATTCAACCAATCCCATCAGTTAGTGAACCTTGGAGGAGCGGCCTCCCTCCCTCCCCCAACGTTATATCTGTAAGCACTGGCTCACCACCCTCTCACTTCCTCTGATGAAGCAGCCTAGCTGCGAAACGTAAGGGGTTACAGGCTGAACTGGGCCTTACCTGGCAGCCTCTTTTTTAGTGAATTTGTTTTTATTCTCTATTGCACACCGACCCAGGCTGCTGAGATTGATTTTAATGCATTTGTTTAAAAATAAAGACTAAATTTTAACTGTAGAACGTCATTGTGAGGTCTCAACCACCTTGGGCCTACTAGCCACCACCACCACCAGAGCCTGGAAAAGAGAGTGTTTGAACCCCAATCAGTGTCAATTGGACTAGTGCTTTTGGATTATTGAACTGCAAACCATAGCAATCACTAACCTCGAACATTGGGAGCACTCCATCCACATTCATCCAGGTCCAGCATCCAGACGACAGGCTACAGCAGAAGCTACTGAGGCCTTGGATTGTGGCCTACAAAGGTGATGCCGGTGCACAGAATAGACATAGGACACCTCACACACCTTTCCTCCTTCATCACCCCCCCCCCCCCAGTGAGCACACCAGACAGCTAGCTAAAAGCTATTTCAAGCTCATCCAAGCCATCCACCACAATAACATTATTGATAAGGCTATAGCTACTCACACTCCACCTTAGAGGTAGTATATTGAACTGGACATTGATTAATGTAAAAAGGTCAATGTTGAGGATGATTATGCTACTGTATCCTCTGAATATTGCACATTCTTGAGCGTGCAGGTAGTTGTTCAGTTCAACTTCATTAGCCTCCTGTTCTGTAAGACCTTATGTGGTTCGGACGTGCGACCAGACCACATATAATCTCTGAGCTGCTCCTCCATCTTTACTATTCACTCTGCGTACAGCTGAGTGACTGATGTTTGGCAGTGTACTTAGCATCCATGACAATGATTAGCTTCTTGAAGCCCTGTTTGGAACCTGTGCTTATAGGCATCATATCGGCACAGTGCGCTTATTATGTCTTTGTAACGCTTTGGATTATTCTCAATGGGGTAATGGCTGAAAAAGCAGCAGCAATTGTTGGTTGTCGAACTGAAGTTTGACCAGTAGAAGCAGTGGGGCTGGTCTGTTGGCTACATGCAGGGAGGCTGACGCTGGCATGATAGCGCAAACTTGTGATTTCGGAGTACTGTTTGAGACGACTGCAGGGAAGCCAGCTGTGGTTCGCGTTTCCTTGGTCACAACGTCCTTTACTTTGAAATGTGGGAGGTATGTATTGTATGTTTCATGGGTCTGATTGAGAGACTGCAGTCTGCCCCAATTTCACTAGCGGTGTCATTACCATTACCACAAATGTTAGATCATTTGCGCACTGAGAAAAAAGGAGCAGCTGATTTGTTCAAGTAAACACGAACCACAGCTTGCTTGACTGCAGTTTGGGATGGTTCCTGTTCAGATGTTAGAAGAGGTTATTGGTCCCTGACACAATTTGCACCTAATGCTGGTCTGTCATTTGTCAGACTACAGGTAGTCGAACTATTTTCAAATAAGCGAAGTGGTGTGACCTTTCTTCAGTTCAATTTATTCGTCTTTGTCAGTTTCCTCGCATTCAGTTTCGCTAGTCGGGCCAGTCATTTTCTTTTGTCAGCTCGACACACAGCTGGTCACGGTGGGATGGTGTGAGTGGGAGGGTCCAGAAACATGCATCCACCACATGCATTTGTTTCACTGCTGTGCGACTGGCTGTTGGTGTAATGGTTTCTGGGGAGAGGACAACGGACTCTTAAAAAAAAAAAAAACTGTATCGAAAATAAATGTCATAAATGTATCATCGTTATCGGGACAATTTTATCGTGAACATGATCGAGATTGTTTTATCACCTAGCCCTAATTTATAGTGCATCTGATATTGCCATGTCGTAGTTTTTCCTAGGCCGTCATTAAAACTGACCATTCACATTGTTTTGATGTCACAGCTAAGTGACTCCTGTTAGTGTTCATCCTTGCCACTTACAACAGCAACAAAAAGAGCAAGCCATTGTGCTGTGTACAATGCTTTCACTCAGCAGACCGAGCTTTGTATCCCATTGAACATATCATTACACAGATCACTAATCAGTTTAGATAGATAGATAGATAGATAGATAGATAGATAGATAGATAGATAGATAGATAGATAGATAGATAGATAGAAATACTTTAATGATCCCAGACTGGGAAATTATTTTGTTATAGCAGTAGTGGGTCCACAAATAAAACACTTCGTACATAACATAAATAGAATCCAATATATACATAGTGTATATATACAGTGCACAGTGTGCTATAAACAATAAACAATAATAATATATACAACAAAACAGTAGAGAGACCAGAGTTCTCTGTCAGGCAGAGGTGAGAGAGTTATTGTATGAAGTGATGGCTTGTGGCAGGAAAGATTTCCTGTATCTGTTGCTACGACAGCGAAGCTGAAGCAGCCTTCTGGAGAAGGTGCTCCGCTGTCTGACCAGTGTGAGTTGGAGAGGGTGGAGAGGATTATCCATGATGGATAACAGTTTTTTCAGTGTCCTCCTCTCCACCACAGCCTCCATAGTGTCCTGTTTGCAGCCAATCACAGAGCCAGCCCTCCTGATCAGTTTGTTGAGTCTGTTGGTGTCGCTGGCTCCGATGCTGCTTCCCCAACAAACCACAGCAAAGAGAAGTACACTGGCCACCACAGACTGATAAAAGATCTCCAACATCTTGCTGCACACGTTGAGGGATCTCAGCTTCCTCAGGAAGTAAAGTCTGCTCATCCCCTTCTTGTACACAGCTTCAGTGTTAGATCTCCAGTCCAGTCTGTGGTTGATGTTAACACCAAGGTACTTATAATCCTCCACCGCCTCCACATCCCTTCCCAGAATGCACAGGGGTTGGAAAGCCGTCTTCCTCTTCTTCCTGAAATCTATCACCATCTCTCTGGTCTTGCTGATGTTCAGCCGCAGGTGATTCTGTCCAGTCCACTCCACAAAGTTGTCTACCAGAGCCCTGTACTCCTCCTCCTGTCCCTCACTTATACACCCAACAACAGCTGAGTCGTCAGAAAACTTTTGCAGGTGGCACGACCCGGTGTTGTACTGAAAGTCAGTGGTGTATAAGGTGAACAGGAAAGGAGACAGTACAGTCCCCTGTGGAGCTCCTGTATCACTAACCACCGCATCAGACAGAACACTGCCCATACGGACAAACTGTGGCCTGCCCGTCAGGTAGTCAGTAATCCAGGAGATCATTGTGTCGTCTACACCCATCACCCGCAGCTTCTCCCCCAGTAGCAGTGGCTGAATGGTGTTAAAAGCACTGGAGAAATCAAAGAATGTGATTCTCACAGTGCCTCCTCCACCATCCAGGTGCGAATGGGCTCGTTGCAGCAGGTAGATGACAGCGTCATCAACTCCCAAGTGGGGCTGGTAAGCAAATTGCAGAGGGTCTAGCAGGGCTCTCACCTGCGGCTTCAGGTTGGCCAAAACCAGTCTCTCCAGCACCTTCATGACGTAAGATGTGAGGGCCACTGGTCGGTAGTCATTGAGGTCTGATGGTGTCGACTTCTTTGGAACAGGAACCAGGCAGGAAGTCTTCCAAAGCACCGGTATTCTCTCCTGACCAAGGCTCAGGTTGTAGAGGTGTTGTAGGACAGGAGACAGCTGGCTGGCACATGTCTTCAGGATCCTGGGGCTGATACCGTCAGGGCCTGCAGCCTTCTGCTGGTGGAGTCTCTCCAGCTGTCTCCTAACCTGGCCTGCAGTCACAGTCATGCGGGGGAGGCTGCTGGTGTCTTCAGTGGAGGACGAGGAGGTGGAGGAGGAGGTGAAGGTGGAGGAGGAGGAGGTAGAGGAGGAGGAGGTGGAGGAGGAAGAGGTGGAGGAGGAGGAGGAGGAGAGGTGTTGCACAGGAGAGCTCACAGCAGGGGAGTGAGGGGGGAGGGGAGGAAGCATTCGGGGCAGTGAGGGTGTGTGGGGGTCTGGAGGTGTCAGGGAGACGACAGAAGGCTGTGAGCTGAACCTATTGAAGAATCTGTTCAGCTCGTTTGCCCTCTCCAGGCTGCCCGATGACTGTCTGCCGCTCACCTTACACCCAGTGATCTGCTTCATACCAGTCCACACATCCCTCACATTGTTCTGCTGAAGTTTGGCCTCCAGCTTCCTCCTGTAGGCGTCTTTACAGGTCCTCAGCATATCCCTGAGTTCATGCTGCACTCTCCTCAGTTCTTCCCTGTCTCCAGACCTGAACGCCCTCTTCTTCTTGTTAAGAAGAACTTTCAGGTCATTGGTGATCCGCGGCTTATTATTAGGGAAGCAGCGTACAGTCCGGGTTGGCATGGTGGTGTGTTCACAGAACCTGATGTATTCTGTGATGCAGTCGGTCATGCTGTCGAGATCCTCTCCATGTGGCTCAACAAGTGCATCCCAGTCTGTCGACTCAAAGCAGTCCTGTAGTGCGTCAGCAGCCTCCTGAGTCCACCTCCTCACACTCCTAGTGTGGACAGGCTGCCGCTGAACAAGAGGGACATACTTAGGGGTCAGCAGAACCAGGTTGTGGTCAGATCTCCGAAGAGGGGGGAGGGCTGTGGGACTGTATGCATCCTTAGCATTTGCATACAACAGATCCAGTGTGTTACAGTCTCTGGTGGGGCAGTCAACATACTGGTGAAATGTTGGGAGGGTTTTGTCCAGTGAGACATGATTAAAATCCCCAGTGATGACAATAAATGCGTTAGGATGCTGCGTCTGTATCTGGGCAACAGCGGAGTGGATGACGTCACAGGCCAGCGCTGCATCAGCTGAAGGAGGAACGTACACACCGATAATGACGGCGTACGTGAATTCCCGGGGCAAATAATAAGGCCTCATCTCCACAGTCAACAGTTCAATGTCCGGGGTACAGAGACGTCCTTCACGTGAACATGTCCGGGATTACACCACCTCTCACTCACATACAGTGCAATCCCTCCTCCTTTCTTCTTTCCGCTGCTTATCACATCCCTGTCCGCCCGAACAGTGCTGAAGCCGGGAATCGCCACGCTGTGGTCCAGGATGTTTGAGTGAAGCCATGTCTCCGTGAAACACAACACACTGCACTCACGATATTCCCTCTGAGCCTTTATCAGCGCGGCGAGCTCGTCCGTCTTGTTCCCCAGAGACCTCACGTTTCCCATGACGATCGCCGGTATAGCCGGTCTGTGTCTCCTCTTCTTCCCCCTCCATTTCACTCCGGCTCTGCAGCCACGGCGTCTCCTCCGCAGCTCCTTCAGGACCTCAGGTCTGGCTCCGGGTAGCAGTGCAGGTTCACACAGCAGTGCAGGTTTACACAGCGCAATCAGCTGGTCGCGTGTGTAATAAATGCGCTCAATGATGCGTTCCTGTCCCTCCGTTGCTAGGGTTAGCATAATAAACATAAAACTACAAAGTGCCACAAGCTCGTCTGTCTTGTTCAAAAAAGACAAAAAAGTTTAAAAAAGGAAGTGTCCATCTTCTCACTGTCTCTTGAGAAGAGTTGCCAAAAATCACATGGAAAATCAAAACAGAAATACAAAAAAAACTTGGAAGCCTACGGGAGCTGCTGCAACAGGCTGCCACCTAGTACGGCGCCATAGCAACAAAGGCCGTTTGCAAAGTTTGCTTTGGTTTAGGGAAATGAAATACTTGATTAGGTTTAGAAATCATGGTTTGAGTTACCATAGACCTTGTCAAAACATGAAATGTGTAAGTGACATTACAGAAACATGGCCGGCCAGTTTCAATGGCAGACGCATCACAGCGCTGCGCCTCCGCTGACACATCCGCAGGTGGCACAGTACTGTCTGACAAAAAGCAGGCTGCAGTCGGGATTTTCCTTTCTTTATCCGGAGAAATTCTTAAAATAACGGATTACTTTTTAAAAAAAATAACGAAGCTACTGATTGCTTGACGCACGAAACACGTTACGTTACACGTTACACGAAAAAAGTAATTAGAGTACTCTAAAGCGTTACTTTGTAACGCATTACCCACAACACTGTCCATCATATCAGTGGAATCCAACCCATCTGGTTATAAAGACCTACAGTATAATGTCGCATTCTGAAATAACCACATTCTGTGGAAAACACAGCTTCCTGATCGTCAGTTCTTACAGGTCCTCTTTCCAAAAACCACATCCCCCCACCCTCATTCAGTCAAAGACTGCTGCTGATTTAATTTCCCACTGCTTGACATGTGTAATCAACCACAAATCCTGGATGAAATCTCTTCCTCACTTTGACACAAATGTCAGTGAAACCCCTGCAAAGGGACCAAACATGTGGCCAGTCTCTGCTTGAGACATGTTGCAGAAAATGTCAGAAAATATGAATGGCTTTCTGGTTGTAACTGGCAACCAAGGACAAAGATCAGATACTAGATTGCCACCTGTTGTCATGATAGGAACCGTGTGGCTTTCACATGTTGAGAGCACTGCTTCAGCAGAGAGGATGAGAGTGGCAGATTGAAGAGAAAGGATGCGCAGAGATGACCAAACAGAAGCAGACTGGGAGGTTATAGAAGCGTTATATTCAGGATGTAGCAGAAATAGGCAGTGAATTTTAATGAAACAACCAAGAGGCCATGGCACAATCCAGTCAACAGCTCAACGTGTTATGAATAGACTGTGTTGAGGTTGTAAAGCTATAAGCACTCCACTGCTGTACTGACATCTGATAGTGTTGAATGAATCACAAAGGTTTGCTGGATGTTAAAGTGCAGATAATTCAAGTCAATTACAAAAGACATTATCAAACTAGACAATTCCCCACCGGGGAATCGCAAGAGTGGGCTGTGCGCTTTGCCCCGTGACGAACAAAAACTACGAAAGCTAAAGCAAAAGTTGAATCCCACGTTGATAATTTGGACTTTGACCTAGACACACCATTCAAACTTTAAAATGTAGATAAAAGTATGCCAGAGATGTCGATGTTTGAAATCTTTCTTTCGATCTTTTCACCTGGTCTCATTCACTTTGTGTGTGTGTGTTTGTGTGCATGTGAGTGTGTGTGCGTATGTCTATCTGTGTCTGTGTGTCTGCGATTTTTTGACCTAGTCCCATTCATTCCTTATGGGAAAGTTTATGCAGGTTTACGCGACATAAGTCGCGAAAACATGAATGTTCTAGAAAACGGATTAATAATCTGTGTGTGTGTGTGTGTGTGTGTGTGTGTGTGTGTGTGTGTGTATTTGTGTGTCTGCGACTTTTTTGACCTCGTCCCATTCATTCCTTATGGGAAAGTTTATGAAGGTTTTCGCAACGTAAGTCGCGAAAACATGAATATTCTCTGTCTGTCTGTGTGTGTGTCTGTCTGCGTGTGTTTGTGTGCATGTGAGTGTGTGTGTGTGTGCATGTGTGTCTCTGTTGGCCCAGCTGATCTCGGTTTCTAGGTGACGGTTGGTGAGGGCCCGTAGCAACGACCATCCCAGGCTGATTTGAGAGTGATTTCTGCCTCAAATCTAGGACGTCAAACTAGTGCTATTTAGTCAAAGTCATACATGATATCGGCATTTTTTTTCACAATCGTGCCAAAAAGGCCTGAAAGAAGACACTCATGAAGTTTCGTGGTCCTAGCTTCAGAAATGTGGAAATAAGAGTGAGATAAAAAAGGTGCAGTTTTGAAAATCCTCCTCCCGATTTACATTGAAGTGAATAGGACTGTTGAGAGCTGCTCTTGTCGGTTGGAGGCCAATATTTCAAAAACCGTAAATCTTAACGATAAAGTAGACTCATTGGGAGAAAGAAGACACGTGTGGCTTCAACTTTGGAAATTATCACTGTTTTTGAGTGAAATTTGTGGCTGGGAGCATGATGTAAAGAGAAAATATCTGAGGAAATTTTTGAGTTTCTCTCACTCTGTCAGTTGGCTCTCCCAGTCTGCTGCACGAACATTCCGCCATACACACTCATTGAAAACCCTGAATTTTTCCCAAATCACTCACCATCATTAAGGGGTCAGAGTTCAAAAACCATACATTGTAGGAAAAAAGTTCAAATACAACTCAAATAGACAAGACTTGTGCCTACATGTAAAAGTTTGAATGGTGTTTCTAGGTGAATGTATGCCAGAGCAGGAGATGTTTGAATAATGTCGCAGATTTGCAACTTTTTTGACCTCTTCCCATTCATTCCTTATGGGAAATTTTGCGCAGTTTTTCGCGACTTATGTCGCGAAAAATTTATATTCTGAAGAGAAAAGTAATAGCACACCGAGTCAGATCGAGACGCACGTTTTGATATATAATTTGTTTGTGTGCGCTCAACTGGCGAGCACAGCCCACTAATAAGAATACACGCGGTGAATATCACTAGGCACCTATAGCTTTGCTATAGAGGTGTCCAGCCCACAGCCCACTAAAAAGTAATCTGCATTGGCAAATGTGTTTTGTAGGAAACTTAATCCTGCTAAGATAATATTTGTATTTACATGTCGAGGAAAATTTTACTAACTCTAGCTTTTAAATGTTATCTTTGCACTGCCTCTTGAAGCTATTTGGGAGAAAGATAGTGGATTGTTGAGTTTCATTTACAGGTAATCAACTATGGACACAACCCTAAGCATCATTACATGCTGTATTACGCTGTGAACTGTTCATTTATATCTCTTTGATTCAATTTACTTATGTGTCATATATGAGAGTATACATCTCTCTATAAAAGCAAGGAATCTCTGTCTGTCTGTCTGTCTGTCTGTATGTGTGTGTGCCTCAAATATCTCTGCAGATCAGGATCAGACTGACCTGAGAGTTTCAACATGGCTGCTGTGTGGTTCAAAGGTGTGCGACTTCGCATTTGTTTGGACTGCAATGATACCGTGAATAAATTATTTCATAAATGCAAATAAATTCCATGAGCATTGTCCACCGGAGCCACCACAGTCACGTGCACACCAGAGCCAATCACTGCGCACCATAGCTATGTGCGCACCAGAGCCAATCACTGCAGAGCTCAAGCCTACGACACACGTTAAGAAACAAGCGGGTTTATACCTGCGGCGGCGCGAGCTGGACCGGGAGTTAGCCGGCGGTTCGGTGCGTCTAAACTGACTGATGTGGATTAATGAGACTAAACGAGTCCGGACCGAGTCTGTTCCGGTCTGAGGAGATCTGGAGATGCGTGGACAACAAAGTGGAATCGGAATCTGTGGATGTTCGTATGTAGCTAGCTGCTAGCCGCTAGCCCACACGACCCACCTCCCGAGGCGATGGACCGGACCCACCGACACGTCCAAAACCGGCCTTAGGGTAAATAATGTCCACCACGCTTTTTCGCAAACATTGCCGTCACGTTTGCTTTGTGTCTGGTGCAGAAGAAACGGTAAAAACAGGCTTTTGTCACAAAAGTGTCCAAGCAGCAAGTTTGGTTGTTGAGGAACAGGAAGTTGTGTGAGGGACTCCGGCGGTGATACAGACAGCGACAGAGATAGCGAGTTTTGAGAGTTGAGAGATTTGTGATATATAGCGTGTTTGAAGTGTATAGTTAGTGTGCAATGTAGTGTTTGGTGTAGTGTGTTTAGTGTGTAGTGTAGTCGTTTTTTGTGTTGTGAGTCAAAACGAGGATACGGCTAATTTGCGGAGCCGGCAGGAATGAGCTGAGGAGCCTGAGGCATTGCCAGCATTTTAATGTAAATAATTACATATAACTTTGTAAATTTCAAAAACTTATGCACAAATTTAGCAAACAACAATTTATATTTGCATTATAACTAATACAATTGGTTCATTAAACTGTTTGTGGTTTTCACAGTAAAAAATCTAACTTTTTCCTACTGATTTTGTTATTTTGAGATTTTAGGTCCATAGTGTTAATATAATTTGTCAAAATGAAAAAATAAATGTACAGTCACACATGTGAAGTTGTGCTGAAAATAATGACACCAAACAAGGCAAGGTAAATCGTTTTTAAGGTGAAATAGAATGGTATAATCAAATTAGTCAAAAACAGCCAATGATATCCCTGATGTCCCACCTTCAAACACAACCTCATTTGGCCATCCATGAAAAAGCTACTTAACCTCCCACTTTTCTATAGGAATACATGCTTCCTACGGGCAATGCACTAGTAACATAACATGTGCGTATACATATATAATGTGTGTGTGTGTTTGTGTAGATAGACAGATAGATAGACAGATAGATAGACAGATAGATAGATAGATAGATAGATAGATAGATAGATAGATAGATAGATAGATTGTTTGATTGATTAATTTATTGATAGGTAGAGAGAGAGAGTTGAGAGCTGTAGTAATGAGTCCTAAAAGCCAGAAATCAGTCAGCATTTTTGCACTTTCGTTTCTCTCGACTCAAATTCAATGTGTTTTCAGCTAAATGTCTGAAATAAGGTGGGCTTTGTTCAATTTGTTCTACGACATAAAATCCATTATCAAATGTCCCACAGTTTAATTATAAAGCTCCTCCATGTGTTAAAAACGGTTTAACACAGTTTTACTTCACAGTGAACATGGAGACGAACATGGAGACTCATCTACTCACTAGTCTGTCTTTACAAGCCCACTTTAGTTACAAAATATTATAACTCTGACTTTACAACTTGTACACTGATCAGTTTGTAGAAAAGTCTATATAGTATAGTTTAGACGCTTAGTGGTGGTGACGTTTAAGTCATGCGGCCACCATGTAGTCGGTTTACAGCCTAACATTAGTTTTTTACTTCTTGCTAACATAATTTACAATTCAAAAATCACAAAGTGGTGTTCATCCGTGAAGATTATCTTGATAAGCAAAATGTGTAAGAATCATAAACTTGCGTTTGGCAAGTAGATTATTTTCTGTAATAATCCAAAATCCAATTAAATAATCCCACTGAGAGAACGGGGTTAGCCTATCGTCCTCGCTACACTCGAGACGCACCTACTCCCGTGAGGTTCTGCTCAACATCAGCAGAACCTCTTCCACAGAACTCAAACCAGCTGACGCGGAAGAGCTACGCGACTGCGGCCTGCTCCGGGAGCCGGCTCATCCACCGACCCCCACTCCTGTATCCAGCCCACAGCGGAGGCGCCACAGGTGGAGCATGAGGAAGCAGAAGAGGGGGAAGCGCGGAGTATCCGAGCTAGGCTAGCGGCTAGCCCTCATCGGCCGACCATCCCTACCATCACGCTGGCCAACGTACGCTCGCTGGACAACAAAATGGATTATATCAGACTTCTCCGCACAACTTCCAAGAGCGTGAGTGACTGTTGCGTTCTTGTGTTTGTGGAAACATGGCTGAATGACGGCGTACCGGACTGTGCTATCCAGCTAGCCCGGCTAACATGCTACCGGACAGACAGAGCGCTCGTCGAGGGGGGGAAAACTTGCGGCGGGGGACTCTGTGTTTACGTCAGTGATGCCTGGTGCCGTGACGCTGCTGTGGTCTGTAAACATTGCTCATCACTGGTGGAGCTTATGGTCATTAAATGCCGGCCATTCTACCTGCCGAGGGAATTCAGTGCCATATTGCTGGTAGCAATTTCCATCCCGCCTGGCTCCAACAACAACAGGAATGAGGCACTGAATGAACTCCACCTGCACATCAGTGAGCAGCAGACAGCCCACCCAGATGCCTTCCTCATCCTGGCTGGGGATTTTAACCACGCCAACCCCAAAAGCGTGTTTCCACAACTCCATGGACACATCACCTTTCCGACACGGGGAAACAATATCCTGGACAATGTTTATACCACACACAGAGGGGCCTACAAAGCCCTCCCCCTCCCCCACCTTGGAGCCTCAGACCACTCCACTGTCATGCTAATGCCAGCTCACAGGCCTCTGGTGAAAGTCATCAAACCAGTCAATAAGCAGGTTCAGGTGTGGCCTGAGGGGTCGTCAGAGGCACTCCAGGACTGCTTCTCCACCACTGACTGGAGCATGTTCAGACAGGCAGCCACCTACAACAACACCACAGACCTCCAGGAGTACACAGACACCGTCATGTCCTACATGAGGAAGTGCATGGAAGACGTCACGGTCACTAAAGCCATCTCCATCCGGGCCAACCAGAAGCCATGGTTGACAGGGGAGGTCCACAGGCTCTTGAGGGCTCGTAACGTTGCCTTTAAAGCTGGCGACGAGATGAGCCTGAGGACAGCCCGGGCCAACCTGTCACGTGGCATCAGGATAGCCAAGAGACAGTACTCCAGGAGGATCGCCGACCACTTCAGGGACAGCAGAGACACCAGGAACCTGTGGCGGGGGATACAGACCATCACAGACTACAAGCCCTCTCCACAGACCTGTGACAACTCCTCTCTGCTAGACCAGCTGAACGACTTCTTCGCTCGCTTTGAGGCAGACAACAACACCCCGGCACAGAAGACCCCACCACCTCCCGGCGACCAGGTGCTGACGTTATCCCCGGACAGCGTGAGGCAATCCCTCAGAGGGATCAACGCACGCAAAGCCCCGGGTCCCGACAACATTCCTGGTCGTGTCCTGAGAGACTGTGCTGAGGAGCTCACAGATGTCTTCACGGACATCTTCAACACCTCACTGAGCCAGGCTGTTGTCCCCACGTGCCTCAAAGCCACCACCATCATCCCGGTCCCGAAGAAGTCGTCCCCCACCTGCCACAATGACAACCGCCCGGTCGCACTCACCCCCATCATCATGAAGTGCTTCGAGCGGCTAGGCATGCAACACATCAAGTCTGCCCTCCCCCCCACCCTTGACCCTTTCCAGTTTGCATATCGGTCCAACCGCTCGACCGACGATGCCATCTCCACCGCCCTCCACTCAGCCCTCACCCACCTAGAGACCAGAGACTCCTACGTCAGAATGCTGTTCATCGACTTCAGCTCAGCATTCAACACGATCATCCCTCAGCAGCTAACCCACAAACTAAGTCAGCTAGGGCTCAACACCTCCCTGTGTAACTGGCTGCTGGACTTCCTGACGGGGAGACCACAGGCAGTTCGAGTTGGAAGCAACACCTCCAGCATCATCACGCTCAACACAGGGGCCCCCCAGGGGTGTGTGCTGAGCCCCCTCCTCTTCACTCTGCTGACCCACGACTGCTCACCATCATCCAGCTCCAACCTCTTCATCAAGTTTGCGGACGACACAACTGTGGTGGGTCTCATCAACAACGATGAGGAGACCGCCTACAGGGACGAGGTGAGCCACCTGGCCACGTGGTGCAAGGACAACAATCTCCGCCTGAATGTGGAGAAGACGAAGGAGATTGTTGTGGACTTCAGACGACGACACTCCCAGCATGCTCCACTTACCATCGACGGTGCTGCAGTGGAGCAGGTAAGCAGCACCAAGTTCCTGGGAGTGCACATCTCTGAAGACCTGTCCTGGAGCAACAACACAGCATCACTGGCCAAGAAAGCACACCAGCGCCTGTACTTCCTCCGCAAGCTCAGGAGAGCTAGAGCCCTGACCCCCATCATGCACACTTTCTACAGAGGCACCATCGAGAGCATCCTCTCCAGCTGCATCACCGTGTGGTACGGCGCCTGCACCGTGTCCTGCCGCAAGACTCTGCAGCGCATCGTGAGGGCAGCCGAGAGGACAGCCGAGAGGATTATTGGTGTCTCTCTCCCCCCCCCTGCTGGACATATACAATACCCGCCTCACCCGCAGAGCCATCAGGATCGCAGGTGACCCCACCCACCCCTCCCACAGCCTCTTCAGCCTGCTGCCGTCGGGGAGGAGACTGCGGAGTCTCCGAGCCAAAACCAGCAGGCTCAAAGACAGTTTCTGCCACCAGGCAGTCAGGAGACTCAACTCCCTCCCTGCTCTGCCCCCCCTCCCCCCTCTGCCTCTGCCCCCTGCCACAGCCACCCTTACACAGCCCCCCCCCCCCCCTCATCTGACATCATGCCCCCCCCACTCACACACACACATTACATACTGAACTCGGGGTCTGCTAACCCCTCCCACCTGCTATTTGCACTTCACTGCACTACCTCACCTTAAAATGAACATTACCGCTCTACCTCACTTCATACAAATGGACATCGCAATTCAACAGTTCAATGTTACTGTCTATTTATTCTATTTATAACCATACCTGTCACTTTACTGTCTATTTGTCTATTTGATCATATGTTGTATATATTTTAAATTGTTATTTTTAATATTATTTTTACATGCCGTTTTGCACTGGGTCCAAGAGGACTGAAATTTCATCTGTGCTGTATGTCATGCATATTAGCACACTTGACAATAAAGCTGACTTTGACTTTGACTTTGACTTTGAATATACATCATCCCTACAGCTATTTATAATATACATACAGTATGTAGGCAATTGTCCTCCTCTGTTGTTATTGTTGCTGTAACTGTTTTGTTTGTTACAATAATGGTGTCAATAAAAAAAAGATTTCTCAATAGAACTAAGATACAGCAACACAATATTTTATTTAAAGAGCTTAGGTATGCTACAAAACTATTAAACCACTCCAGCTTTTACACCCAGAAACATCTAATGTAAAAAACACTCATTATTTTGTGCTATTTATAAAATGACTGAGACTCAAACTCGCAGTGCATTTACATACACTTTTGTAAGGCTACTTAAAGGGGAACGTGTTTTTTGAAATTCTGAAAATAAGTTACCATTGGTCAGTACTCCCACACACTGACATCATTAGGTCATCTGACTGAAAGTGAGTGGGATGGAACTGTAAGCAGGGAAACAACAGTGTGCTTGCATAAGATACATTTGCCACTATTAGCTACTTGTCATACCAGACCATGGATCTAATAAAGGAAATCTGGACAGAGCATTGGAGGCAGGGCCCCATTAATTCCAAAGAAATGTTTTCAGTGGCACATGAAGTCCCACTTCCTGGGTATTAACTTGTGCAGATCTTTCACATCACTTCTGCATGTGGGGCCCATGGATATGTGCAGTAGAGACTTCCACTGGCCAGGTGGCTAACGTCTGATTTAGCCCTCTGCTAACTTGAACGAGGAAAAAATGATTTAATGGTGCACCTCTTCTAGACTTTCCAAATGTTATCAGACCAAATTAATCAAACATGTGTTGTGTCCTTACTATTTAACAGACATTTTTTCACAATGTAAGCTTATGTTTAAGTCTCTGTGGGCCAGTGTGTATCACGTGACGTTGTGACTACATGGTTTTGCCATTAAGACAAAGTGGTATCAGGCCAGAGCTCATCCAAGGGGCTTATACCAGATCTACTTAGTCTGTGTGACATTTGTAGTGTTATAACTTCCTCACTAGTTTCTACTAGTTTCTCAATGACTCAGTCATTTTACCAGGCAATATGTATCTCAAGTTTGCAGTTTATAAGTCAGCAAATGAGCTACTGAGTAAGACCAGGTAAGACAGACTTTGTGTTATTCCACAGCCTCACTTTAATCGACAGAGTAAGTTTGTATGTTTCTTCAAAAACAAATTTAGCGAAGCAAATTAGCAGGATATTTGGTTAGGGTTAGTTATTTAAAGATATGTGTACAATGAAACAAAGAGACAGCAATGGCTTTCATCTGATAACAATAGCTGTATGTATTTAATTCTACTGTGTCAACGATCACTGAAAACATTAGAAAATCCAAATAAAGACAACAAGAACTCAGGCGGAGAGATCATTACTGCAGGGATGACTAATTATACATGCAAATACTGTATATATAATCCACAAAGACACAAGTTAAAAAGACAGTTACCGGAAAGCCTGCTCGTCCAGGAGGACCCTGAAAAAGGGGTGAGAGAGAATTGGTACAAAAGGGAAAGAGAACATTTTATAGGTAAAGTCCACATAATGAAAGCGAGCTGCACTGAACCAGGCAGAATAAAATTATCTTGTATGAATATGCTTTATTTTGGCCTTCACAGCTCAGTGACACAGAGAGAGCATGCCTCTATAAAAAATGGTAAACAGTCAGTGAATCAAATGACAACATGACACAAGATGTTTCTGAACACTGAGAGCATTTCTTCAGTTCATCACAAAGACTCATGCGAAGAGAACACATGCTGAAAGTCCTTCTGTTTCTGTTATTCAAAACTCCTACCTGACCTCACCCATCTCAAGCACCTTGCTAATGCGGATATGACATATTAGGATGGTGGCCTCCATCAAAAGCAAAACAAAAGGAGCTAGAATACAATGGCTTTCCGTAATATTCAGGTTCTGAGAGCCAGAACGGGAACACTGTCACAAGTCAAGTGTATTTTGTAGGGCTGTCAAACGATCAATTTTTTTAATCGCGATTAATCGCATTTTGTCCATAGTTAACTCGCGATTAATCGCAAATTAATCGCAATTTTTTTGGCACATTTTTTTCTGTTCTAAATGTACCTTAATGTATTTTTTCATATTCTTAATACTTTTAACAACATAAGAAAGGTCAAATATGCTTGCATTATGAAAATGTTTATTCAACACTTCAAATCATGCAGGAAAATAAATCCAGGGTTGTCTGCTGTTGGCGAGGGGGGGCGTCGGGCTCTCTGTATCTGCCGTCTGTTTGGCTTGCAAGTGGTGTCCACTGACACTGCACGTTTTTCTTCTTCGCCTTTTTCACGCAGTGTGCTGCTTTCTGTCAGTCGGTATCACACTGATGATCGCCATGGCTCCGGTGCAGCAAAACAATAAAAAGTACGACTTGAAATTCAAACTTTCTTTCGTGATATATTCAGAGGAAAACTCGGGAGAAGCAGCCGCTAGACGTTTCTCTGTCGACCCCAAGAGAGTGAGAGAAACTGAGCTTCAGCGTCTGTCTGAGGAGGACAGAAGCAGCGCCAGGCTGCCTGCTGGAGGGAGGAAGAAGGCTAGCGAGGAGCCTGAGATAAACATGCGGGGATGAGTTATCAGCAAACGGGCACGCCACGAGAGAGTGTCCCGCAAAATGATCAGGGCGATGGCGAAACAAATGTCCGCCACCGTGATTGACAGCAGAGATGAGGAGTTTGCAGCGAGTGCTGCTTTTCAGTCCGCCGTGTTTTTAACGAACCGCCAGCCCTGCTTCTTCTTCTTCTGATTCCCTTTCTTATTTTTCTGCCACCCTCTGTATCAAAACTATGGGTGCCGCCGACGGCCGTAAATCATACATTGCGCGTTTTTTTTTATTTATTTTTTTTTTATACTGAGCGTTAATCGCACGTTAAAAAATTAATGGCGTTAAGAGGACGTTGCGTTAACGCGTTATTAACACGTTAACTTTGACAGCCCTAGTATTTTGTGTTCACTAAGAGGGAAACACAAATCAATGCTTCTTGTGTGAGCAGCACTTACAGAAAGGATGGAATGCTAATTGGTTGGAAGTCACATGAGGAACGCACAGGAACCCCCCAGCGGCCAATTCGAGTTGTTGTTGTTGTTGATGGAGTTCATGGTGAGTTCAACATGGACAGCCATCGAGTGAGGTTTTGCCCATTTTGTGGACAACATATGAGCCGTTTAACGCGGTTTGTTCTTCGTGTGGTCAGTCTTAAGAGTTTTTAAGGGGCATGGACCAGATCGACGGACCAGATATGCTGCAGCAGTGCATAAAATATTTTAATGAGGGACACTCGTACGCTGTAATCTATGGAAGCGAATCTGTTCCATAATTCAAATTAAAATGCATTAACAGAAATGCTTTTTCATTTTCAGAATATAGCTGCATTATGTGACTCAAAAATAAAATGAGTAATAAATTATCTAAATTGCTTTTTCATTTTCTTCTTCAAGACTGCTCACTTTGTAACTAAATTAAAATGATAAAGAAAATTACATTTGAGATTTAATTTTCAAAAGATGCCCCAGCAAATAGTTGCCAAAATTCAATTTGAAATGTCAAATTTGAAAATTAAAATGCATTTGCAGAAATGCTTCTTCATTTTAAGGTCATTGCTGCATTATGTGACTCATAAATAAAATGAGTAATAAATCATCCAGATTGCATTTTCATTTTCCTCTTCAAGATTGCTCATTTTGTGCCAGGGCTGAAAAGTAAACTGCTTTTTCGTTTTAAAGCCCGCCCCCCGCAAAAAGTGTTCCAAAATTCAATTTGGATTCGCAATCCCAAGCGGCGCAGGACAGTGACGTCAGCGGCCTCAGTTCTTCCTTAGCCCCAGTCTGACCGACCGTGCTACGCATCTAACACGTTAGGGGGCGGCAGTGTGCATGTTCGACACTGGAGCAAGAAGAGAGACCAGAGCAGAGTGTGAAGGCTGTGTTGTTGTTAGCAGAGACTGTGGTACATGTTGTCAGAAACAGCGGGGAAATGAGTGTTTACAGCTGCTAATGTATTAACGTTGTTACTGTGATGATACATGACAGTTAAATATTTAATCTATGGCTATAATAACCGGATCCTGACATGTAAATGTGACGTCTGTCCACTATACTGTCAACCATTTAATTCAATTGTTCAATTCATATGAACAACTGACTTCATGATATAGGATGATAAGAAATCAGAAATACTTTATTGATAATAATAGAAACTATATATGGTGCATATTTATAATAGTAGCCTACTGCAACTTTACTCTTGACCTTTTTTGTTTTAACCATTAAATGTTATTGTATACATAATCATTTGTTATAATGTTCTGTCATGGAGTACATCTCTTCACTGCTAAAAGAAAAGAAACATGCAGAGTTTGAGTCTCCATGATTGTTATTATTAGTAAGATTATCAAAAATCACTGTATTTATAAAAACGACGTTGGTGCTTTTTATTCCCACAGACGTCACGTTTACATGTCAGGAGGTTATTATAGACACAGAACTGTCATGTATCATCAGTAACAACGTTAATACATTAGCAGCTGTAAACACTCATAAAAACATTATAAAACACATCCTGTGATTTTGTGCCGACCTGTATACTGAACATAAGAGGAGTAGTTAACGTTTATAATAATCAGAGAACGTTACACACGTTGTTTTTGGTTCCTCTCTGTTTCCTGAATGTATCCGTACGTGTGTAAATGTGTAAATGACAGACATTATAGCACTTTGCTAGCTTGATAAAGTTCACTCCATTGGCTTGTATCAGTTCACGGGGCTGAGCTGCCACATCCAATATGGGGCGACGTCGACGTACAGTCCAGCTGATACCTTCAGTTTATTACCGGGAGTACTGACTGTACAGTGCCGTGTGTGTTTCACAGTTCTGGCTGTGAGACTGCAGCGGACCCCATCACTCACTACCAGCAGCTCTTCAGAGCGGCTTCGTTACGATCACCGTAAATGTTAGAGCATTTGCGCACTGGAAAAAAGATGTGCGGCTGATTTGACCAAGCAAATGCGAACCATGGCTGTCCTGACCGCAGTGTATACGAACCATGGACTACTTATGGAAAATGTGTTTTTTATTCCACGTCAAATTTGGATGAAATGTACTTATTCTCGTCCTCTGTAATGGATTTTGACAGAGGATTACTCAAAAAGTACACAGTAAAAGTACTTGATATTATGCATGCAAGTAGTCTAGGAAGTACTCTTTCAGCGGTATATGAATCATGGACTACTTATGGAAAATAAGCTTTTTATTCCACATCAAATTTAGGTGAAATATCATTATTCTCGTCCTCTGTAATGGATTCTGACAGAGGATTACTCAAAAAGTACACAGTAAATGTACTTGATATTATGCATGCAAGTAGTCTAGGAAGTACTCAGTTCAGCAGTGTATGAATCATAGACTACTTATAGAAAATGTGTCTTTTATTAAACATCAAAGTTGGGTGAAATATCCTTATTCTCGTCCTCTAATGGATTCTGACAGAGGATTACTCAAAAAGTACACAGTAAAATTACTTGATATTATGCATGCAAGTAGTCTAGGAAGTACTCAGTTCAGCGGTATATGAATCATGGACTACTTATGGAAAATGTGTTTTTTATTCCACGTCAAAGTTGGATGAAATATCCTTATTCTCGTCCTCTGTAATGGATTTTGACGGAGGCTTACTCAAAAAGTACACAGTAAAAGTACTTCATATTATGCATGCAAGTAGTCTACGAAGTACTCAGTTCAGCAGTATATGAATCATGGACTACTTATGGAAAATGTGTTTTTTATTCCACATCGAAGTTGGGTGAAATGTAATTATTCTCGTCCTCTGAAATGGATTTTGACAGTTTACACCAAAAGTACGCAGTAAAAGTACTTGATACTATGCATGCAAGTAGTCTAGGAAGTTCTCAGTTCAGCGCTAAATGAATCATGGACTACTTATGGAAAATAAGCTTTTTATACCTCATCAAAGTTGGGTGAAATATCCTCATTCTCGTCCTCTGAAATGGATTTTGACAGAGGATTACTCAAAAAGTACACAGTAAAAGTACTTGATATTATGCATGCAAGTAGTCTAGGAAGTACTCAGTTCAGCGGTATGTGAATCATCGATTACTTATGGAAAATATGTCTTTTATTAAACATCAAAGTTGGGTGAAATATCCTTATTCTTGTCCTCTGTAATGGATTTTGACAGAGGATTACTCAAAAAGTACACAGTAAAAGTATTTCATATTATGCATGCAAGTAGTCTAGGAAGTACTCAGTTCAGCGGTATATGAACCATGGACTACTTATGGAAAATAAGCTTTTTATTCCACATCAAATTTAGATGAAATATCACTATTCTCGTCCTCTGTAATGGATTCTGACAGATTACTCAAAAAGTACACAGTAAAGGTACTTGATATTATGCATGCAAGTAGTCTAGGAAGTACTCAGTTCAGCAGTGTATGAATCATGGACTACTTATAGAAAATATGTCTTTTATTAAACATCAAAGTTGGGTGATATATCCTTATTCTCGTCCTCTCTAATGGATTTTGACAAGAGGATTACTCAAAAAGTACACAGTAAAGGTACTTGATATTATGCATGCAAGTAGTCTAGGAAGTACTCAGTTCAGCGGTATATGAATCATGGACTACTTATGGAAAATCAGCTTTTTATTCCACATCAAATTTAGGTGAAATATCATTATTCTCGTCCTCTGTAATGGATTCTGACAGAGGATTACTCGAAAAGTACACAGTAAAAGTACTTGATATTATGCATGCAAGTAGTCTAGGAAGTACCCAGTTCAGTGGTATATGAATCATGGATTACTTATGGAAAATAAGCTTTTTATACCTCCTCAAAGTTGGACAAAATATCCTCATTCTCCTCCTCTGAAATGGATTTTGACAGAGGATTACTCAAAAAGTACACAGTAAAAGTACTTGATATTATGCATGCAAGTAGTCTAGGAAGTGCTCAGTTCAGCGGTATATGAATCATGGACTACTTGTGGAAAATCAGCTTTTTATTCCACATCAAATTTAGGTGAAATATCCTTATTCTCGTCCTCTGTAATGGATTCTGACAGAGGATTACTCAAAAAGTACACAGTAAAAGTACTTCATATTATGCATGCAGGTAGTCTAGGAAGTACTTAGTTCAGCAGTATATGAATCATGGACTACTTATGGAAAATATGTCTTTTATTAAACATCAAAGTTGGGTGAAATATCCTTATTCTCGTCCTCTGTAATGGATTTTGACAGAGGATTACACCAAAAGTACACAGTAAAAGTACTTCATATTATGCATGCAGGTAGTCTAGGAAGTACCAAGTTCAGCAGTATATGAATCATGGACTACTTATGGAAAATATGTTTTTCATTCCACATCAAAGTTGGGTGAAATATCCTTAAGTTTTTTCTTTCGTCCTTTACTTTGAAATCCGGACGCATACCTTCATAATACCATCAGTTTATTACCAGGAATAATTACTGTAAAAGTATCGTAATTTTCAGGGATCTGACTGTGAGACTGCAGTCTGCCCCACTGTCACTACCAGAGGCTCTTCAGAGCGGTTTCATTACGATTACCGTAAATGTTAGTAGATTCGCGCACTAGAAAACAACGTGAGGCTGATTTGACCAAGCAAACGCGAACCACGGCTAGCTTGACCGCAGTTATACACTGAACGTTCAAAATGTCTCAAAATGGTGATAATCAGTATAATGTCATGTCACAAGGGCAAGATACAGGAGAGTTGGATGAGGTAAAAATAAGAAAATCCTCTCGTGAAAGACGATTAACACCTAAAATGCAAGAACTAAAAGAGCAAGAGTTAATTCAAAATGAGAAGAAATTTAAAGTAACATATGAGAAATGGAAAAATAATATAAGAGGTATTCGTATAAGTTTGAAGCAAGAGTGCACTGAAGGTGACATGTATGACATGATGGATGGAGCTGAGAAGCTTGACTCCGAATTGAAGGAGCTGTATGATAGCATCCGACTCCAAACTGCACCAAGTCAAGAGATTCGGAGGAAAGTTGATGCGTGCTCAGCTGTGACAGCAGACTTACTGCAATTGATGAGAGTACGCCTCACTGAAGGAGGAGGTGAGTTTGATGTTGAAGCAGAAAGATCAAGGCTACACATGCTACTTGATAATGAATATGCTCGGTCCATATATGGATCCGCAGCCTCCAGTGTTCCCGCACGCAGCTGCCACCAGTCTGACCACCTCTCAGAGTCATCTAGCATTTCGGCAAAGAGGGCAGAAACAGCTGCTCAGTTGGCTGCAAAGAGAGCTGAAATCGAAATGGAAGCTGCCATTGAAGCTCAACGTCAGCAGTTGAGAAAACTTGAAAATCAGAGAGACATTGATGTTATTCAAGCAAAGCTAAATGTTTACATTGAAGAAGAGACAAAAGGAAAGGATGGATCATGCAGTCCTGTACACAGCAAAGTCAATGATACAAGCCCACTCACTCACCTAGTCCGAGGCCAAGAACAGCAAGCTGTAAAAAATGAGACATCCTTAGTCCAGGCATTACAAGAATCATTAGCTCTCACTCGCCTTCCAACCCCAGAACCTGCTGTATTCTCAGGTGATCCTCTGAAGTTTACAGAATGGAGCACCAGCTTTAAGGCTCTTATAGAAAGACGATGCTCTAACCCTGCAGATAGGCTGTTCTACCTGCAAAAGTACATAGCAGGGGAAGCTAAATCTTTTCTTGAGGGCAGCTTTTACAGAAAAGATGAAGAAGCCTATCAACAAGCATGGAGTAGGTTGAACGCCAGATATGGCCACCCCTTTGTAGTGCAACAAGCTTTCAGAGAGAAGCTAAATATGTGGCCAAGGATCGGTGGAAAAGAGTATGTCAAGCTAAGAGAATTTGGCGATTTTCTCCAAACATGTAGTAATGCCATGTTCCATATTAAGGGTCTACAGGTTCTGAACGACTGCGAGGAGAACCAGAAAATGCTGGTCAAGCTCCCTGAATGGGTGACATCCAGGTGGAACCGAATTGTCACAGAGCAGCTGGATCAAGGCTGTGACTATCCAAGCTTTCATGAGTTTGCTTCATTTGTCGCTAAAGAGGCACGTATTGCATGTAACCCAGTGTCATCCTTACATGCTTTAAGGCAGTCGGCAGAGACCCCAGCAAGAGAGATAAAGCGCTCAAAAGCGAATACATTTGCCACAAATGTGAAAGCCCCAGTTTCATCGAGCTCCACATCCAAACCAAAACTTGATGAAATCCAGTGGAAAGATGCTGTAAAATTGAAGGAATGGAGCACACCATTACAAAACTCAAACACAAGCAAGTGTATCTGCTGTGGAGAAAATCACTCCATACATAGATGCAAGAAGCTAACTGAAATGTCTGCAGAAGAAAAGAAAAAATGCATACATGAAAATAAATTGTCTTTTGCATGCCTGAGAAAGGGTCACAATTCTAAAGACTGTAGAAACAGAGCCATGTGTGGAATATGCAGAAAAAGTCACCCAACTCCATTACATGAAGATCGTTTCACAGCAGAATCAAAGCAAAGTGCAGTTGAAGAAAGTATATCCTCATTATCATGCTGTGTGAATGGAGGAGAAGGTGGGAGCACATCAATGATTGTGCCAGTGTGGATTTCAGCATCTAACGCTCCTGATAATGAAACCCTAGCATATGCCCTACTAGACACACAAAGCAGTCACACATTTGTTGATCAAGAGGTGTGTGAAAAGCTACAAGCAGCAATGGAGCCGGTAAAGCTGAAGCTCTCCACCATGATGGGCAAAGATTCAATTGTGAAGAGTCAAAGAGTATGTGACCTCAAAGTCAGAAGTCTGTCCTCAAACACTTCCATCAACTTACCTCTAGCCTACATGAGAGACTTCATTCCTCTTGACCGCACACATATCCCCACTTGTCAAACAGCCAACAAATGGAAACATCTTGTGAACATAGCCCAAGAAATACCCCTATTAATGGACTGTGGTGTTGGACTATTGATTGGCTATGACTGCTCCAGAGCGCTGATTCCAAGAAAAGTCATCACTGGGGGTGATGTATGCCATTAAAACTGACCTTGGTTGGAGCATTGTGGGAAGTGCACCACAGCGCGTGAATGCTAAAGAGGTGACTCGTCTTTGTCATCGGGTATCTGTCAGAGAGCTACCACCTATAACACCATCTTCTGTCATTAAGGCCCTTGAGTTTGATTTTGCAGACACCAAATCAGGCGACAAAAGCATATCTCAAGAGGATATTTGCCTCCTGCAGATTTTAAAGGAAGGCATCCAGCAAAATAGCTATGGTCATCTTGAGATGCCTCTTCCCTTCAAGGTACGTCCTCACCTCCCAGACAATAAGAAGTTGGCTTTGACTCGGCTGAAGCACCTCAAAAGGAAGCTGGAAAGAGATCCCAAGTTCAAAAATGACTATGTAAGGTTTATGGAAGGTGTTTTCAAGGACGAGGATGCAGAGAAAGTAGACACCCAACCAGAGCCTGGGAAAATCTGGTATATCCCACATCAAGGGGTTTACCAGGAGACCACACAAGATTCGGGTAGTTTTCGACTGCTCCGCAAAGTACGAAGGCACCTCACTAAATGATCATCTGCTAACAGGACCCGATCTTACAAATGGTCTCACAGCTGTACTGTGCCGTTTCCGTAAACATCCCGTTGCAGTCATGTGCGATGTGGAAAAAATGTTCCACAGGTTTCATGTCAGCAAAGAAGATAGAGACTATTTACGGTTTCTCTGGTGGGAAAACGGGGACACAAACTCAGAACCCACAGAATACCATATGAAGGTGCACCTGTTCGGAGCATCATCTTCCCCTGGTTTCGCTAATTATGGCATGAAACGCCTTGCTAGTCAAAATGAGAAAGAGTGCCCCTCTGTGGCTAGCTTCATCAGGAAGCATTTCTACGTTGATGATGGCCTCATAAGCGTGAAATCGGCTGGTGAGGCAATTGAGGTAGTAAAGGAAGCCCAAGCTGTGTGTGCTAAAGGAAAGTTGCACCTTCACAAATTCCTTTCCAATAACCGAGAGGTTCTAGATTCCATTGACATTGCAGAACGCGCAGCTGGAGGTGAAAAAATGTTGATCTCAACCATGATGACTTACCAGTTCAAAGAGTGCTAGGTATAAGATGGAACATTGAAAGCGACAGTTTCTCCTTTAAGGTGACACTCGATGAGAAACCCGCGACACGAAGAGGGATTCTCTCAATTGTGGCTTCTTTATATGACCCTTTAGGGTTTCTGGCTCCATTCATCCTTGAAGGAAAAAGAGTGCTGCAGGAGATGTGTCAGAGAGGTACAGGGTGGGACGAACCCCTACCTATGGATTTGAAGCTAAGGTGGGAGACTTGGATGAAAGATTTGGAAAACCTTGAGATGGTCAAAATACCAAGATGCTTCATACCTGATGGCTTTGGTGAGGTCCAGAGAGTTGAACTGCATCATTTTTCTGATGCGAGCAGTCAAGGATATGGCCAGTGCTCTTACATCAGGTTGTTGAGCAAAGAGAGAGTGCACTGCTCCTTGGTTATAGGCAAAGCAAGAGTCGCACCAACCAAAATAGTCACCATACCGAGGTTGGAGCTAACTGCCGCAGTAACCTCAGCAGCAGTGAGCAACATGTTAAGGGAGGAGCTAGAGCTCAAAGTCGATGAGGAATATTACTGGACAGATTCTCAAGTGGTTCTCGGCTACATCAACAATGAAGCACGAAGGTTTCATGTCTTTGTGGCGAACCGTGTCCAGAGAATTCGAGAAACCACTGACACAAGACAGTGGCACTACGTCGACACAAGAGAGAATCCCGCAGACCACGCCTCGAGAGGCCTCAAGGTTGCCGAACTCATCAAGTTAAATTGGCTCTCGGGTCCTAAGTTTTTATGGGGGAGAGAAATAGCCACAAACCAGGTCACATCAGAGCTGCTGGTGGGAGATCCAGAGGTGAGGATTACACAGGTGCTGAAAACTGAAGCTGTAAGGCAGTTTGACATCCAAGAATACCTGTCAAGGTTCTCAAGATGGACCACAGCGGTAAATGTCATTGCTCGTATCCAGCGGTTGGCTAAGAGAATCAAGACCACAGAACCTTTAAATGTGGAAGAGAGAAGGCAAGCCGCACTGACTCTTATTAAGCTTGCACAACAAGATGTCTTCCAAGAAGAGTTGAACATGCTCAGCCAGAAAGCAGGAAAGCTGCCTTGCAACCACCAACTCTATCAACTTGATCCGTTCCTCCAAGATGGTATAATGAGAGTGGGAGGAAGACTAAGAAAGGCATCTGCACCTCTTGAGTTGAGGCACCCAGTAATCCTTCCTAAAGATGGCGCTGTCACAAACCTCATCATTTATTTTTTATTTATGTTGTTTATTTCGGGCATGTAAATTCATCATCATCACATTTCATCATTGTTCAATAATGCAATACACATGGCCGAAAGGGAAAAGCGGGAGAAGCCAAAGCTTATCTAGTCCCGCCCCCATTACCCACAGGATAAAATCTTCAAACTAATCTTTACTTATCTTTTGCATTTTACATTTTTACCTAACACTTTCTTTTACTATGACCTTTGACAAAACATATTACAGCAGTAGCATACAGAGCTGAATTCAACTCTAGACAGTACATATAGATTACGTGTGTGTCTGCACATGTGTCCATATTAGTCCGCCATGAGTGAACAACAGTCTCATCTTATAGCCAGGCATTTCACAAGGTCAGAATGATGGTCCAATCGACAGAGAACAAAAGTCCAGTGTATTCAGTAGTTGTTGGGATGGTGTGAAAGCCCTTTTTTTATGCCATTTTTATTTTATTCATCCGTCTCCTCTGCAGCTTTTGCCGCTGTTAACTTCGCCATATCCTCCCGATTAGTTGCTACGTCAACTCGCATCAGTGCCACAAACTCACGAATTGTGGAGATGTCAGAGCGCATCCCGACCACAGCACTCCGAGTATTGGCGATGTCAGCCCTCACACTGGTCTGCCCAGTAGCGATCTTTCTCATTTTCCGATATTGCATAAAGATTCCAAATCCCAAAACGATCGTTCCAATTGTCATGAACGTGAACATGTACACGTCCTCGACATCCTCCACATCCAATGCAGCAAGGCAGATGACTTTCCACTTTCCCCAAGCATCCATAGCGTAGCCGGACATGAAGGTCCCATCCGGGCATTTCGGTTCGCCAGAACCCGCACTCCCTGTTGAGAACACTCTGTCGATGGCATTCAGTGACCAGCTCAGCAACTCCATCGTGGATTGATCAGTTGATTGATTGGTTGAGAACGTTGTTGTACAATATTAAACAAGTCTCCAATCGAGTGACTTTAGTGTGCCAATTTACAGGGCTCTGTGAAGTTCTTCACAGCTCAGAAGAAGTTGTGATAACGAGCAGTAGTGTCACGTACCTAAGTTATCTCCACATTGTTGATACCCATTATAACAACATCCTGCTACGCACAGCTGGCATTGGCCTTGGACCATACAAGTTTCTCAGGTTCAACTTTTTGTTTGGGTACAGAATGTTTTTTGTTCTGCTCCCATGCCGTCTCAACACAGTGTCTGTTGAGTCGTGCCTCTGACCTTAATCAACCATCCAGTAGTAATCTGTATTGATCAACGGTTGAATTTACATATTTTTTCTTAAAACCACTTAGTGTTGCTGATTTTTTGACATCATCTACTAGCACATTCCATAGTTTAACACCTGTTACCGATAAGGAAAAGGATTTTAACGTAGTTCGTACCTTCCTTTGCCTGAAGATCATGTACCCTCTGAGATTGTAACTCTTCTCTCTGTCTAGGAAAAGTATTTGCAGGTTGTGAGGGAGGCTTTTGTTAGCAGCCTTATACATCATTTGTAGTGTGCGATATTTTATTAAGTCATATAGTTTGAGTATTCTTGATTCGATAAATAAGTGATTTGTGTGTGCCCTATAGTTGGCATAATGTAAGATTCTCAGGGCTCTTTTTTGGAGTATTAACAAAGGCTGTGTGGAGCCTTTATATGTGTGCCCCCACACCTCTGCACAGTATTGCAGGTGTGGAGAGACTAGTGCGCATTGCACATCATCATGATAAAATACAACATCAAAGAGGAGGACGTCCCTCGCAATGAATGGAAACTTGCTAAGGTTGTTGAAGCACACGAGGATGATGATGGACTGGTACGAAAAGTGGCAGTGAAAGTTGGAGAATGAAAGTTAGGAAAAAGGGGTGAACGCCTCAACAAGCCATCCATCGTTCAAAGACCAACTCAGAAGTTAGTGGTTCTAGTGAAGAGTTGCCAAAAGGGAGAAGATTAATTAAATGTCTCCTTTAAGCTAAATGTGGTCATTACACTGAAGTTCATTCTTAATATGGTATTCTTTATGTGTTGAGAGGTAAATTCTATTGTTTATCTGTGATGTTGAATTTATTTGTTGTGGAAAATCACATGGTTCATTTTCAAATCTCAGTGTTAAAAGACACAGAGAAATGCTCAAAATTACCATTAATTATTTAATGAAGAGTGCAAGTGTGTTTCACATCTCCATTTGTGCTAATCAAGGTAATTTTGGTGGGAGTGTAACTGTCTCAGAGACAGTTTGAGTGATGTGTTTGTTGTGTATGTTTCTGTTTATGAACAAGATCATTTGAGCCGTGTTAAAAGATATAGCCTACTTGAACATAAGTATCACAATATGTATTGCACAGCATTTTGGGAAATGTGAGGTCATGAGGTGAGGTCACTTCAGTGGCATTTTGAGTAAAAAAGCGCGGCTGTCGAGGATAAAGAAGCCACTGCAGAGATGAGTTGTGCTACATGTGGTCCAAGAGGTGCACACGGTAATTTCCTTTATATGTTTAATGGACACTGGCTTATGAACTGTATGTGATTTGTGAAACCTTTATGTTTTCATTGTGTTGTAGTTTTCACAGTGTTTAGGTGTCTGCTGAGACAGAGAGACGGAGAGAATAAACCCTGAAAAGACATCTGTATGAATCGTGGCCATTATTTGACTGGACCGGTGTAGTTATATTTACCATGTACTAATTTGATAGTAAGACATTTGTTGTGACCGTTTTAACAATTCTCTATTTAATTTGAGAATTCAGTTTATTTATTCTTAGTTATTCTTCAGTCCTATTGTTTGTGTGTGTGTGTGTGTGTGTGTGTGTGTGTGTGTGTGTGTGTGTGTGCCCCCTATCACCACCACACAAACATAATATTCACATTTTTATCATAACGTTGATATTGAAGCTAAATCCATGAAATGTTAACATTATAAGTTAGTGATTATTATAGGCTTCTAACTAACTTCTGAGTAAAGTCGTGGCGAGACAATTAACTAATCAATTATACCGTTACCATAAACATGTAAATGCACAAAATGCATAGAATTATGTTATGTGTAAACCACACAGTCTATGGTGTAAACGTACGTGTTTATTAAGCTTTTATTTTGGTGATTAACTAACTTCCGCTTGAGACTTCCGGTATGGATTGGATAAATGGGCTTGTTTTGGTTTTATTTTGGTGATTGGCCAACTTCCGGTATGGATCGGTTAAATGGCGGCTTTTATTTTGGTGATTAACCAACTTCCGGTTGGGACTTCCGGTATGGATCGGTTAAATAGCGGCTTTTATTTTGTTGATTACCCACTTCCGGTTGGGACTTCCGGTATGGATTGGCTATATGGCGGCACCCTTGTCGGCCATCTTGACTGCAGATGGGTACTCTTGGGGCTATTTTTTGCCAAGCGGAGCCAGTCCTGTGCACGTATGCAAATTAGCCATGTGCACCAAGCAAGACATATCCTTGAGAAGTAAAACTAAAAATGGCTAGCAAGCGAAAGTTAAACCAGAGTGTATCACTCACACACTTTGGGTTCACATCCAAAAAGGCGGCACTCAGAGATGAAGAGGCACCGAAAGAACAACGTGAAGTTGAGGCCAGGCCAAGTGCTCCGAAGACACAGCAGGTACTGAGGTAGCGTTAGCAGCAGTAGTGCTGCTAGCACAAGTGACTTGCCGGCTGGTTGGACAATGAAGCAGGTGGGCGAATGGAAAGAGGTTCGGCCAGTGTCAGCAGCAGGAGGACGGTTAGCTCACCTCACAGAGCCTTGCGCAGCATCGCTGGAAACTGATTTAGGGACCGTCATTAAATTACTTAGCATGAATATATTAATACAAAATAATTGCAGTTTTTTTCAGTAGCTTCCATGTCATGTGGCCCAGTGACTCCAAACTAGCAGCAGATTGTGGATGAATGAGACACAGCTCTTTTTATCATACTTTAGTGCTTCCTCTATTTTATATGAATATTAATATGCAGAAAGTATGTTTTTTTTCTCAATAGCTTCCATGTTTTGTGACCCACTGACTTCTGAAACAGATTCTGTTTCCATAAAAAAATATGATAATAAAGAAAATAATGGTAAAAAACAGTTCTCTAATGCTGAAGAGGTTAACATATTTTCAAGCAGCAATGTCAGCTTCTACACTATTTTGTCTCATGTCTTAGATTCTGATTTTAAAATTCTGAAAATGAATTTTTTTTTTTTAAATCTCACCAGTAATCACCATAAAGGGTTATTTTTCAAAATGTTCTTCCGGGGGGCTCCCAGACCCCCATAATGTTGCTAGATTAGGGAAAATACTGTTATAGCATATTGGATAATGTAATTATATGTAATGTAATGTTATATGCCTACTGCATATTGAGAAAATTTAGATCGGTATTGCGCAACAATCGGGAGATGGGGGGGCCCCCCAAATATTGACGGGTATTTTGCACACTGGACCATAACAATAAAGTTCCATTCCCTCCCAGCTGGCACCAGACGTCACTTAGACGTCACAGAGACGTTGGCCTCCTACGTTGAATAGACGTTAGTATTTAGTTGAAAATGAAAATCGGGGTTAACGTCTAAACTTAACGTTGATCTGATATCAAAATCCAACGTTAGACAGATGTTACATTTTTATATTAAATCAACGTCGGGTTTAGACATTAACCTGATTTTCATTTTCAACTATAATATAACATCTATCCAATGTTGGACTTGGATATCAAATCAACGTTGGGTTTTGACGTTAACCCGATTTTCATTTTCAACTAAAATATAACATATATCCAACGTTGGACTTGGACATTAAATCAACGTTGGGTTTTGACGTTAACCCGATTTTCAATTTCTACTAAAATATAACATATATCCAACGTTGGACTTGGATATCAAATCAACGTTGGGTTTTGACGTTAACCCGATTTTCATTTTCAACTAAATACTAACGTCTATTCAACGTTTGACTAGGATATCAAATCAACGTTGGGTTTTGACGTTAACCCGATTTTCATTTTCAACTAAAATATAACATCTATCCAATGTTGGACTTAGATATCAAATCAACGTTGGGTTTTGACGTTAACCCGATTTTCATTTTCAACTAAAATATAACATACATCCAACGTTGGACTTGGATATCAAATCAATGTTGGGTTTTGATGTTAACCCAATTTTCATTTTCAACTAAAATACAACATAGTTATGAGACGTTGGATTTTGATATCAAATCAACATTGGGTTTAAACATCAACTCTTTTCAATTAAAACATAACATCAACCCAACATGTGAATTTTAAGTCTAATCCAAAATACATTATATTTTGATGTGAAACCAATATTGGATTTTGATGTCAAACGGATTTTAATGTTCAACTATAGTTCAACCTCTATTTAACAGTATAGTTTAATGTCAAACTAACGTTGGGTTTTGATTTCAACCCATTTTTCATTTAACTAGAATTCAGTGTCTATCCAACATTGGCGTTTGATGTTCAAACTTTTGTTGGTAAGTATTCATTTAAAACACTGTTTAGCTGTCTGGGTAAATGACTAAGACTGGTTAACAAAAAGGCTTTTTAATGAAACACTTAAGAATATTTAAATTCTGCTTCAGAGCAGACATCAAAACAGTTGTCATGAAATAAAAAAAAAAAAAGGAAATGAAACAAAGCTTTTATTGTTGAGAGCCAGATCATAATTGTATAGGTAATACTTCAACTGTAGGTGTAGCCGATTTCTTGGCTCTCTATTTTTATTAGATAGACAAAGCGTTTTTGTTTGTGATGCCAGATGCCAGACATAATACTACAGTTTTAACATTTTAACACAATTTTAACACATTTAACAAAACAGTTTCAACATTTAAAAACAATAAATATTTAAAACTTAACTTTTAAAGAACAGTTAACAACACTTAAAAACAACAACAACAACAACAGGACAGTGCAGACAGAGTGAGGTGGCAGGAGAGTAATAATAATAATAGTCACTGCTGAATCTGGCTTTTTCTGCCACCTCCGCCCATCCTGTCATATTTAAGACAGAAGGCCACAGCCTCAGATATCTTGGCCTCCGTCTCCTCCTCCCTCCCTGGAGTCTTCAGGACACTCTCTGTAAGAAACATTTGAAACTTCAGAGTACAGGACAAGTAAGGCTACAGTAAGAGTAAGGGTGAATTCCAATTCTTATTTTCATCCCTACCCCTACCCCTACCCCTTAATTGAACCCCAAGGTCCCCCAATTGGGGGACTTTGAGACATGCAGAACAATCAAAGAGCTACTACTGCACTAATTATGAAAGAATATAGTCATATCTTATATCAAATTAAACAGCAGAAACTGGGCTACAACGTGTAAAAAGCATGTTTGTACAGCCCAAACACTACTCAAATGAAAAACTAAACATCCAACTTCGTGAATCACCGATTTGTGGACCCAGTCGCCACATTTCTGGCTCTTATGCCACAGCACATGATGCAACACACCCGAGCTGCCCCTCATATGAAAGGGCAGACTTCACAGATTTAAATGACATATAGCACTTGCAGCTACGCCGATTCGCCACAGAGACAGAAGCCAAAGTATAGGAAAACAAAAATACCGCTTCTCCAAAACTTGGCTGTAAAATTCCTCTTACCTTTGCTGTTTTGCCGTAAAAAGTTAGTTTTCTCGGTAAATCCACATTTTTTCCTGGTAGCTGTTGTGACTAGATTCGTCACCCCGAATCCTCAGGACCTCAATTTATACGCCCTTAAAGGGAGAGAAGACTGAATGATCACACAGAGTCAGAATTCTGTTTCCGCCTTTATAAAGGGAGAACCCTGCAGCCCAATACAGATCCTGTGACCTGCTCCTGCAGCTGCCTCCAAGAGTTCTGGTTCTCCGCAGTTTTCAGGCTCGTTTTATTACACATCTAGGGGCGGTTTACACGTTTGCAAAGCAAATCCTAAAAAGGACACATACAGAGATGCAAATCATATCATCATTTCTAGTAAATTGCAGATGCTGCCTTTCCCCCGAACCGTCACTCAGACTAGTCTGACAGTTAGTTATTTTTGAGAAAGAAAACAAGAACTGCTTCATGCTGCACGTCCGGTTTAGCAGCCTGCGATAGCATCATAGCAAAAATAATCCACACATCTTTGCACCCTCCTGTGACAGTGTCTTGGGCCTTCTGCATGTGTGTGTCTTAAGCTGTCTCTCATCTAATACTAATACTCATACTGCGCTGCGAGTATATAATAAAATCCACATAGCCCTATGTGTTTTCTTAGATCCTTGACAGTTGGCTAGTTTCGGACAGGCTTTAGGACCCGGGGGGAAGCATTACAAGCGCTGTACACAACAGCCTGCTCATTTGACTGACTTGAACTCTACGGATTCCGATTGGCTGGCAGTGCTGTCAATCACATTGTCGTGAGTATAGCTTTATTCAAATTGACCAATCCGTTGCGGAGATAGAGCCCTGCGTACTTGCCCAAAGACGAGAAGCTTTGTCGCCATTACGCAGTGCAACCTAGCGCGCAGCGCATTACAGCGGCAGGATCTTGCACTTTGCCGGTTATTTCTGTAAGTTTCGAGAGAAATATGGCAAAACAAGGCCCATAGAAACTTAGGACAGCCACAGAAGTGTTGGAATTTCTGGAGTTGGACGCTGAAAACACAATATGCGTCAGTGACGCGTCGTCGGAAGATGAGAATCGTCTTCACCCTGAAGATACGCATGAAGACAGTGACCACGACTATTCTCTGCCATCATTGGAAAGGTATGAAATGTTTTGTAAATGTTGTATGTATAGATTCATGCTATCTAGGTGAAGCTATAAGCTTTGTGGGGCAACATTTTGGCTCATGATGTGAAAATATGACACAGAGGAGGTTGCGCTCAATGCATTTAGTTTTGTGTGTGCGTATTTATTTCCCCAGTACAGTTCTTCTTACCCTGTTTCTGAGTTTCATGATTTATATGTAATTGCAATTTGATGAATGAATATATATTTATATATGTATTTTTTTTCTTCTGCGTTTGGATTTACAGCAATGAGGATTATGAACCACTGCATGCCAGTGACCTGCCATCCATAACAAGGACCAGAAGAGCTGGTCCTCTCTGCCTCACATCCACAAAGAACTGCTTTCAGCTGTGGCATGATGGACAATAGTACAGTAGATATATGACACTCCTGTAAATAATGGTGTAAATAATTGTTTTTGTTTGCTGTGTGTTTTTATAGTTCACAGAAATGTTTGCAGTATTATAAAATTAAATCTGTCGATTTGGATTCAAGATGCAATTGCTTTTATCATTTTTTGAATGGGAAATATAATATATATATATACACATCTATATAATATATATTATATATATAATATATGTCTATAAAGCCAAAACTGTTGTATTTTGATGTTTTGAATACCATTAGTGATATACAAATGAAAAATATAATATATAATATATTTGTATATCAGAAAATACAAATGGCACAAATGGTGCCAAAATGTGCCAAAATGGCCATTTTGGAGAGTTCGCCTAAGATGTCTGGGCTAAAACATCTCTAATTTTGTTCTGCTGTACTTGATCAAAATCAACCTTTGCAGAGACAATGTCCACATATTGTACTATGATTTGAAAGAGGTTTAAAGCTTTGGCAGCAATATCTCTAAGGGATACACACCCTGAAAGTGCATTTTTTTTAGGCGAGACTGAAAATTATTGAATTTTTGCTGTGTGTCATCTTCATTTACTATTCACCAGTAACACATACACTGATAATTACACATCTCAACAAATCCTCAAAGTGTTCCCTTTCCCATGACACCAAAAGTGTTCAAATAAACCTTGTGGTTGCAGAGATATACTCATTTTATTATGGATATGCAATTTTCGAGCAGAAGCCCAGAAAATTGGCTTGGGGCTTAGATTAAACCACATTTTTTAATCTAATTGTTTTAACAAAAAACAATCATGCATTCTGTGATGTAAGGGTTTAGATTTGAAGAACAGCACTATTTGCTAGTAAACTGTAAAATGAAAAATATTTTTAAGTCACAGTCACCAACACAGACAACACGGTGGCCAAAAGAAGATGAAAATGTTGCCCAAAAAGACAAAAATGTCCCTGATGGGACCTTAACACCGTGTCCTAACCTGATGCGATGCGAGCGACAGCTGCAAAATTAATGGTTTTATATTGTAATGTCCTAACTGCCCGCGAGCGACGCAGCGCAACTCGACGCGCCGTGTAGAGCCCGACGCCCGGTTTCTATTTCTGTCGCTCGCGTTGACAGCGCCATGGACGAGGAGCAGCTGATTCTGTTGGTAGAAACTAGGAGCTACCTGTACAATACCTCCTCATTTCACTACAAAAATGTCAACCCAGCTGGCATTTTAAGGTTGAGTCACTGTTGAATCAACGTCAGGTGCCAGAGATGGATAACCGTTGAATTTTATTTAGATTTTGCAAATCTAATCAACGTTGAAATAGCAACGTCATTCCTACGTCACGTTTCTCAACATAGGTGAATTCGCCAACACTGAATCAATATTGATTTTAGTTTAGATTTTGCAAATCCAATCAACGTTGAAATTTCAACGTCACTATAAAGTCCTGCTTTTCAACATAGTTTGACACACTATATATTTTTGTTACACTGTTTTCACTAAAGTAATGATGTGTTCAACAGTAGCTCCAGTAACACTAAACACCTTAAAATGGATACATTAACAATAAGTACACAACCACACCATTTTAACCAAACTCAATGTTTATTAGTTTGTTTTGTCATTGTTTTAAGTACAAAGTTATTATTATTATTGTTATTATTATTGTCTATGCCCTAATTACACACAGATATCTATCGGTTACAGTGTGGCCAACAGTTGAGACCCGTTGGCCACACTGTAACGTTAATTCACGTCAGTTAACCGACGTGAATGACGCTCTCTAATAGCAACTAACTTGCTGTTGCCAATATTATATGTCAAGAAACATCTAAATCACACAATATAAAACTAGTTTTCTGTTTAAAAAGTACAAACGTAGGAAGCAAGTACTCACCCATCTTTTAACCGGAGAGAGCGTCAGATGTGACGCGATTGTCGGACGCTCGCTCGCATCGCTTGTCCTACACCGTGTCCTAACTGGAAGCGATGCGAGCGAGCGTCCGACAATCGCGTCACATCTGACACAAACTAATAAACATTGAGTTTGGTTAAAAGGGTGTGGTTGTGTACTTATTGTTAATGTATCTATTTTAAGGTGTTTAGTGTTACTGGAGCTACTGTTGAACACATCATTACTTTAGTGAAAACAGTGTAACAAAAATATATAGTGTGTCGAACTATGTTGAAACTATGTGAACTCTATCCACACTGAATGCGTTGACTATGTGCGTCTGTTGCCCTGGAAACACATCAGCTGTCCGCTCGACATCCGACTGGAGAGAGACCTAACTGCCCGGTTAAAAGATGGATGAGTACTTGCTTCCTACGTTTGTACTTTTTAAACAGAAAACTAGTTTTATATTGTGTGATTTAGATGTTTCTTGACATATAATATAGGCAACAGCAAGTTAGTTGCTATTAGAGAGCGTCATTCACGTCAGTTAATTAACATTACAGTGTGGCCAGCGGGTCTCAACTGTTGGCCACACTGTAACCAATAGATATCTGTGTGTAATTAGGGCATAGATAATAATAATAACAATAATAATAATAACTTTGAGCATTATCATAATTAAGTTATCAATCTGTGATGTAAATAACAAAATGCAAACATTAAAGATTTTCTAAAAGCGTCTGTATTTTAATTGACAATAGTTTTTATATAAATTACACAAAAGAAAAAGAAAATGTGATTTGTTTGAGTTATTTCGGCCATAAGCGGTCATATTGACCGCACAGCGTTTCGCGGGATTTCATTCATTGTCTCTCTTGTCTTTAACTTTGTTAGCGTCTCCAGCTGTGCATCTTTGTGAATTTACTTGCGAGTTAATTATTATAGTTGCGGTTGGCACCTTGGGCAAACACAAACGGGAGTTTCCTCCTCGAATCAGCGAGCGGAGCTGTTCAAGTGCTGAAGTGATGCGACTCTGACTGTGTATCAGGGAAAGCCGAGGAAGAATGTCTGCATACGGGCGAAGGCAAAACCAGAGTCTGTGATGTGCTACAACAACACCAAGTATAGCGAGGACGTCCCGGACCGGATGCGAGGGCGTACTCCGTCAAAGGCGGAAAGATGGCCGGCAGCGGTCTTCTATAACATCCTCGGCCTGGCTGGGATCAATGCCTGCATCTTTTTCAAGGGGCACCAGCAGCAGGAGAGCCCGGAGGAAAGTCCTGCAGCAGCAGCGGACACGGAGGCAGTGCCGGTCCAAAGAGCTGCAAACAGAACCAAACCTCGGACATTTGAAATGCCACAAGCCCGTGTGTGGTGACTGAACGAGGAGAGCGGAGGTAGCTGCGGAGACTTCCACCTTATTGACATTTTTGTAGTGAAATCAGGAGGTGTCGTACAGGTAGCTCCTAGTTTCTACCAACTGAATCAGCTGCTCCTCGTCCATGGCGCTGTCAACGCTTTAGGACATTACAATATAAAACCATTAATTTTGCAGCTGTCGCTCGCTCGCATCGCATCCGGTTAGGACACAAGAAAAGAAGAGCTCCGTGAAGCTCTGTGCAGCGAAAGCGAAACTCACTGAGGAGGGCTGCTGGCCCCGCCAGCTGTCCCGGATGGTAGCCCATCCCCCTCTCTCAGCAGCAGTTGTTGTCAGGACTTCAACAAAAAAAGGGGGGAAATAAGAAAAAGAAATACAGTCCGAGTGAAGCATCGGAGCCACGAACTGATACCCGGCCGTCACGAGCAACGGTAGCCCGGTGGTAACGAGTAAGAGGGCTGTTGCGGTGAGCTGGGAAGCTAATGCTCGCGGCGGATGCTAGCCGCCACCGCTAAAACCCTCACACTCGAAGCTAACTACTCTAACGTTAGAGTTACTCTTCGAGGCTCCCGTTCTTGGTGGCGGCCGGGTAACGGCCCGCGGTTACAGAACTTTACTTGGACTGTATTTTTTTTTTCTCACTCCTGATAACTGCTGCTGGCAAGAGGCTGCAGTTGAGCCCGAGAGAAGGGGCTCAGTTTGAATGTTTTAGTTTACAAACGGCAACGAACAAACCTCCAGATTTTGTCCCCGCACTTGCATGATGAATTGAGAAAAACGGCAAACTCTTATTACATTCACCCACACATACATGCTCAACATTTAGAAGACACTTACCTGTGGCACCTGTGGTAATTACCTGATAGCAAGCAGTCTCCTCTCAGATTGTCTTGCCGTGCTAAATTGTCGTGTATGAGCGGGTTCTTCGTAGAGCGGGTCTAGGCGCGTTCAAATTGAACTCCTCCTGCATCAGCGAGATCTGCGGGCGACGGCAGGGGCGGAGCTACAAACGCTGCTATGAAGTCGGACACTCTCTTTTCCCGTAGACGTGACGTGACTGAGCTTGCGTGTTTGCCTTCCTCGTCTGGGAAGAAGTGGAGGAAATTGAAATTCCATTAATGTTTGAGGAAAATCAACAACGACGGTGATCAGTTTTCTTACCTGATTGCTTTGGGAATTTTGCTGGCCTTTTTCTCATATTAGTCCCCTTCGGAAATTATTTAATCTGAGATGTTCAAAATAGTAGTCCATCAAAACATGTAGAATGAACTTTGTCTAACTGGTACATTACAGTAAGTCTTGCCCAATGACAATACAATACAATTACAACAGTTATTAATTATTATGATGACAACTGTGCTTAGGTGCATGATTATATAAAAGCTGAGGGGAATTTGCTGACTACATTTAACCAATATGCATAAAGACGCATAAGATGATGCATTTTCTGATAGCAACATTATTCACAATGAATGAAATACATTTGATAGTACAGATAACACTGAACACAGCAGTTAACCACTTCTCCATCATCACCACAAGTAGGGTGACAGAACTGAGCAATTTATTGACAACATCTTTCAGGGTTGTTGCGTTACATGAAGGATTGTATAGGTTTCTTCATGGTGACTATCCCATAGGTGCGGCCACACAGCTGCTACTTATCTGAAACTATGTGATATTTGAGTAGAAAAGCGCCCCAATTCATGGTGGCCTAGAGCAATATTTTGTGAATGTCATGGAAATTACTGTGATGAAAAATACATAAACAGAAAATAATAGTTATTCAATAATGGTTATAGCTGTACTAGAAAACAAAAAATACCTACTATAGCATTGCAACAGTTTGATGCAAAGAATATCAGGATCAAAATTTAAATCATGACAGCACTATTTGTGATTCAAATCAAATGGATCAAACAGTGATGTGTTTAGAATAATGTGATTGTCCATCAAGAAGGCAAATCATCAAGTAATCATCAATCAACACCAAGAGATCATGCCAGAGGCAACCCGAACTCCTGTACTAGCACTGCAGCCTCGGCCTGGCCTGATGGAAGCTGGCTGCTGCTGGAGCCAACTCGGCCTGGTGGTACTGCTGCTGAAGCCTGAGTTTAGCCTATCGGTAGCTGCTGCTGAAGCTTGAGTTTGGCCTGGTAGCTGGCTGCTACTGGAGCATGAGCTTGGCCTGTGGCACAGTTGCTGCTGCCAGGCTTATTATTATTTTATTTTTTAATAAAACAGTCCCATTTAACCCTGTCCCATAACAACTAGTCTATCACCTCTGCACCAGGGTTGAAGTGAGATCCGCAATATCTCCATGACAGTCCATACAGTTTTACAAGCTCATCTCCTCACGCAGGGCTCTGTGGATGGTGATATGCAGGTCGAACTGAAGGAGCCGCTTATAAAGATGCAATGCATAAGCCCAATACCACACATAGTGATCACCAAAACACAGCAGAGCTATCAGACTGTACTTTAGTTGGATGATACATTTTAACATCAAGGGTTATAAAAATATTTAGCTCTTAAATCACATCCCCAGACATGCATGGTCAGATCCGCTACTGATGCTGATCCGCTACCGACACTGAATTTCTTTGGTCAACATAAAATAACATCATGTACGTCGATATTATGTTGGCACGATACATCTACAACAACAATTAACGATTAACATTATGACTTTTAACGTTTCGGTAATCATTCTATATCAGAGTGTAAGACGTGTGGATGAGGTTCGATTTTAATTAGGCCTACTTATCACCACAACTTAAAACCAACAAAATCTCAATGGCAGAATTATGTGCTTGTTAATATTAAACGTTTAACAGACGTTAGAAAAAGGCCACCATAAATGTTATTATGTCAAAATTGGCATCAGACATTATTATGACGTTGTATATTAGTTAGCTACTTAACCCTAACTTAAAACCAACAAAATATCGTCAAACAAACAATGTTAGAATATTACATTGGTTTGATGTTATCATTATGACCTTAAAGTTGAAGTTTTCTATGCCAGACTGATGTTAGTTTTAGATGTTTGCAAGACATTGGATTTTAGTTACTTATTGCCACAACTTTAAAGCCACAACATTTTTATGTCAAAGGATGTTAAAATATCACGTTCTGTAAACGTTTAAATTATGGTGTTGAAAAGACGTTGGGTTTTGGTCACCATACCTTAACCCTAACCCAAAATATTAACGTCACTTGACGTCCATATTCCTATGTCAAATGATGTTGAAAGTGGACATTAAACGGACATTGGTTTTTGGCCACCATAAATGTCAGAATCATATGTCAAAATGACGTTGGCATCAGACATTGGTCCGACGTTGGATATCAGTTATCAAAAACCCAAAGTTAAAACCAACAAAATTTCAACGTCATTAGACATCTATATCTTATGTCAAACTAACGTTGTTGATAGATGTTGTCCAGACGTTAGAATTTAGTCATCAAAAAGGTAATTATTCAACGTCAAAGTTGTGTTAGTACAAGATGTCTGATACACGTTGGGTTTTGATTACCTAACACCACAACATAAGAAGACCAAAATATTAACGTCACTTGACGTCCATATTTCTATGTCAAATAATGTTGAAAGTAGACATTAAACGGACGTTGGTTTTTGGTCACCATAAATGTCACAATCATATGTCAAACTGACGTTGGCATCAGACATTGTTCCGACGTTGCATATCAGTTATCTAAAACCCAAACTTAAAACCAACAAAATTTCAGCGTCATTAGACGTCTATATCTTATGACAAATTAACATTGTTGATAGATGTTGTCCAGGTGTTTAGAATTTAGTCATCAAAAAGGTAGTTATTCAACGTCAAAGTTGTGTTAGTACAAGATGTCAGACACACGTTGGGTTTTGATTACCTAACACCACAACATAAGAAGACCAAAATATTAACGTCGCTTGACGTCCATATTTCTATGTCAAATAATGTTGAAAGTAGACATTAAACGGACGTTGGTTTTTGGTCACCATAAATGTCAGAATCATATGTCAAAATGACGTTGGCATCAGACATTGGTCCGACGTTGGATATCAGTTATCTAAAACCCAAACTTTAAACCAACCATATTTCAACGTCATTAGACGACTATATCTTATGTCAAACTAAAGTTGTTGGTAGATGTTGTCCAGACATTAGAATTTAGTCATCAAAAAGGTAATTATTCAATGTCAAAGTTTTGTTACTACAAGACGTCTGACCCACATTGGGTTTTGGTTGCCCAACACCACAACATAAAAACAACAAAATATTAACGTCACTTGACATCCATGTTCCTATGTCAAAAGATGTTAAAAATAGACGTTAAATGGACGTTGGTTTTTGGTCACCATAAATGTCAGAATCATATGTCAAATTGACGTTGGCATCAGACATTGGTCTAACGTTTGATATCAGTTACGTAACACCCAAACTTTAAACCAACCAAATTTCAACGTCATTAGACAACTATGTCTTATGTCAAACTAACATTGTTGATAGATGTTTTTCAGACGTTAGAATTTAGTCATCAAAAAGGTCATTATTCAACGTCAAAGTTGTGTCAGTACAAGACGTCTGACACACGTTTGGTTTTGGTTGCCCAACACCACAACATAAAAACAACAAAATATTAACGTCACTTGACGTCCATGTTCCTATGTCAAAAGATGTTAAAAATAGACGTGAAATGGACGTTGGTTTTTGGTCACCATAAATGTCACAATCATATGTCAAAATGACGTTGGCATCAGACATTGGTCCGGCATTGGATATCAGTTATCTAAAACCCAAACTTAAAACCAACAAAATATTAACGTCAGTTGACGTCCATATTCCTATGTCAAAAGATGTTGAAATTAGACGTTAAATGGACGTTGGTTTTGGTCACCTGACGTCATGACTTGAATCCAACCAAAGACCAACGTCTATTGACGTCCGGTGCCAGCTGGGCTTGCATGCAAATAGTAACGTGTAAACAATAGAGATTGTTTCCTTTGATATTTATTCTTTTGCACAGAAGCAGAACTTGACAGATACAGACCAGTCACTCAAAGCCATTTGCTTACAAAAGATAACACATTTTAAAATGACAAGTACTTGTAAAAATGCTGAGCCTTAAATGGTAACACTTTTTAAACATACATAATTTATAAGAAATAATTTTTAAGAAAAAACAAACAAAACAACTTATCTTCAGAGTTTGAAGTACGGGTTGAAGTTGTGAAACAATCAAAGCAGACAAATGGACAAAAAGTTACATTCATAAGCACTCTTATCCTGGGTTCAAGTTACATGGGAGCCAATGGGAGCTGGGCTCCCATAAGGTCACATCTAAGCTCCCAAAAAATGTTTTTGCTTTCTAATAAAGAACACATTTCTTAGTTTTGCTTAATGTAATACAAATGATGGACTTTTATTAGTGTAATTTGCTTATAACTGTCTTTGTCCACTATCTGATAAAGACCATAGTATTTCTAGTTTTTGCCTAATATGATGGCATATTACGTCTTGATTAGATTACCTAGTGTGTAACGGTGTATGTTGACTGTCTAACCATATAATTTCTTTTTTTTGTCTAATCTGACAAAAAGTACAGCTTATTACATCTTCCAGAGGAACTACACAGTATATTCTCTTGTGAAAGAAATTGATCATGTCTCCCTCTGGGAGGTGTATGCTGTCACAAATGTTCATATTTAAATCAAATAATTATTTTTGTGATCTAGTTGGTACAGTTGTTGCAAGAAGCTGACTGCTGTGTGTGTGCAATTATTGGACTGGATCAAGTGATGAAGTGAAGACACTAGTAGCAGCAATATCTCAGACTTCCTTAACAACTCTTATGACTTTAAAAGTTGTTGCATTAGGAGAAACTTAACAAACTTTGTGAAATGGTTACAGCTAATTCTAATTCTCAGACACTGTATAAACTTTGTGCAAAGCTGTCGACGACGCATTCTTAAATATTTGAAAATTGTTGTTCGTTCGGCAAACATTGCACATGAAGGTATTTCTTTTTATCCATTTGTTCCAGGAAGTTAGGTGAATATTTGCATATAGAATGTGGAGGTGAGATCCGATCACAAGAGGTCACTCAAGACGCATGTTGAGTCGCATGTTAATGCCAGGTATGAATTGGCAGGCTTTAAACAGTCAACTTGTGATCGTTTCACTTAGAACAGATGTTCTAACAGCTTATCTCTGTCTTTCTCTCTCTGAACTGTTATTTATTATCTATCTCCGTCCTAACATTACTCAGGGTTTGCTCTTCTAGAGACCCCCAGCAACTACTTCCATGACCCCCCAATATTGTCTTAAATGTCTATCTTATCTCTAAATTGATGCTACTTTGCTAAAGTCTCAGACCAGGGTTATGTTATGTTTAATGTTGTAATTTGGTAGATTTCGATTCTAAATTTTCATGGCAGGGACAGCTGTAAAGGAGAAATTTGCCATGTTTTATGTGAATATCCCAATCAGTGTTGATGGTGAATTAAGTTAATTGAGGCAATAAAATCCCCAGTGTGTGGTATCTTGACGGAGAAAGTTTGGTTTTCCTGTGTACACAGGCTGCCTACATGTACCAGGATGCATTGCAAGCAACCTCCTGATGCTCCACTCCCTAATACTTCCAAACCTACCCAGGTTGATCTTAGTCTAGTCCTGCAGTGACGATATACATAGACTTGTGTAGACTATGGAATGGTTAACTTATAACCCTTTACTGATGACCCATATGACAACAACAGTCATTAGCCAGCGGTCATTTCAAGAAACACTAAATGCAGCAAAAGAAAGATGCATTAACATATGGGTTCCCAACCTGACCACTTTAGTGTATTATTTTGTGGTATCAGTTAGTTAGTCAGAGAAATGGTCTGCTGCAGGTTAACCACCAGGTCGGACTCAGCAGAAATGTGACGAAGAGTCGGTAGGACAGGCACGAGGACAGACACTTCTCCACGTACAACTGCATTATTTTTTCCTCATATAAGTTGCCAAAGATAGTTACAGTTACTACGTTACTTTTGTTTGGTCACGTAATGCTGCTTTATGGGACATTTCTCTTTATTTTGTTGAGTGAGGGACCTGTGTAGTTATCAGACTCTCAGACCGTCACGCCCTCAATGCTGCGCCTCTGATACTACCTCCAGAGACGTATTAGCACCGGAGCAAATTTTCACCCCTCGCCGCCTCTGAGACTTTCACACAGAGAAGGAGGCGGAGAATTGGTGCTGGATCCCCGCGTTCAAACGGCAGTTTGAATGGGGCTACTGTCACCTGCTGGAGCTGCAGGCCTGTGCGCTCTTGGATATGCTGCTTCTGCTTGATTAACCCTTTTTGTGTTGCTCTCATCACATGCCATCTCCACCTACCTAAAGATAGACTCTCGCAGTCCGTGGCATGTTCTATGAATTTAGAGGCTTTGTGTTTATTTATTGCATTAAGCTTAGTGTGTGTTTTCCACTTGCTCACGCACACACTGCCGTAGCATATGTTTTTAGTTTAAGCAGTTAGTTAAGCAAATTAGTTTATCCCCATTTTTGGGATTATATTTCTCGGGAAACAGGAAATCACTTTAATTGGTATTTCTGGGAATAAAATCAGCCTACACCTAAATGTAACCTATATGCACTAATAACTGATCCTTTTTTAGGCTTTATAAATATTTTTGCTATGTCTCTACATTTAAATTAATGCATATTTTTAACCATATATAAAAACATATATATTTACGCTTTCTTTTTTTTACCCAATTTCTACCCATATATTACCACACACCTGTTGAGAAAAAAACGCCTTGTTTGTCGTTGCTGTATCACTGGCCCGAGACTGTAGCTCTAGTTTGCTGGCCAAAACATAGCGTTAGACAACAGAATACTCACTCAGTGGGCATCTTTCCTCTTGGCTCCGTTGGCCTTGTTTTTTTTCCAGTTTATCTTTAGAGGTGAAACTTTCATGCAACATACATGCGCTGCTTCAGGGTGGTTGCTGGCGACAGTTTCTAACCAAAACTACCTACGCCAAAATTCCCTTTGAACACCCTGGCTAATTTGCGTATAAGTGAGACAAGAAAGAAGTTGTTTTAAGCGCAATCTGACATGTCCCCCATGATGAATCAGATACCCAAAGGTGGAGATCCAAATTCAAATAGAGATTAAGGTTATGTATTCAATGTATTCAACACCCAGTACACGCACCCATGTCCCCTTCAAACAACTGTGTGTTGCAAATTGTTACTTAACTCATCTCTGTGCAGGAAACCTGAGAGAAAGATGTTTTTAAAAGTCGCTGGCCCTCATTTATCAAACGAGCGTACGGCAGAAAACCGTGCGTACGACCATTTCCACGCAAACTTCGGCATTTATATATGTGGACGTGAGCGGAAGCTACGATCAGATCTCACGTCAGGTCTGAGCTCGTATACGCAAATCTAGGTCTGTGGATTTGCGGTGCAGCACAGCAAAATCTGGGTGTCTGAAAATAATTATTAATCAAACCTCCGCTGTCATTAAGCATAAGCAGTCACATTTTTAGAACAGAAACAAACGGATTCTTAAAACGAATAAAACAAAATACAAAACTGTTAATAAAAAAAGCCCACGTTTTTACTGATGCCACTTTTTTGTAAAATAAAATATGATAACATGACAACTAATTAACGGAATGCCTAATAACCCCGCTGGCAAACCTGCTACAGAGCAGGAACGCAGATTCAATAGTGGCCACACACGCACACGGGTCACAGTGGAGCTGCTTCGGGGTGCTAAAGGGCAGGTGGCTCAGACCAGCAAGGGGAGCTCTGCTGTATACCCCAGAGAAAGTGTGCCATATTATTTTGGCCTGTTCAGTTTTGCACAACATTGCATTAGTGAATGGAGCCTTTGATGTGCCGGCGCTGCCGAGATGCCGATCTCCATCTCGGAAAAGTTTCTCTTCTTGCCAGAGTTTCTTATCTCAATGTTTGACCTCGAACCAGGAATATTTAAGGGCGTAACATGTTAATGCCGATCAAATTCAGCCGCCGCATTTATGAAGTCCCGATCATTCGTACGCTGAAATTGGTCAGATATGAATGTTTCATAAATCACACGTGTGTCCTGTCCTAAGACCAATTCTGCGCTCAGATCTGCACCCGTTTTCAAGATTGATAAATGAGGGCCAGTATGCTCAGCTCTAAGTACTTGTGCAGCTTCTAACTGAATTGCTGCCGTGTGTTTGCTTTCAGCTGTTTTGGGAGTCATGTTTGGTTACTTCTGATGAAAACGCAACATTTCCTGTAATGCTGCTAAATAATACAAGCTTTTAAATGACCAAATAATGGCAGACATTTATTATGAAGAAGTTATAGGAAATTAAACATGTTTCTAACTGAATTAGCGGAGCTGGTTTGTGCCAGCACATGTTCAAGCAGGTAGCCCAGTTTAGGTGGAAATGAAAATACCTGCCCCACTGAGTCAAACCAAGCACAGCCAGGAGGCATAGGGGAAAATGGCTAATGAAAGTCCGTATTCAACCAACTAAACTCTGATTCTGAAAAAGTTAGCACACTGACAAAATAAAAAACAGAATGTAATAATTTTGTAATACTTTTTTTCCCTTTTTTAACATTAGGCTTCAAAGACAATATTTAATGTTTTATCTCATCAACTTAATTGATTTTAGTGAATATCTGCTTATATTGAATTTGATGCCAGAAGCATATTTCAACGAGTTCAGACAGGGACAACGAAAGAGCATGAAAGTTGTGGAATGCTCCAAAGTTTTTTAGGAATCAGGGCTGTAATTTTGCACATTGTGTTCATGCAGTGATCAAAACAATTTGCAAACATACACACAGAATGGGCCCTTATAGTTGTAGTATTAGCAACACTTAAAGTAAAGATTTTATTTAGCTTGTTCTGATACGGAATGTTGTGTTCTGTTACTTTTCACAACATTTCCCACTATGAGTTAATAAATACCATCAATAACTCATTTTTAATATTCTCCAAATTATGTGACAGCTGAAAATAAAACATTATAATGTGTTTGGGTATTTTTTTTACCACTTAATGATACATTTGTTCTGAATGGCAGTAGCAACATGTTTAAAACCATCAGGACCTCATCTGTCCATGTTCGTCCTCTGTCACTACAGTGTTGCACTGTTTAGAGCAGAAGTGGACCCTATCAAGCATTTCGATAGCCTCAAGTTTAACAGTGAAACAAGGCACATTACTAACTACTACTAACTTACTAAAATCAAGTAATGTCATGGGAATAGTTGCGTTGAGTCTTTGAGTTAGGCACACTGGATTGTTCTATTCCCATTTTCTATTTTCAGACCTCAGTATAAATACTTGAGAGAGAGAGAGGAAAAGTTTTCATCCAATGCCATTGCACAATAATAATGTAAACAAAGCTGTGTCGGGCAGCCAACTTTCACTAGGTTAATGCCTACACTGAGCCTCACTGTCGTGTTAGTTGTGGTTTGCCTCTTTGCTTAGTTCTGCTTAGTTTGCGAGTCTTGTCCCCTATCCCACTACCCAGAGGCAACTGCTAATTACTCATTTTATCTGTTGTTATTGTCAGTGTCCTCAGTCCTCACTGCCATGCTCTTTCATGGCTATCATACAGCTGAGTCTTTCATCACTGTCCACGCATTTGTCAGACTGTCTTGTATTTTGTACAGATAAAGTTATGATTGTTTTGTCATCAGTTTGTGTGATTAAATTGGAGTTTTTCCTGAAAGTGTCTGTTTTTATGTAGTTACGTGTGATTGTGTGTGTGAGCAGGGTTACAGTTTGATGACCATATTTCTTATCAGTGGCGACCTCATGGGAATCGGTAGTTAGGTTGCTCGGGCTGGCGTTGCCGCGACGACAGCAACAGCACAGTATTCTGGCAACAGGCTTGAAAACGGCTCTGTACAGTCCATGGCGGGCGCTTTCGCTTACAAAGCAATAGAGAGCTGGGTCAGCCACACAGTTCAGACTGGTCAGCAACAATGACAGGTGGTAGTAGTTAAATATTACTGGAAAACAAGAATAGAGGCATCATGGTTAAGACAAATCATTTTTCAGCTTGAGTTAGTGGACTCGTTTGTAGAAAAGGAAGTGTACCTGTGATGAAGTTGCATTCCCGCTCCAGAAGGGTGCGTGCTAACAGGAAGATGTGGTAGGGGGAGAAGCAGACAAGGAAGATGAGGATAGTGCTGCTTACTAACTGCCTGATCCTCGTCTTTTGATCCGGCTGTGTCCCAGCACTCCGACCAACGGCACGAAGGATACACAGGTAGCTGATCTGGACAGACATAACATACATCAGTATCAATGTCAACATAATTAACTTCACTTCTTCCTCTCTGAAAAATTGCATTTCCTTTTTTAATTCCCTTTTTTTTTTACATAATGTAACTGACAAAGGAATGCAATAGCATTTTTTAATATAATTATTACACAAAGCTGTATTATTTTCAGTTTTTTAGATTTGAACTCTATCCAGGTAATAATTTTGTTAAAAGTTTGTTAACTTTCAGTTTGCAAATTATACAATTCTTTCTATCTCCTCTTCTGTCTTTGGTTCTGTCACTTTTCCCAAGATTACCATGCTAAAGGAAGAAGATGTACAGTAAAGCAAGATGTAACAGTTGGGACAAATGATTGTTGATGTGGCCGCAACCACTGGAAATTAACTTAGGAATTAAATGGCCCAAAATGAGCGACAGCAAAGAGTGATACCAACTAGACCAAGATCTCGACAAAGTGCTAGAAGCCACACCAGCAGGGACGGCGGAGCAGAAATCCAATACTCTCACAACAATAACCTACAACGTGGCAAGGGATCATTTTGGAATTGAGGGGAAGAAAGTCAACATCAAGTCTGTATACCAGGCAAGTAGAAGAGAAAGGGAAACTCATCGTCTGAGGGGAGAAATCAAGACTCTCACCAAGCTGTTCAAAAGAGCCCCTGCTGAAGAAAGGGATGGCATCAAGGATCTGACGAGTCAACTCCGGGAGTGCCTCTGCAAGCTCCGAAGAGCAGAAAGCACTGAGAAGAAGAGGAAGGATAGGGAGAACAAAAGATCCCAGTTCACCAAAGACCCCTTCCAATTCGCCAGAACACTGCTGGGTAAAGCAAAATCAGGAAGGCTGACCAGCCTCAGAGAAGATGTGGAGGCGTTCTTGAGGGAGACCCAAAATGACACCTCCAGAAACCAGGCCCTAGATGCCAACCCAAATGTCAACAGCACAAAGACCCCAGAAAAAGAGCTCAACATCAGTGAACTATCCTGGAAGGAAGTCCAAGAGGTGGCGAAGAAGGCCAGAACAGGATCTGCCCCGACCTAAGCTGTATACCCTACAAGGTATTTAAGAAATGCCCAATGCTCCGTCAGAGGCTGTGGAAGCTGTTCCAGAGGATCTGGAGAAAGGGTACCATTCCATCATGCTAGAAGAAGGCAGAGGGCTGTTTCGTGACAAAGGAAGAGAACTCCTCAACCATTGACCAATTCAGAACAACCTCACTGCTAAGTGCAGAAGGCAAGATCTTCTGTCTTCTTCTACATCAACACTGCTATCCAGAAAGGTAGAATTCCACGCTTCTCAGGATACCTGGAGCACACCGGAGTTCTCAGTCAGATGATCTGTGAGGCTAAAGCCAGCAAAGGCAACCTGACTTGTCTAGCTGGATTTTGCAAATGCCTATGGATCAATCCCTCACGCCCCCATCCATGTAGCATTACACCACTACCACATCCCTTAGCACATCAAGGGAATGATCACCAGCTACTTTGGTGGAATCCAGCTACGATTCAAGACAGCCCATTTTACAACACAGTGGCAAAGCCTGGAAAAGGGTATCTTAACTGGCTGCACAATCTCCCCCATCCTCTTCAACATGGGAATTAACCTCTTAATAACAGCTGCGGAGAAGGACGCCCCGGGTCCAAAAATGGAGTCATCCGAAAACCCCCAATAAGAGGTTACATGGACGACCTTACCGTGATGACCACAACCCATGTGGAGGCGAGGTGGGTGCTAACTGTTCTGGACCACATGGCAACGTGGGCCAGAATGAAGTTTAATCCAAAGAAATCCAGGAGTATGGTGATCAGGAACAGGAAGTTGACCAACAGGTTCAAGCTGCATGTGCAAGAGGAAGTGATTCCATCAATAGTGGAGAATCCAATCAAGTGCCTCAGAAAGTGGTTCAATGAATCACTGATTGACAGGAATAACATCGCCAGTGCGGAAAAGCAGATGGAGAAATGGCTGAGGAGGATAAAAAAAATCAGGGCTCCCCAGGGAGGTTTAAAGCATGGCTCTTTGCTTAGTTCTGCTTAGTCTGTGAGTCTTGTCCCCTATCCCACTACCCTGAGGCAACTGCTAATTACTCCTTTTATCTGTTGTTATTGCAGTGTTAATTTTGACTTTTGAATTTGGCAAATTCTGATTTAGTCTTAGTCTTAGTCTTTTGAATAACACACCATTTAGTTTTAGTCATATTCTAGTCATCTGAAATCTTTTAGTCTTAGTCTGGTTTTAGTTGACTATATATTAAAAGAGTCTTAGTCTAGTCTTAAATCTTTTAGTCTTAGTCTAGTCTTAGTGAGTGGTAAATCTCTCTCTCAATTCAATTCAAATGGCTTTATTGTCATGAGCTAACGCTGTACATATTATCAAAGCAAGCGTTTGGAAATAAAAAATAATAATAATAAAGGAAAACAATATTTACAATAAATTACTTATAATCTATACTGTTGGTAATACTGTAACTATGACTGACTCAATCATAGTCACAATCAATCAATCTCAGTCAATAAGTAATTAATAACAATGAATCAATCAATCAGTTTGTGTCAACTGAAGATGTGCTCTCTCTCTCTCTCTCTCGATCTAGATGAGTTTTCTGTAAATGTCACTTCAATTTGGTAGTGTTTTTGCTCCACACGGTTTTCGGACGGTCTGGTTGTCATATGTGAGTTGTGCCTAGATATCAATTCTTCGTTTTCTAGCTCTGACATTTCTTTTGTTCATGAGGTATGCCATTGCCCTCGGACCGGGTGCACTGCAAAACGTTAACGCTAGTGTCTTTCTAACGAGCGAAGTCAGCTGAAATCCGCCAAAGCTGTCCAACTAAATATCATGTAAACAACCTAACTCTTGTGAAAACGTCCACAAAACTGTGCAAGTTCTGCAAACTCATCTTTGTTCTCCTTCTGTGTAAATGCTGCTGCCTTTGTTTAGCTTGCCGCTGCTTTTTAAAGTGGCTCTGCTGCTTCTACATAGGTCAGCCTACCCTCAAAAGATTCCCTCTGATTGGATCTCTTCTCCATTCGTCCCTCCCTAACATTTTCGTCTCGTTTTTGTTCGTTGACTAAAGTGTCAGTTATATTTCGTCACAGTCTTCGTCATCATATCAGACTTTTTATTTGGTTTTCATTTAGTTTTCCGCCGTGAAAAAGGTTCGTTGACGAATATTTTTCGTCATAGTCTTTGTTGACGAAATTAACACTATGTTATTGTCAGTCTCCTCAGTCCTCGCTGCCATGATCTTTCATGGATATCATACAGCTGAGCCTTTCATCACTGCCCATGCATTTGTCAGACTGTCTTGTATTTTGTACAGATAAACGTATGATTGTTTTGTCATCAGTTTGTGTGATTAAATTGGAGTTTTTCCTGAAAGTGTCTGTTTTTTTGTAGGTATGTCTGATTGTGTGTGTGAGCAGGGTTACGGTTTGATGGCCATATTTCTTATTGGTGGCGACCTCATGGGAATCGGTAGTTAGGTCACTCAGGCTGGCGTTGCCGCGACAACAGCAACAGCACAGTATTCTGGCAACAGGCTTGAGAACGGCTCTGTACAGTCCATGGCGGGCGCTTTCGCTTACAAAGCAATAGAGAGCTGGGTCAGCCACACAGTTCAGGCTGGTCAGCAACAGTGACAGGTGGTAGTAGTTAAATATTACTGGAAAACAAGAATTGAGGCATCATGGTTAAGACAAATCATTTTTCAGCTTGAGTTAGTGGACTCGTTTGTAGAAAAGGAAGTGTACCTGTGATGAAGTTGCATTCCCGCTCCAGAAGGGTGCGTGCTAACAGGAAGATGTGGTAGGGGAAGAAGCAGACAAGGAAGATGAGGATAGTGCTGCTTACTAACTGCCTGATCCTCGTCTTTTGATCTGGCTGTGTCCCAGCACTCCGACCAACGGCATGAAGGATACACAGCATGGCTCTATCAACACGGACTGTTGCCAAGACTCACATGGCTGCTGACTGTGTATGAAGTCCCGATGACATGCGTTAAAGGAGTGGAGAGGAAGATCAATAAGTACCTTGTGGTGGTAGTTGGGAATCCCTCCAAGCTTCACTTCAGTAGGCCTCTACATAAGATCAGGGCAGCTCCAACTTCCTCTGTCATCCGTGGTTGAGGAATTCAAAGTTGCAAATTGCACAGTTGTAATGACATACAGAGACTCCCAGGATGAACAAGTCAGACATGCATGTGTCATCACAAGATCAGGATGCAAGTGGGCAGCTGACTCATCTGTTGGACAAGCTGTGAGCATGCTGAAGCTACGTGACATCATTGGAGCACCATGCACAGAAGGACAGGGTCTTTGAACCTCACATTTCCAACAGTGGAGGAAGGCAGGAATCAGTGACAGAAAAGCCATGATTTAAGAGGAAGTACGGAACCTGGAAGAGGAAGGTCAAGGGCAAGTGGAGCTAGCTTCCCACGGAGCCTGGACCAAATGGGACCTTCCCAAGAGGAAGATCACCTGGGCTGACCTATGGAGATTGGAGCCATTCCGCATCTCCTTCCTGCTGAGATCAGTGTATGACACACTCCCAACCCCAACAAACTTGCACAAGTGGACCCATTGCACAAGCTTTGTGGGGAGGGGCGCCATGGCACACCATGCTGTAAAACAGCACTCACCCAAGGAAGGTACAGGTGGCGCCACAACAAGGTTCTCATGAAAGAAAAACGCCAACCACTTCGGAAAACAACATCAATCTAGTTTGTAAGGGAGGGGAAAAAGTCACCAACCACAGCAACAACAAGAACTGTCGGCTACAAAAGGCCCAATCATGGGAAATTAAGGTCAACCTGGGAGGAAACCAGAAGTTCCCCCAGATTGTCCAGACAACCCTGAGGTCGGATATGGTACTGTGGTTGGAAGAGGCAAAAAAAATCATCCTCATAGAACTTACAGTCCCATGGGAAGCGGGGTGTGAACAGGCCTTTGAAAGGAAGAGCGCCAAATACCAAGACCTTCTGCATGACTGCAGGGGGAAAGGATGGCAGGCATGGCTGTTCCCGGTCGAGGTCGGCTGTAGAGGATCCCCTGCTTAGTCAGTGTGGTGCTCTGTGAATGCTCACAGCCATTGGAATATCAGGAAAGGAGAAAAAGACAGCAGCTCGCAGGATGGGGGAGGCAGCAGAAAGAGCCTCTTGCTGGTCATGGAGCAGGCGAGAGGAGTTAAGCTGGAAGCCTGGAGGAGTAGATGGGCAGTGACTTGGCCACCACTGCCGACCCACCATCGGGAGGGTGTTGCGGATAAGGGTCGAAACACCCAATGATCGATGGGTACTGCCTGATGACATCAAGTCCTCCTGGCCAAGGCTACATTCACTTAAGGTGAATGAAGGAGAGAAGCATCTTAGGATGTATTTGTAACTCATTCTCATGATTTCCCTAAAGTCTTGAGAGTCCATTGCTTTAAAGACAAGTGACCTAGAGAGGTTAGAGTGAGAACACAAGCAGGAAAAACATGCATGCCTTTCAGTGGAGTGTTACCTATAAGACTGTAAGACTTTTTCTGTGCACACTAAAGGCTTATTTCTTTAGTTAACTTTAGTTTGGTTTACTTTAGTTGAGCTTAGTTTGGTAATTTCCAACTTATAAAAACACAACTACACTGGTAGAGATACAATAAATTAACTTAATGCTTTCTAGATTCACAAAAACAAATCAAACAAACAAAACAGGACTGAAAAGGTGTAGGCTGAGGCCTTGGCTTATTAAACCTACCCATTTAGCATTAATTATATTTTGTCAGCTGGCTTTAAAGGGACTTAGGGCAGGATTTGTGAAAAATGAACATTCATTATAAGTATTGTAATGCTAATAGGTGATGAAGCGTTCCAAACCAAAAAGAATGAGCCCACCCACATATTTCTCCGTTGCCTTGAACAGGCTGTGTGCTCCATAATGTACTGCAATTCGGGGCCCGAATTTCCCGCGCAGTCCTGCGGACGTGACGTCAAATGACGCTGAATGCGCGTCCTCGACGGCTCGGAGACCGGAAGAAGACAAACGCGGTGGATCCAAACTAGTTTTTGGGTAGAAATGGATTCTGCTACGGCCAGAAAACGACCTAGCACCACACAAAGTCCAATAAATAGTTATACTAAGAGGAACACGAAGGTTTTATAAGCGGCAAGTCGTGAGTCGAAACGAAATTACGACCAAAGCCAGGCTGGCACTGGAATAAACATCGGATATGCGTTCGGCTCATGGAGGCAGCTTCAACCTGAAGTGGGACGGAAAACAGATGCTGACATGGCTCATATCCTAGTAACCAGGTAAGAAAACATTGCACGTCATGTTTAGAGCTTGATTTGAAAATCTTATGAGATTACCGAGGACTCGGAGTGTGCTAACGTGCAAAGTAGCGTTAGCTGCTAACATGTATCTCCGTCCAGTCCTGTGTAGTTACTGACAGCGCATTTTCCACGGTCCTTCAGTCTGAAAACGAATAGTTAGAAATATGTCCCTTTTTATATATAGGACCGAAAGCCCAACTGTTATCCGGGAGATGATGTTAGCAGCTGGCTGTAGCAACAGGCTAACGGTTTCTGTGTCTGTGTAGTCAGATTAGCCGCTAGCTACACACAGCGAGCCGGCTTCCTAGCTACTTCATGCATATAACGTTAGGGGATCAGGCTATATCTAGGGTTGCCAACCGTCCCTTGAAAAACGGAATCGTCCCGTATTTAGAAACAAAGTTACGCGTCCGGTATTGAGCTTTAAAGGGACGCACTTTGTCCCGTATTTCCATGAGAATCAAAATGGTCTTTAATATATCAATGGAATCAATGAATGACAGGGCGTTTTATATGAAAATGTACGGTAATCTTACTGCCAGCCCTCTCCTGCTCTGTGACCAATGAGCTGACAGCACACTCACACACGAGAATAACAATGCAGAATCCGGCTCTTCTCATTGGTCGAGGGGCTGTTGCTTGCAAGAACATACCGGAAGACAAGAGAGTGGGGCAACTGGCAAAACAATCCAGCATGACTCACAACGACACAGGTTCACAGGACACTGCAGACGGGACGCCTTCCACCACGAGCAGTAACGTTACTGCCCCGAGAAAAAAAAGAAAAAGGCTGCAAAAATACAGACTCGAATGAGAAAAAGAAAACGTGGCTGGAAAAAGTGTCTGCTGGCGCACTTTTTCTGTAGCCCATGGTGAACTTTTTGACGTTAAACAGCTTCTAGTGGTCGACACATTAAACACGTGAGGGACAACCAGGTGGACCAATGACCGGTTTGTTGTCCACCAGGCAACACCAGAGGCAGATATGGTATGTAGAAAAAACAAGAAAGTTTTTTAAGTCCAATAAATGTCAGTATTTTATGGCCAAAAAAAATGTTCAGTGTAATAAACACATACAATCGATAGATGAATACATAAAATATATAAATAATACATAAAAGTAATTCATAGATGAATAATACATACATATGTATGTATACAGTTTAGTGTGTATTCTTCATCTATTATACATTATTGTATATTATTACTATCTATTGTATATATATATATATATATATATATACACACACACACAACCTTACACATGTCTGTTCAAACAGTCCATAGATAGATGTGATGTGCAAAATTTATACTGCACAGGCAGTTGACATACTACACATGAACTATATATCAGTAATAAGTAACAACTTTCTATTGTTTTCAGTTATTTTATACTGTTTTCAGTTAAGCAGGACAGTTCTGTTCAATAAATAAATATTTATTTTATTCTGTCAAGTTAAGCAGGACAGATTTCTGTTAAATATATATTTTACTTTGCACAAGAAAATAAATTGTTGAATAATATTTTTTTCTATGTATTCGTATAACTCAAAAACATGCATCAAACTAAATTCACATTCGAGTAGAATTATTTGGAAATGGTTTCACACACAAAAAAGGCTAAAAAAAAAAAAAAGAAAAGAAAAAAAGAAAAAGTTACCAAGCCGTGTGGGGGGGGGGGTCCCTTATTTATTTTTCAGGGAGTTGGTAACCCTAGCTATATCATACACACAGCGAGATGGCTTCCTGGCTGCTTCATGCGTGTAACGTTCGGGGATCAGGCTATATCATACACACAGCGAGCCGGCTTCCTGGCTGCCTCATGCATATAACGTTAGGGGATTAGGCTATATCATACACACAGCGAGACAGCTCCTGTCTCGTTCCCGTCCCCGTGAAATACGCTATTTGGGGGGTACAGTAACGGTATTTACAGGCTACGTGTTAGGGGCTATTGTGTTGACTCGTTGATGATACTGTTGTGATGTAGCTGAATAAAAGGCAGTTTAGAGCTAACCGTGAAGTGCACAATCGCATGTAAACAAGCTCAGGTGGTGCTTTATAAATTGATATTGAACTGGTCCAGACAGGCATTCACAGAGGACAGGTATGTCATTCACCTACATCCCACATCCATGTCTGATTAGTTTCAAAGTCAAAACATACCTCTTTGAAATAAAAATCAATTTGGAAGTTAGTCACAAGTCATTCTCTGTAAGTGCCAGCTGTACTGTACTGAGGTCCAATACTGCAGCAAAATGTAGATCTTCTGCTCACTGTCACCAAGTTTAATACACTGCTAATTCATTTGAAAGTCTGGCACTTCTATTTGTAATGCTCAAACAATCAGCATCAAGCCATTAGTTATATCTGTTCTGCCAGGGTAGAGTTGAAAATAATAATTACTAGATTTGATTATGAAGCATTGTGAGCATGTGTTCTAACGCTACTTTTCTCTTCCCTCCATAAAGGCCTCAGCTACATGATCCAGAGTTGTGAGCAAGAAAAGAGAGAAGACAAGACCGTCTTGTCTACCACACACTGATTTTATTATAGACATGTAAAAAAAAAATACAAAATAAAAATGTGTACATAATGCAAATTTGAAAAATACTTTCTTTTCACTGTAAACTTTGAAAATAAAATACATATTGTACATAAATTGCATTTATTTTTGGATGAAAGTGGAATCTTTGGCTAAAAATATGCACAACACAAAAAGTTTAGTCTGGCATCCTAAATGGAGCTTCTTTGTAACCTGTGTAGTTCGCAAAGGGGTTAGGGAGTTTTGGCTCGGATGCGAAGAACACAGCAGCTCCAGGCAGTACATCTCCAGGTGGACACTCCTGCTCAGACGCTGGTCCAGAGCCTGCCGACACATTCTCCTCCTCTGAAGATTCCTCCATGTGTGCCACTCCTTCCATAGTCAATTCCAAATCCTGAAACAAAAACAATGAGAATAAGAATAACTTTATTAATCCTAAAAGAGATGTTATGATTTTACTTGATGTTATTTTTATTCTGATTCAACTTAGTATACCAGCTATGATTTCTGTTTTTCTTGTTTTTACTACTGCTATGTTGGTAAGTACCACAGTCAGAAATTAGCTGGAGCCACAAGCCAAATGCTCGTCAAACACCATAACGTTGGTGGCAGTAGCATTAGCTTCACAAAACAATGGCTATCGCTAGCTCGTTATTCACCGTGGCTGGTGAAATTTGAACTTTAGTAACCATTTGGCCAGTGTAAAGTAAACATATTTACATTACAACTAGCATTTTGCTGAATTAATGCACAAATGTTGTCAAAGAAATATACTAAAGTTGCACTAAAACAAACACTGGGTTTACTTACTTCATCGCTTGAGATGATGCTGTTCGCAGTTGTAGGCTACCAACGAAGTTCCGGGGAGGCATGTGCGGAGGTCTTGCGGTAAACAGCGACGTGAACAGTGAGTAAATAAATAACTGTGTGACAGCATCAGCTGCACTGCTGAGAAGAGTTCATGCGCGCTCCCGCGCCGGTGGCTTGGCTGATTGCTGCAGTTACCCTAACGGCCATTGTGTCGCTATTGAGTCTTATTCCTAGATCCTGCCCTATGTCCCTTTAAATTATACAGAACAATAAAAGAAAATAACAGCAATTAAGAATATACACATTTATATATACAAAAACCCCAAACTCATTGTATGTACACTGTGATGTTCTTTAACTCTGTTTTATATTTGTTAATCATCTCGTGTATAAATAATTTCACTCTTTTTAGATAGATAATCCACCTGACACCTGACAGGTGTGGTATATCAAGATGCTGATTAAACAGCATGATGAGTGCACAGATGTGCTTTGGGCTGGTCAAGATAAAAAGTCCAGTTTCATTGTAAAACACAATGATGTCTCACGTTTAGAGGCATTGTGCTGACCAACCTCTACATCAAACTTTTTCCCTACAGGATTGTCTGAGACCAGCCACATGGACATCTGATGCCAATAGTGGCCTTTAATTGTGACCAGAATGAGGTACATCTGTGCAATAATCATGCTGTTTAATCAGAATCTTGATATGTCACACCAGTCGGGTGTAGTCACTAACACTGATTTTAACAAATATGGGCTCAAAAGTCTAGAGAAGTTTACAGAAAAAGTCTTAGATCTTTAGTTTGACTTGTGAAAAATTAAAGCAAACATAAATTTACTAGAAGCATGATTTATTAAAAGTCAGCAGTTCTCTATGGAGATATAGTGCTGTTATTCATTTTCAGGGCTGATGATAGATTCCATCTATTACCAAACAACAACTTCAGTTTTATTTTACAGCCCAGGTATCAGTGCTTGAGAACATGAAGCATGAATAGAGGCCTAAAACTGAAACTGTTGCTGAATGCCGCTGCATACCCACACATGTTATTCAATGACTCCGGCTGATTAGACCACTTGTCAGGTTAAAGGTATGCTTGGTGTTGCATGATGTCATAAAACTTTATGAGCCGATTAAAATCAAAACAGGATTAGTTGCCTTAAAGGACCAGGTGTGAGAAGACAGAACAGAGAGGGAGATACCAATCAAGTACAGTCTGTACACATCTAGGCAGATCTGATCATGGCCGTAACTAGCTATGAGTTCCCCGAGGTAAATACCTCGGTTACTATTTCCTGGGATTTTTTTATAAAAATATACATTTTACAAAAAAATATGAAAATCTAATTCATAGAATTCTTCATTCATCACAAATTATAATAACCGTTACAGCCGACAATCAGGAGTTGTGTTTCAAAAACAAAACAAAAAAAAAAAAGCAGTTGTGTTTCTGCATATGAGGTCTCGTAACCTTTAGCCTTACACGTCACGCCGCAGCGCGTCATGTGTACCAGCACTGACTGGACATGTTTTGGTTTCAGGGTGTGATGAGACCTAAATGAGAGGTAAGGAACGAACATACTCGCCAGTTCGCGCATCTGTCATGATAATAGTTTTGTTGAAACAAAAAGAAAACACTGTTTTGCAGCAGCTGCATGTACTTGCCCAAGACAAATTTCAACTCGGGGGACAATAAAGTTTATCTCATCTCATCGTCATCTCATCTCACTAGCTAACATTAGCTAGTGTAATGTAACAAGAAGGAGGGGGACAGCTGTCCATTCCGAAACACCTCCATTCCGACACCCCGCTGTTTCGAAACCCCCCCACTCCGAAACACCGCTGTTTCGACCCGCCCGCCCCCGCAGCTGTCCATGGTGCTGAACCAGGTGACGTTGTTTACACTTGGCGTTGTGGCTTGTCTGTGAAACGCGTGCTGCTCAGGGACTGGGCAGATCTGTCCCACTTGCTCTCTCCCCCACTCCATTGGGGCCTGTCTGTCTGTCTGTCCTTTTTATGTACTTTCAGTGAATTGAACCCTCTGGAGACAGGATCCAGCCAGCCCTCCAAAAGGCCAATAATATATACTGTATCTGAGAGTGCCAAAAGTTAATAAAAATCCAGTCAACAACATTATGTGATTGTGTATTTGTGTAATTGCACTGTTTAAAACACTATTTATTTTACTTTTTATTCATAAATAAGTGCTCAAAATGTTTTTGCTTGCGCACTTTGCACGCTCGCATGGTTTGTACCTCACTAGTTTCATAACCCTGGTTACGGCCCTGGATCTGATACGAGATCTAATGAAAACACCTGTGTGGGTAAAATGTGAGGGGGCTCAAAGCGAAACTCTCGCCAAAATGCAACCAAGGCTTTTTTTCTGAATGTAAATGAGTCAAACCTTTGTGTAAAAGCATAATTACGATAAAAGAGGCACTTTTAAGATTAACAGTATTTTCGTTTTCGGGTCAAGCTCATTTTCTCAGTGCAAGGGGCACTTTTACGGTAGCATCAAAATTGCTATTTTTAAAACACTAAGAAGGCTCGACACAACATGAAACTTTGCTCATAGTATCACCTGGGTCTCTACACATGAACACGAGCATTGAGAACTTTGTTTGTGTACACAGTTTGCTAAAAAGAAAGTTTTTGAACAACTCACCTTAGCAGTAGCTTGGTCTGCTCCCAGTCGTCATGGCAGCTGAGAAGTATCGATCTCAGAATGCAACGTAGCTTTGAGGAGAGTTAAGGTGGAACGCTACTGTCTTCCAACAACAACTATCCTTGCGATATCTCACGTGAGTTTTCCGGCTTTTTATTTGAGTATTGTTTCTTATATGAGGCTCATTGTTCAACTTCAAGGTATTATGGAACTAAGCTTTAAGAGCAGTCCACCTTAACTCACCTCCATGTTACATTGCATTCGGAGATCGATACTTCTCACTGGCAGGACAGCGGCAAGCGGAGGAAACATCTGCTAACGTGAGTTGTCCAAATACTCTCTTTTTAGTAAACTCTGTGTAAACAAACAATGTTCTCAATGCTCATGTTCATGTGTAGAGACCCTGGTGATACTACGAGCAAAGTTTCATGTTGTGTCGAGCCTTCTTAGTGTTTTAAAAATAGCGATTTTGATGCTATCAAATTTTGATGCTAAATAATTTCCCAGTCTGGGATCAATAAAGTAATTCTATTCTATTCTATCATAAAAGTGCCCTTTGCACTGAGAAAATGAGCTTGACCCGAAAACGAAAATACGGTAAATCTTAAAAGTGCCTCTTTCGTCATAATTATGCTTTTACACGAAGGTTTGACTCATATACATTCACAAAAAAAGCCTTGGTTGCATTTTGGCGGGAGTTTCACTTTAAAGTGGATACAGCGATTAAGGTGAACAATAAAGAACAGAACTCAATTTAAATCGAATACAGTTTTTGCTAGCTGCAACAGCATTATTAATGCAGACATTTCAGACACAGATTATTAGAGGCATAAAAAACATTCGTTAAAATTATATAAAAAATCAACTCAAATGTGGTATAAATAAACTAGAACTGCAAGCAGTTATGAACGGGGGCCAAGCCCCCCTGTGCGACTCGAAGCCCGTGCACCACAGAGCCCACAGAAGTTGGCCCCAAAGGAAGACTGGCTCGGGGCAAAAGTGAGGACACAGGGCAGCGTCTGAGCCGTGGTATTCGCTGTAATGGGAAGTGCACTGGAAGTGCAAAAGGCTAAATGTGTGCCGATTTGGATTTGTCGTACTAAATCACGCCCACATTGACCGGTCATGACCACCTTCAAGATATGGCTTAGGATTTCGTAGAAATCGGTGTAGCCGTTCACGAGATATAAACTTCCCATATTTTTAGTGCCCCCTAGTGGCCAAAATTCGCCAAATTCGGCTCATCCCTTCCCAGTGGGTTAGGGGGGTTATGGCAACCAAGGAACTCAAATTTGGTCTTAATAGCATTTAGTTTGACCGAGAACTCAAACAGTTTACATTTTTATAGCTGGCTACAGAAATTTGTTCGTTAATAATTTGCGCATTTTTTGACCAAGCAAAATTCTTTTGATAACTTTAGATCAGGTCCAGCTGAAGAGTGTACATGCCAAGTTTCATGCAGATCGGACAAAATCCCAAGGAGGAGTTCGAAAAAGTAGGTTTTCCAGCTTTTGCGATTTAACAAAAAAACTTTCTAGGTGGAAGTGGGCATGGCCAATTGCAAAGTGATAAAGCTCCATTCAGGGAATCTGGGGATACAAGGTTTTTGAATGTGCGACATACGGTGTGGGAGTTACAGGCAAAAAGGTGTTGGCCTAGGTTATAGCGCCCCCTGCAGGCGGATATATGTAGTTTTTTGTGTCTGAGATATTTGCAGGAGTCTGGACCAACCCTCCAAATTGCACCGCCCTCCCTTGCACGGTTTAGCCTGCAGCAACACTTTTAGCCGGAGAAAAATAAAAATAAAAATCTTTACAATTACAATAGGGTTCCTAGCACCGCTGGTCCCCTAAAAATAATGTAAGTGCCACTCTATCAAAATAATTTCAGTAAAATGGGATCAATAATAGATTTCTTTAACAGTTGACACACCAATAGAATGGCCAGTGGGAACATGAAGCCAATAACGAAGCGGTAGTAGTTGATTGGATACTCCCATGGCTTCATGGGGTAGTGCTCGAAGCACACTGATTGGTTCTTCCAGTCTTGGCTCAGTTCTTTGTGGTGGAAGAAAACTACGCCCACAGCGATCTCTTTCAGCCAGATGATGCCACTAACGAGCCATGCTGCATTCATAGAGCGGAGAGAGGTGAACCTGGAGACAAAAAGAGAGAGACTGGCGTTCAATACAAATTGGTAAAACTGCATAAGTACTTAGGAGCAGTGGTGAAAAGCTGAAGGTACCTGTACGGTGAATCAAAATTACCTTAAAGGATGGACCACAGCCAGGTAGCGATCCAGACTGATACAACACAGGAAACCAATGCTAATGTAGATGTTCTCATAGAGCAGGAAGCCGCACAATTGACACAACCATTCTCTGTGACGCCAGTCATCATCCTGAAACAACAACCACATGAAATTAGACTAGATAGATGTACAATACATTAGGTAGGTGGCATGTTGACAACCTGACTATAATGTAATGTTAAACGGGTAAACGACCTAACCTTATATACTTTTACTTATAATACTTTTATACTACGTTTTTCTGTATAATGTAACAACATCTTACATTTTGTGATGGTTTTTACATTAAGATATCAGTTTCATGCTTAATTAAAAATGTGACGTGAACTGTCACATCGCCCAACTAAGTGTTCCCCTTTTATTTTGTCAGTTTCTGTCCTGTGCTTTCTGTATTTTATTTTGGTTCTCACCTTGTTGTCTCTGTTCCAGGTCCATCCCTGTGTCCTTCCCTCTTGTGTGCTTACCTGCCCCGCCCTGATGTGTTTCACCTGTGTCTCATTGTCTCACCTCCTGTATGCTTAGGTAGTCTGTCTCCCCCACCTTCTGTGCCAGTTCGTCTTAGATTGTCTAGCGTTCCAGCTTATTTTTCCCTGAGCTCCTAGTGTATCTTTCTGTTTTTTTTTACTTTTTGCCTGTATTTCTCTGCCTCTGCCTCTGCCTGACCCTCTTGGATATTGTTTGCCTGTCTGGATTGATCACCTGTGTACCGAATTCCTTTTCTGATTAAAACCCTTCTCTGAGATCTGCGTCCTGCGTTTTGGGTCCTTCCTCTGTATGTCCATTACAGAACGAACTGGCCATGTTGAACCCAGCGGACACTGGCTCTGTAGTGCAGGCTCATGCACAGAGGATTCAGAGCCAAGATGACCATATCGGCGCCTTGACCCGGGAGATTCGGGGGCTTACCGACAGGCAGGAGAAATTCATGAGCTCAATGAGAGCACAATTCACCTTGTTTGTGGATCAGATACAGAAGACGCAGTCGTCACCGGCACCTTCTCCCAGCAGCGCCAAGGCGTCTTCTCCTGGACCCACCGCTCCTCTGTCTCCTCCCGTTCCTCTCGAACTCCATTTCGAGCTCCAGATGGCTGCTTTTCCCTCTGAGCGAGCCAAGGTGGCGTATATTATTTCCCACCTGACAGGTCAGGCCGAGGCTTGGGCCACGGCCGAATGGAGCCGAAGACTGCCATCTGCAATTCTGTGGCCCTGTTCACCAAGTATTTCACCCAGATATACTAGCTGATTACTCCCGGCCGGGAGGCGGCACAGGCTCTGGTGCGACTGCGGCAGGGTCTCCGATTACGCCATCGAGTTTCGGACCCTCGCGGTGGAGAGCGGCTGGAATCTGGAGGCTCTGTTCGACACATTCATCGAAGGCCTATCTGAGCTCCTCAAGGATGAACTCACTCCTCTCGATTTGCCTGACGACCTGGATTCCCTCATCGCCTTGGCCATCAAGATAGACAAGTGTTTGGTTGAAAGAGAACAGGGTCGCAGTAGGTCGGCATGTTCTCCGCCCCACCAGCAGAGGCGCCAGTCCCCGATCCCCGTCTTCCTCGTGGCACCACTCATCTCCTCTTAGGTCTTGCTCAACACCGACGGAGAAGCCCATGCAGTTGGGGCGCACTCGTCTCTCTCTTGAGGAACGATAGCGCGGGGTGGTGCGAGGGGAGGTGTCTTTACTGTGGACAGAGCAGACATTATATCACCACCTGCCCTCGGAGAGGCTCTGCACCGTCCAGCAAGGTAAAGGTGCTCACTAGCAGTACTTTGTCTATTTCCAATCCTGCTAAACTACCAGTCTCAGTCACCCTTACCTCTCCTTCACAAACTGTTGTAACCTCTGTGTTTATTGACTCAGGCTCAGACACTAATTTCATGGACTTTTTTCTTGTTAGTTCTCTCGGCCTAAAGACATATCGGCTCCAGAGACCCATTGAGGCCTTCACACTGGACGACAGACTTATCTGTAAGGTCACCCATCACACACAGTCACTCCTCCTCTCCTTTCCGGACTCCCACACGGAGAGGATTAGTTTCCATGTATTCAAGGCTCCTCAGCACTCCCTAATTTTGGGTCACCCCTGGCTATCCTCACATAACCCACACATTGACTGGAACACTAGGCGATATCTTGGGGAAAAAGGTGCAAGGGAAACTAAATATCCTGATCTCTCCAAGGTTCCCTCCTGTTACCACCAGCTAAAGGAGGTGTTCAGGTGAGGCCCGAGCTCTCTCTCTTCCCCCACATCGCCCTTATGACTGCGCTATTGAGCTTCTTCCAGGAAATTCTCCACCTAACGGGAGGTTATACTTCCTGTCCAGACCAGAGACCCCAGCCATGAGGAAGTACATTGATGACTCCCTCGCTGTCTCTACGGCCCTGCATTGATTACAGAGGTTTGAACGATGAGCAGGCTCATATCCAACATGTCATCCAGGTCCTGCAGCATCTCCTCCAGCACCAGTTCTATGTCAAGGCCGAAAAGTGTGAAATTCATGTTGACTCTGTTTCCTTCCTCGACTTTAAGGTCTCCCCAGGCAAGGTGGCAAAGGAGGAGAAGTTGAGGGCGGTGGCTGACTAGCCAATTCCCACCTCTAGGAAGGAAGTGCAGCGATTTTTGGGCTTCGCTAATTTCTATAGGAAGTTCATCAGAAATTTTAGCTCTATTGCTGCACCCCTACATGCTTTAAGCTCTCCTAAGACAGTGAGTTTTCCAGTGAAACACCTCTATCAATCAATCAATCAATCAATCAATCAATCTTTTTTTGTATGGCGCTTTTCACACAGAGGAGTAACTCAAAGTGCCTTACAGAAATTAAAAACAACAGAAAAGAGAACCAGCAAATAAAATCAAGAGAAGAAAATTAAAAGAACCCAACCCTCCCACCCCCACAGACATGTACAGAGAGATACACAAATACATACACACACAAACACACACTCACACATACGCACGCAGACACACAGACACGCACACTCACACTCACACTCACACATACACTGGCTGTCACTGGAAAGACACCTGTGCCGACGCTGCTTACACTACCCTTAAGAGGAGTTTCTCGTCTGCTCCCATACTCACCCTGCCTGATCATGAGCGCCAGTTTATTGTCGAGGTGGATGCCTCGGACGTGGGCATAGGAGCAGTTCTGCAGCAGATGGTCGTTTGCACCCCTGTGCTTTTCTCTCCAAAAAGCTTTCCCCTGCTGAGAAAAACTATGATGTGGGTAACAGAGGTGATGAAGGTGGCACTGGAAGAGTGGCGGCACTAGCTGGAGGGAGTACAGACCCCTTTCCTTGTGTGGACAGATCATAAGAATCTAGAGTACCTGACGAAGGCCAAGAGACTCAATGCTCGTCAAGCAAGGTGGGCCCTCTTTTTTACCCGCTTCAATTTCACCCTGTCCTACCGTCCAGGTTCCAAGAACACAAAGCCTGATGCACTGTCTCGTCTGTTTTCAGCCGAGAGAAACGGTCATTCTGACAGTACTATTCTCCCTCCGTCCTGTGTAGTGGGGGCTGTTTCCTGGAAAATAGAAGATCAGGTTCTACAGGCTAATGTGAATAATCCACCGCCGGTCGGCTGCCTGCCGAATCAGTTATTTGTCCCTAACCATCTCCACTCACAGGTCATTCACTGAGCTCACGCTTCACGATTCTCTTGCCACCCGGGAGTTAAACAAACCCTCTTAGTGACTAAACAGAGATTTTGGTGGCCTGCCATGGAAAGGGATATCACAGACTACGTAACTGCCTGCCCGGTGTGTGCACCGTCGCTGGCCTGCTCCACCCCCTCCCTGTGCCACAGCGGCCCTGGTCGGACATTTCTGTGGACTTTGCTACTGGACTTCCTCCTTCAGAAGGTAACACAGCTATTCTCACCGTTGTTGACCGTTTCTCCAAGATGGTTCACTTTATTCCCCTACAGAAATTGCCCTTAGCCAAGGAGACAGCTGAGGTAATGCTACAACATGTGTTTCGGCTCCATGGCCTGCCGAGGGACATTGTCTCCGACCAGGGCCCTCAATTTGTGTCTCAGTTTGGGCCGACATTTTGTCTTCTCCTGGGAGCCACGGCCAGCTTGTCCTCAGGTTATCACCCGCAATCCAACGGTCAGACGGAGCGTTTAAACCAAGTCCTGGAAACCAGCCTTCGTTGTCTCGCCACCCAGAACCCTGGCTCCTGGAGTGAACATCTCAGCTGGGCAGAATATGCTCATAACTCCCTTCTTAGCTCCTCCTCTGGGTTCTCACCGTTTCACTGTGTCTATGGTTACCAGCCCCGCCTCTTCCCCACCCTGGAAAAAGAGGTCAACGTCCCATCAGCCCGTATACGGGACATCACCAGGCGCTCCCTACTGCGCCACTCAGACCAGTATAAGGTGGCGGCAGACAGGCGTCGCTCCAAGGGGCCCACTTATCTGGAAGGACAAAGAGTGTGGCTTTCGACCAAGAACTTTCCCCTCCGTGTGGAAGTCTGGTGAAACCCAGGTGAAACCCTCAAGAGAGAGCGCTCTGGTCCCTGCGTCCAGACCCCCGCCTCCCCCCCGGTTTGTGGATGATGGTCCTGTCTTCACTGTCCACAAGCTTTTGGCTGTTTGCCGACGAGGACATGGGTTCCAGTACCTGGTCGACTGGGAGGGCTACGGCCAGGAAGAACGCTCTTGGGTGCCCACCAGGCACATCGTGGACCCTGACCTTATCCGGGACCTCCACTGCGAGCATCCCGGGGAGCCTCGGGCGCCGGGTGTCGACTGTTGGGGGGGGGGTCAGTTTCTTTCCTGTGCTTCCTGTATTTATTTTGGTTCTCACCGTGTTGTCTCTGTTCCAGGTTCATCACCTCCCATCCCTGTGTCCTTCCCTCCTGTGTGATTACCTGCCCCGTCCTGATGTGTTTCACCTGTAGCCCTTTTTACACAGCGTCTCCGCATTATCCCTGGAGCGGTGGTTCGCCAATTCTCGCCGATGGTGATTCACACAGAGTGAAGTATCTCCGCCTTCACGTGTGTAATTCACACAGAAAGCCGGCGCTGCAGCTCCTAAAGAGGCGTGATGGTACACGTCATGTTGATGACGTCGGTGTTTCCCCAGGTGTTCCCCTTGTTAATCTAAACCCGCGGACAGTTTATAATCATATGGATGCTGTTATAATGTGTAGTGATCGAGGGAGGGAGGGAGGGACGGAGAGGAGGACAGACTTCTCCACGTACAGCTGCAGTATTTGTTTTCCTCATATAAGATGCCAAAGACAGTTTCAGTTACTACGTTACTTTTGTACGGTCCTGTAACGTTGCTTTGTGGGACATTTCTCTGTATTTAGTTTAGTGAAGGACTTGTGTAGTTATCAGACTGTCAGACCGCTTCCGGATTATCCGTTCACACTGGGACGGCTCACCAATAATGCGGCTCTGATAGTAGCCCTTTTTACACAGCCTCTCCACATTATCTCCGGAGCGGTGGTTCGGCAATTCTCCACGGATGGTGATTCACACAGAGTGAAGCCTCTCTGCCTTCACGTGTGTAATTCACACAGAAAGCCGGCGCTGCGGCTCCTAAAGAGGCGTGACGGTACACATCATGATGATGACGTCGGTGTTTCCCCAGGTGTTCCCCGTGTTAATCTAAACCCACGGACAGTTTATAATCATATGGATGCTGTTATAATGTTTAGTGATCTAGAGCCTGACCCACCACACATCCTGGACAGTGACGGAGTGAAGTTTTTTGCGCTAAATTACATAATTATACATAATCACCATCAGTAAACTGGACGCTGTCTGACTCTGTCACTCGCGGGGATGGAGGCTGTTTTCTGGGGGGAAGTTCCCTGAAGTCTCCATCGGGAGAGCTGACGGTCGTGGTGATTTATTTTCGTCACAAACACTCGGTGAGTTAAAAGTTTTTTGCTGGTGACAGACGCTGTTTTTCGGGCACAAATATAAGGAAGAGTCAGGAGGACGGACAGGAGGACAGACGCTTCTCCACGTACAGCTGCGGTATTTTTTTTCCTCATATAAGTAGCCAACGACAGTTACAGTTACTATGTTACTTTTGCACAGTCCTGTAACGTTGCTTTGTGGGACATTTCTCTGTATTTAGTTGAGTGAAGGACCTGTGCAGTTATCAGACCGACACGCCCTCGCTCCGCGCCTCCGGATTATCCGTTCACACTGGGACAGCTCACCAATAATGCGGCCTTGATACTACCTCCAGAGGCGGATCAGAGCTGCAGCGAAATTTTCCCACTCTTCGCATCTGAAACTTTAACACAGAGGAAGGTGTGGAGAATTGGCGCAGGATCCCCGCATGCAAACGGCTGTGTGAAAGGGGCTAATACCTCCAGAGGCGGATCAGCACGGGAGCGAAATTTCCCCCCTCTCCGCATCTGAAACTTTCACAAAGAGGAGAGTGTGGAGAATTGGCGAAGGATCCCCGCATGCAAACGGCAGTGTGAAAGAGGCTACTGTCTAAATAGCCCTTTTTACACAGCGTCTCCGCATTATCTCCGGAGCGGTGGTTCGCCAATTCTCTGCCGATGATGATGACGTCAGTGTTTCCCCAGGTGTTCCCCCAGGTGTTCCCCGTGTTAATCTAAACCCACGGACAGTTTATAATCATATGGATGCTGTTATAATGTGTAGTGATCTAGATCCTGACCCACCAAACATCCTGGAAAGTGACGGAGTGAATTTTTTTGCGCTAAATTACATAATTATACATAATCACCATCAGTAAACTGGACGCTGTCTGACTCTGTCACTCGCGGGGACGGAGGCTGTTTTCTGGGGTAAAGTTCCCTGAAGTCTCGGTCGGGAGAGCTGACGGTCGCGGTGATTTATTTTTGTCACAAACACTCGGTGAGTTCAAAGTTTTTTGCTGGTGACAGACGCTGTTTTTCAGGCACAAATGTAAGGAAGAGTCGGGAGGACAGACAGGAGGACGGACGCTTCTCCACGCACAGCTGCGGTATTTTTTTTCCCTCCTATAAGTTGCCAACGACAGTTACAGTTACTACGTTACTTTGTCTGGTCCTGTAATGTTACTTTGTGGGACATTTCTCTGTATTTAGCTGAGTGAAGGACCTGTGTAGTTATCAGACTGTCAGACCGACACGCCCTCGCTCCGCGCCTCCGGATTATCCGTTCACACTGGGATGGCTCACCAATAATGTGGCCCTGATACTACCTCCAGAGGCGGATCAGAGCCGCAGCAAAATTTCCTCCCTCTCCGCATCCGAAACTTTCACACAGGGGAGGGTGCGGAGAATAGGCGCAGGATCCTCGCATGCAAAGGGCTGTGTGAAAGGGGCTTTAGATTGTCTAGCATTCCAGCTTATTTTTCCCTGAGCTCCTAGTGTATCTTTCTGGGTTTTTTTTCCTTTTTGCCTGTTTTTCTCCTACTCTGCCTCTGCCTGACCCTCTTGGATATTGTTTGCCTGTCTGGATTGATCACCTGTGTACCGAACTCCTTTTTTGATTAAAACCCTTCTCTGAGATCTGCGTCCTGCATTTTGGGTCCTTCCTCTGTACGTCCGTTACATGAACAGCAATAATAAGAATAGACAACATGAACTTCCAGATTCATTAGCATTGTAACAAAAAACACTTTCTGGACCAGTGAGGGATGGTGACCTGGTTTTTAGAATGGGAATTCAAGTTGTTATGTTATGTTATGTTGTTGCTACATTTTCATTAAAGATTGATGCCAAAATCATAACATAACCACACAAAATCTAGTAAGTTACTAAAGCTTTATGTGCAAACTATTTTAAGCTACATTTAAACATGCTTAAAGAATTGTATTCTGACATAATTATGTTTTTTTCTGTCTTTTAACAATGCAAAGAATTCCTAACTTATTATTCTGAAGAGATACACTTGAGCCAAAATGAGAGAATCCCTAAAAGGAATGAAGGGATTCAGCAAATCACATAATAGAATAAATGATTGATGGGTTTTAGTTTACCTGAAAGATGTACTGTAGCCACAGTGGTAATGATGCCAGATATAACAGGTCAGACACAGTGAGGTTCATTAAATAAACACCCAGCTCATTCTTCTGCTTCAGCTGCACAGCAGCGTGGTACAAAGAGTACAAGTTGGAGGGTACACCAATCTGGAATCAAGATTATTTACTGTGATTATTTTGATTCTCTGACACTACACTGCCTTCCTCTTTATGACTTGATTACTAAAGCATGATTGAGCTCTGCTCAGACAAACCTAGACAAGAAAATCTAGTGCCTACATTTAAAGTTTCAGGCATCCAATACATCTGGACATGGCAACTTTGGTATGGTTATGGTGAGGGAAATAAAACATGTCCAGTTTGATTGAAGAGAAAGATAGTTTGGGCAAATGAAATACAGCGCTAATCGCATGTATCTGACAGAACACAAGCTCTTGTCTTCTGCATGAAAAGTAGGACTCATGCCTATCTGCCTCCCAGACCTCCACTCCTCACAACTTAAAGGAAACACTACGTGGTGTGTGTCTGTGTTTCTATGTTCTTACTTACACCACATTTGCATAAAAAATAGGTCTACCTAACCATCGGACAAACAATTCAACCCGTGGCTGAACTGACTTTCTTGCTCTGATGTAACAATCTGCAAAATGCATGCAAAAAAGCAGTACCGCAAACATGACCCCCATGATGCAACATAAGACAGTGAGTCATGCTGCAAATAGTGCACATTAGCTAAACTTGTTCCATGAGGATGTGTGCTGAAACGTATTATCAAGGAGGAACTAGGCTTTCTAGACATTGAGATATGACTGCTTAATCCGTCACACTGACCTAAATTTGGTTAACAAATCTCATTCCATTAACTCTGCACATTTATAAAGTATTGGACATGTACACATACTTACCAATAGTACAAGGATGTACACAGAGGAGAAGAGGTACTGGTGGATTTCGTGGCTGATGGTGCAGTTAATCACGTCCCCCTCAGACATGGTGAACGCCATCCCACCCCACTTGCATTCACGCTACTTCGTGTTTAACATGCACACACATGAATGAAACAACACACAAATCACAAACAGATCTTCATGTTGGTTACAGCTCTCCCAAAGTGTTTAGTGTTTGTCATCTTGGTTGGTTGGTCCAGTTTAACTGTGAAACACAAAAAAGAATTTTGCTTGTTAGAGATAAACGGCCTACTGCATATGAGATTTAGCTGTTATTGTGATGCGTTGAGACAATGGTTGGATGCAGAGCCAGTGTTAATATTTGACTGACAAAAAGCAGCCCAATCAAATCAACCTGCCTCAGAGTCCTGCACAGGTCTTACTTTGCAAACCCGCACCCGCACATACCTGCCATACTTAAAACCGCATCCGACCCGTTTTCCGAGTAGCACAAATTACATTCTGCCCGAAGGCGGAAAAATTAGACAGACGCAATTTTTAAAAATGAAAGCAGGGGCGATTCTAGGTTCAGATCTTTAGGGGTGCTGAGCACCCAATGAGCCCCACTGCCACCACCCACCCTTTTTTTTCACAAAAACAAAAAACGTGTCTATTGAAAATAACTTTAACATTGGTTCAACTAACTCAAAAATCAAAGGCCAAAATAGCAGGAAAATATACGGCTCCACTAGGTCTCTCTTTACATTTATTTTGTCCCGTTGTTGGCTTCAGCTAAGACAGAAATAGTTCGCCCGACACATCCATAATTGTTAGAACAGTGTTTCCCCTAGCTTGTTTTTATAGCAGCTGTGTGAGTCGGTAACCTTGAAACACTAGCCCCCCCCCGAAAGAAAATTCTGAAAAATAACGCTTTAAATGGTGACTACTGGTGAGATTTTTGAAAAAAATAATAATTTTCAGAATTTCAGAATCAGAATCTAAGATATGAGACAAAATAGTGTAGAAGTTGCTGCTTGACAATATGTTAACCTCTTGAGCATTAGAGAACTTTTTTGCCATTATTTTCTGTATTATTATAGATTTTTTTTATGGAAACAGAATCTGTTTCAGAATCAGTGGGCCACATGACATGGAAGCTATTGAGAAAAAATTAATAATTTCTGCATATTAATATTTATATAAAATAGAGGAAGCACTAAAGTACAATAAAAAGAGCTATGTCTCATTCGTCCAGTTTACTAATACAATCTGCTGCTGGAGTCACTGGGTCACATGACATGGAAGATATTGAAAAAAACAATTATTTTGTATTAATAGATTTATGATAAGTAATTTAATGTCGGTCCCTAAATCAGTCTCCGGTGATTCAGCGCGAGGCACTGTGAGGTGAGCTGACCGTCCTCCTGCTGCTGACACTGGGCGATCCTCAGTAAAGTCTCAGCTGGACCCGAGTGAATATCCGCCGAATATCCAACCTGAATCTAACGTCACCCCGGTTCGATGAGCCGCCTGTTGCAGCCTTTGAATAGGATGACGAGGATTTCAGTCACTCAACTTAAACGGTGACTTGTAGAAATTATACAAATAGCAGTAATGACAATAATAATCGATTTCAAGATAACTTAGGGTGTAGTGCTTTCACTGTGTGCAACTTAAATTCGCCATTCGCCCGTGATGTTAAACCTACAGAAATCTTTTTTTTTGTCTTTTTTTGGCAGCAGCGCTGAAAATCCCTCAGCAGAATGCGTACAGGGGAAACACTGACACATCAGATAACCTTCCGCAACGACTGCAGGCTCTTTGGTGGAGCTCTGCTTTCAATGAAGTTCTGTCGTGACAAATGAATGGACTACTTGCGGGGTGAGATGAAGACATGAATCAGAGGCACAACGTTGACAACGGTGGCCGGTTTACTAATACCCGACCGTGCCCGTTTTAATAACACAACATCATTTATGTTTTATGCATCCTAAATATTATCCACGCAATATGTCCATGACTTTTCCAAAACTTTACAGGAAATGTTATTTTTCATGAACTTTTCAAGGACCTAGAAAATGCATTTTCAATTTCCAAAACAGGTTTTTCATGACCGTACGAACTCTGCTCAATGCAAATGTGTGTAGTGATAAACATTTTTATTCTGTTAATTGAAATGTAAGCACAAGTCAATGACTTGACCTTAATCTACACTGAGATCAAGATGTACTAAGTATTGGTGTTTGTTATATGGCAAGTTCTAGCCAGAAATTCGCCATTTATTACCTACCACACACATCACACACCAACAGCTTAACAGACGGTTCGTCTCTCCCAGAAAACACCCCTTCAATCACTGTGCCAACATTTTTATCAGCTTTGTTAACTCGACACAATTTAACCACAGAACAAGGATGTGAATTAACCTGCAACCGTCTTACACATCATTTTATTCACAACCACATTCACAAACCATAATTACACCAACAACAACAGAATACCCAAGAGTCTTTGCGCCACAGTCCACAAGTACAGTATACCAAAATACAAGTATAAGCTTTAGTATTAAAGTACAAGTGTAAGTCTAAGTATTAATGTACTTAGACTATTCTTTATACTTTTCAGTATAAGCCAAGTATACTTCACTATACATTTCTTAAGTATATAAAATATAGTATATAAAAAGTACACTTCAAGTATACTGCCTCAGTTTTAGTATAAAATAAGTATACTTGTTGTACACTTGAATAAACTACTTTTTGCTAAGGGTCACTTTGTCAGTTACAAGAGATGGCCAGTCAGCAGGGTCTATTGGTGCAGCCTTAGTCCTGATGCTGTGCTGAGGTAGAGGGACAGGAGCACCTGATGCTGTGTCATTGGGGTGGTGGTGAAATATTTTAAAAGTGCATCTGAAGAGAGAAGAGAATTATATGTGACCACTGGATGTTATATTTTAATAGGAAATATATATCTTCTGGAATAACCTCCCAGCTGACACCAGACAATCTGGCTCAATTGTCACCTTTAAATCTAAACTCAAAACGTACTTCTTTGAGCCTTTAATTAGTTCTTGACTTCGATTGCTAGCTTCTTCAGAGAGTCGGTCTCAGTCTCAATGAGTTACCTATAGTATTAGAATTTATATTGTCCTACCAACGAAAAACAATCTGCTTATTCTGTTTAACATCACATTTCTCTACTTTTGTTTTTGTAAATTTTTTTGTAAATACACTCTTCACTGTGATCTCTCTATTTTACTGCTAATTATCTTGTGCGGCCTGCCCTCTTCCAGGTCACCACGGTGGAGAGGAGATTGTGTGGCTCGGGCACCACTTGATGTTGCATCTGAAGAGAGAAGAGAAGTATATGTGACCACTTGATGTTATATTTTAATAGAAAAAAAAACAGATGCTTGATGTATGCTAAACATAAGACTGATATAGACTAATAATGAAAATGTGATGAGATTCATTCAACTTTATTGTCATTGCAATACAATTCAGTCTAACCAGAGTGCAAGTGCAGTGTATGTATATATATATATATATATATATATATATATATATATATATATATATATATATATATATATATATATATATATATATATATATATAATCCTATGACTGATATTGAAAAGGTAAGGTTTAGAGTATTAACAGTTATACACTTTAACTGCACTTTAACACTGATGTAAATTTTAACAAACATAAACTGTGAAGTAACATTAACACATATCGACTCAGCTATTTATTGATTATTAAACAATGCTGCTATCGTCCGAAGTAAACTAGCAAGTTAACACTCTGCTCCAACAATGGTAACTACGATGCATTAAACTATTACTTTCCTTTTGATTCATCACATTGATGTTAAGTTACTGTACCTGTATCTTCTTCAAGTCTTCCTCTTCTTTCCTTCTTTTCCTTCACTGGGTGCCAGATGGCTTCAGTCTTTGGGACATTGTGATTCTGCTACAGTATTAGTAAATCTGTCTCTTGGTCTTGGGGTCTCGGTCCAGTCAGCTTCAGGCAGCTTGCCTCTCAACCCGCCCCGCTCACAGAGGGCAGGTACAGTGCAACGAGCCAGGAACCCAGAAAAAAGGCCTCTCCATTATTTAATATCTTTGCTATGACGTTATGTTGCTGTGGGCTTATATAATATTTTGTTATAATAGTAGTAATGGCACTGGTAAAAAATGTTTGCTTTTTTTTCTCCCCCCATTTTCGGCGCCCCCCGCGGATGACGGCGCCCCTAGCATTTGCCTATAAGTTACTGCCTATGCCCAAGGCCGGCTCTGTATGCAGACAGCAATCAGCTGTAGTGTGTGCTGATAATGAATTTCAAATCACGAAATTAGTGACACTGCTTGTATGCAGTGAAGAAATGGATGTCAAAAAACTTCCTTCTCCTAAATTCTGATAAAACTGAGATGCTGTTCATTGCCCTAGCTCTACAGAGACACCACTTTATGGTTCCCAGGCATAAGATGAGGTCAGCTGACTGCAGGGCAGTCCCTCTTCTTCTGGAATAACCTCCCAGCTGACACCAGACAATCTGGCTCAATTGTCACCTTTAAATCTAAACTCAAAACGTACTTCTTTGAGCCTTTAATTAGTCCTTGACTTCAATTGCTAGCTTCTTCAGAGAGTCGGTCTCAGTCTCAATGAGTTACCTATAGTATTAGAATTTATATTGTCCTGCCAACGGGAAACAATCTGCTTATTCTGATTAACATCACATTTCTCTACTTTTGTTTTTGTAAATTTTTTTGTAAATACACTCTTCACTGTGATCTCTCTATTTTACTGCTAATTATCTTGTGTGGCCTGCCCTCTTCCAGGTCACCACGGTGGAGAGGAGATTGTGTGGTTCGGGCACCACTTGATGTTGCCTAGGCCTGCTCAGTCGTCTGACTTAGCCCATGACATTCTGGCCGGCTCTCAGGAAAAGCTCTTCCCCACAAAACACTGCAAATGTTTGTGACTCACTCATAAACTATGTTTTTCCAGAATCACTCCAATGCAGTTACATGCATTTGCATCTGGCCCAGCTACCAAAACAAAATGGAGAACCTGGGATTAAAACACAGACAGAGGCGTGTGACCTAATTTTTTTTGTGTAATGTATCTTTTCATAGCATTGATGCTATATTAATATTGAAGATCTCTTATAATTCACTTTTTATATAGCAAGTACTGGTCAGTGCAGCTTTAAAGTTACTTAAAGCTGGGGCGGTAATTCCGCCAATGGAGTGTGAGTCCTTCATGCATCATTGCATCATTTTCATCACAATATCTAATTACAAGTAACTACCTCATGTCTCATTCACCTGTAAGTAAACAACTAATATTATCATATTAAACGTAAACAACAAACATAGCCATTACTAGTACTGATAGCTGTCAATAGCTTTATTAAAATTTAGAAATTGTTTTGAAAGTTTATTATGTTTATTATTAACTTATTGTTGGCTAGCTAGCAGCAGCTGGCTATAGTAACGTTAGGTAGGACAAAACTAAAACATGATTAGTGGTGGGCCTGCAACACGTTTATATTTTTGTTACCCTCAGTGATTCACACAAACGTGAATATTGTATTAGACTCATGATGTTTTGCATGTTAGAGCTTCCACGATGAGAGCATCATTGACTCCGATGACGGAGACACACCAGATCGAAATGGAGGCAGAAGTCATGGACGTGGGCAGAGCCGGCCCTGGGCATAGGCAGTACAGGCAAATGCAAAGGAAGCTGTCATCCGCGGGGGGCACCGAAAATGGGAGGAGAAAAAAAATAATAATAAAAAATAATAAAATATATATTTTTTACCAGTGCCATTACTACTATTATTTCGAAATATTATATAAGCCGACAGCACCATAACGGCATAGCAAAGACTATTAAATAACGGAGAGGCCTTTTTTCTGGGTTCCTGGCTCGTTGCACTTAGAGAGCCTTAAGAGAGAGAGTGGCGCCACCTCTGTTCACTGCAATGGTTCAGTTTTTTCCCAACAATGGCAGATCATAGAGCCCCTCAAAAATTACATGGAGCACACAGTCGCAGCAACACTTGTTCAAGGTAAAATGTGTAAAGAATGACTTCCGGACAAGATGGCGGACAGGTTAGCAGCATAGCTTCTAGCTCGCCCCAGGCGGTAGAAATAAAACCACTCCATTTGAGCAACTCGACATACAACTGACATAAACTTTGAGATGAGTGGTCACCGAAGCCGGAGAAACACTAAAGACCCAAAGAAAACTCGAGAAAGGCCCACAAGAGAAGAGGTCTCCAACGAAAGTGAACTAGAGAGTGACGTGACGGAGAAAATGGACCACGCTGATGTACTGAAAGCCGGACTTGCTAGCATCAGTAGCGATATACTGAACCTCAAGCAGGAACTCTGAAACAAGTCGATAATATTCAAAGACGAACTCAAAGGTGAGATGAAACAAGAAATCACGACCTTAAGACAAGACATAGAGCGAAAGCTACAGAAAATCGCAGGCTCGCATAGCAGAGATGGAGGAGTATGACATAGAGATGTGCGACCTGCTAGCGAAGCTAGCAAAACAGATGCACCAGATGCAGGGCAAACTAACGTACCTCGAAGCGAGGTCGCGGTGAAATAATGTCCTGATTTTCGGATTGCCTGAGGACATAGAGGGAAGCTCCATTACAGTCTACTTGGACCGCCTTCTTAAAAAAGAGCTGGAACTACCCGAAGGAACCGATTTACAAATCAAATGCACCCACAGAGCTCTTGCGTTTAAACTGGGCCCGGGCGGTGCTCCGAGAGCAGTAGTAGTTCATTTCCTCAAGTTTGAAACTAAGGAGATGGTCCTACAGAAAGTCTGACAGAAGAAGGGGATACAGGTGTGGAACAAGAAAATCCAGTTAGACCACCACTATCCCACAGAAATCATCCAAAAGCGCAAAACATATCTGGGCATCAAGAAAACATTGAAAGAGAAGGGGATCCGTTTTCAGACCCCATTTACGAAAATAAGAATCCACTGGAACAACGGTGTTAAGAGCTATGACAACGCAGGGGATGCAGCGCAAGACATGAGAGCAAGGGGATTAACTGTGGATGTACCGGACGTGGCTGCGGGGCGAGCGGAGGAGGTGACTCGAGGTGCTACGGGATGGCAGTGTGTGCGACACAGCAGATAAAGGCAGGATGCGGCGGCACAACGAGCGAAGGAGAAGTTGCAAGAATGCGGGAGGAGACCTGATATCTCACATCTTACCTGTGTAAAGAGGCTACAAGGCTTCAAATAACAATTACCTAGGTCAAATCACATTGGACTAATCAGGCAGTAAAAATGAAGCATGACCCTTGGGTTGAGTTAATTAATACAAAAAGACTTCAGATATTACAGTCCAATACAGAGTATTACCGACAAGATGAGGGTTACAAAGGTTGGACTCATCCAGACTAAGCTTGACACGGTCAACAGGAATGGCTCAAGTTCTAGGGATGGGCCCTCACAGGAGAGGATTTCCCGTCCACCCACCAACACGGACTTGGGGGAGAAGAAGAAGAATCCCTGTGTGGAAGTTCTATTTAGTTCACACTGTAATTAATTTAGTTCATGTTCATGTTCATGTAACTTTTGAGCTGCTTGGGGAAGCACATATGGACAATATTTAACTAATATGGTATGTAATGATCTGAAAATACTGTCCTTAAATGTAAATGGTCTAAATACACCTAAAAAGAGAGGAACAGTTATAACAAAATTCAAAAAAAGAAAAATTACAAGTGATATTTTTACAGGAAACTCACCTGTCCCAGACAAAACATGAAAAAAAAAAAAAAAAAATTGGATTTAGGAACTCATATTATTGTACATATAAACAAGGACGTAGGAGGGGGGTTATGACATTAATCCCAAATTCAACTATATTTATTAGTGAAAAGGAAATCAAAGATAAAGAGGGAAGATATGCGCTAGTGAAGGGAAAACTAGAAAATGAACCTGTTGCGTTGATGAATGTCTATGCACCCCCAGAAAGCAGTAAACACTTCTTTAAATCCCTGTTTAATGTTATTGCAACAGAAATGGAAGGTACTTTAATCTGTAGGGGGGATGTCAACGTAGTCATGAATCAAAGCTTAGATACTTCATGTTTAGAAAGGAAATAAAAAAGATATCAAAATTTGTAAAGCTATCTTTGGAAGAAATGGGACTGATAGACATATGAAGGAGTCTCAATCCTCTTGAAAAGGATTTCACACATTATTCGGCAACACACAATGTCCATTCAAGAATAGATTATTTTTTCATAAATATGGGAGATAGGCACAGAGTGATTGAGTGCAAGATTGGAGGTGCTGATATATCAGATCATAACGCATTATTTCTAAAAATAAATCTGAATGCCAGGAAAAGACAAACAATCTGAAGAATAAATGTAGGAATTGTAAATAATAAAGGATTGGTGAAAGATTTGAAGGAAGACATTAAACAATATATGGAAGAAAATAACAATGGGGAAGTGGGCCCACACATTATATGGGATGCTCTGAAAGTGGTTAATCGAGGAAAGATAATAGCTAGAACCACGTTATTTAAAAAAATGAGAAGAGAAGCATATACAAATGACTCAGCAACATTGAGAGAATTAGAGCAACGCTATCAGAAGACAAATGAACCAAACATATATAAACAAATAAAGGACATCAAAATGAAGATAACCGAATTGCTATTGGATGAATATGAAAAGAAGAACACATACCTGAAGCAAAATTATTGTAAGATCGGCCCCAGAGCAACAAAACTCTTAGCAAAACATATCCGAAAACTACAAGCAGTGAATACTATACAAAAAATTAGGGACCCACATACCAATGAGCTAATACACAATCCAGAGGGTATAGAGAAGACATTTCAGGGGTTCTATAAAAAACTACATCATATCAAATCAAATCAATCTTTATTTGTATGGCGCATATCATACAGAAGAGTAGCTCAAAGTGCCTTACAGAGATTAAAAACAACAACAGAAAAGAGAAACAGCAAATGAAATCAAGAGAAGAAAATTAAAAGAACCCAACCCTCCCCCATACATACACACTCAAACACACACTCACACATACGCACGCAGACACACAGACTCACACACTCACTAGCTGTCACTAGAGAGACATGGCTGGGCAGTGACACCTGAGGCGCGGAGGAAGCTACCTTCCTCCGCGCCTCAGGTGGCACACACTAGAGTTGCTGCTGCCACACCGCTCTCAGTGTGGTTGGGATCGCTCTCAACCACACTGAGAGCGATCCCGGTCCAAGGCCGCAGAGAGCGCCGTCACAGGGACCACCCCAACCCGGGCAGACAGGAGACCCCACACCACGGTGCAGAGCCCTCTAGCTACCCGGGCTGAAACCGCCCATGCGACAGCACCCCCAAAGGCCAGACCAGAGACAACTCCCAGTCTGGCAGGCCCCCATGATGAAATACTGGATATTAAAAACTGACAGTCTAAAACAGCAAAATAAAGCAAAATGCATAGAGGCTAAAAACATGAGGGACTAAGACATAAAAGCATAGAGGCTAAAACGTGAGAGATTAAAACAGTAAAAAAAGATAAAGGATACAAGTGCTCTGATTAGCACAGCATAAAAGGAATTAAGAAGAATTTAAAAAATCAATTAAAAGCCTGGTTAAAAAGGTGGGTCTTGAGCCTCTTTTTAAAAACCTCAACAGTCTCCGCGACCCTGAGGTTCTCCGGCAGGCTGTTCCACAGTCGGGGCCCATAACAACTGAAAGCCGCCTCCCCGTGCTTTTTGAACTAACCTGCGGTATGGTCAAAAGGCCGGTGCCGGAGGACCTCAGGGTCCGCGGGGGCTGATAGAGTAAAAGCAGGTCAGATAAGTAAGAAGGCCCAAGACCGTTAAGACACTTAAAACTAGTAAAAGAACCTTAAAATCAATCCTGAAACGCACGGGGAGCCAATGCAGTGACTTTAAAACCGGTATGATGTGCTCCCGCCCTCTGGTCCTTGTCAGCACTCGTGCAGCTGAGTTTTGAAATAATTTTAAAATCGAAATGCTCTTTTTGGGAAGGCCAGGGAGCAGGGCATTACAGTAGTCTAAACGACAAGAGATAAAAGCATGCATCAGCACCTCCGTGCTGGCCTGAGAGAGAAACGGGCGGACTCTGGCTATATATATATCTTTGTTATCTCTCTATAAAAGCAAGGAATCTGTCTGTCTGTGTCTGTGTGTGTGCCTCAAATATCTCTGCGGATCAGGATCAGACTGACCTGAGAGTTTCAACATGGCTGCTGCTTGGTTTTGGTTCAATGGTGTGCAACTTTGCATTTGTCTGCAATGATACCGTGAATAAATTATTTCATAAATGCTTTACAAATTCCGGGAGCATTGTCCACCGGAGCCACCACAGTCACGTGCGCACCAGAGTAGGGATGCAACTAACTACTATTTTAATAGTCGACTAGTCACCGACTATTGAAATGATTAGTCAACTAATCAGATAATTATTACATTCTTCTTAAATTTAGCATGAGGTTGCTTTAATTATGTGGCAAATTATACTAAACACAAGAAAGATCGGTACTTCAATGAAAAATGCATCTTTTATTCAACTTTGCTGCTGATAGGCTGGTTCATACAAACAATAAATAAAAATGTCCTATCTAAAACCAATTAGTCACAGTGCTCGGTCAGCATAGACATAAATCCATGAATAAATAAACCTCTGTCCATTTTTTAAGGACAGGCAAATGTGTTTTATAAAAAATAAATAATAAATTAAAATCAAGTAAACATTTTTTCCTGTAAACCAAGGGCAGGCACATTAGCAGCAGTAAAACAGTAAACAAAACAAATATTAAATGCATTTTGTGAAGTACATTCAATGGTCAACTGCACAGTCTGTTGCAAAAGAACTTTACAATTCTCAACAGTCTGAAATCTAACGGTTTTAACGACTGACGTTTGTAGATACACAGCTGAAAATAAAGCATTCAGAGTTTTCCAAATTCAAGTTGTAAACATGGACTGTGTGATACAACCTGGACACAAACCTGTCATGGTGGACAGACCAGGTTTAAATATCCATATCTACATGGTCTCGTGGGAGGCTTGCTCTCCTCTGGGTGCAGATACTTCCTGCTGCTGAGAAGATTCGCTCTGCTGGGGTGGATGTTGCAGGAATGCACAGAAGAGATCTTGCTAGGTTTGACAGTGTCGGAAAACGCCCCTCATTTTCTCTCCAACAGCAGAGAGGGCAGCGGCACTAGAAAATTATTATTGGGGGGGCAATGAGGGAGTCTGATTGTTTATAGGAGGTGCTAGTGAATTCTGACACCAACAAATAATACTATAATAGATATAGATTTACTTTTCCCGTGCTAATACACTCCATATAGTCGAATGCATGTTACTAAATGTCTATCATAAAACAAACACAAGCATATTTAACTGCTTTTAATGAATCAACAAGTGCCAAACAACAAGCACAAAAAAAAATACAAATCATAGCCACCACAGAGAACATCTGTGGATTTACAAGAGTGTAACTGTGAGAATTGTAGCACAGTGTATAGCTGTGTAATACAGTATACTCTTACCACTGTCTCTTAACTCACTAAATCTTTTTTCTCTTTCCTTCTGTTCTCCTCTCTCCTCCTCATTCACTCTCCACTCCTGTCTTCCTCTCCTCTTCCTCCCTTCTTCTCCTCTAAACTCCTCCTCACTCACTCTCCACTCCTGTCTTCCTCTCCTCTTCCTCCCTTCTTCTCCTCTAAACTCCTCCTCACTCACTCTCCACTCCTGTCTTCCTCTCCTCTTCCTCCCTTCTTCTCCTCTAAACTCCTCCTCACTCACTCTCCACTCCTGTCTTCCTCTCCTCTTCCTCCCTTCTTCTCCTCTAAACTCCTCCTCACTCACTCTCCACTCCTGTCTTCCTCTCCTCTTCCTCCCTTCTTCTCCTCTAAACTCCTCCTCACTCACTCTCCACTCCTGTCTTCCTCTCTCTTCCTCCCTTCTTCTCCTCTAAACTCTCTTCACTCGCTCTCCACTGCTGTCTTTCTCTCTTCTTCTCCCTTCTTCTCCTCTAAACTCCTCCTCACTCACTCTCCACTCCTTCTTCCTCTCCTCTTCCTCCCTTCTTCTCCTCTAAACTCCTCCTCACTCACTCTCCATTCCTATCTTCCTCTCCTCTTCCTCCCTTCTTCTCCTCTAAACTCTCCTCACTCCTCTCCACTCCTGTCTTCTCTCTCCTCTTCCTCCCTTCTTCTCCTCTAAACTCCTCCTCACTCACTCTCCACTCCTGTCTTCCTCTCCTCTTCCTCCCTTCTTCTCCTCTAAACTCCTCCTCACTCACTCTCCACTCCTGTCTTCCTCTCGTCTTCCTCCCTTCTTCTCCTCTAAACTCTGCTTCACTCGCTCTCCACTGCTGTCTTTCTCTCTTCTTCTCCCTTCTTCTCCTCTAAACTCCTCCTCACTCTCCACTCCTCTCTTCTTCTTCCCTTCTTCTCCTCTAAACTCCTCCTCACTCACTCTCCACTCCTATCTTCCTCTCCTCTTCCTCCCTTCTTCTCCTCTAAACTCTGCTTCACTCACTCTCCACTGCTGTCTTTCTCTCTTCTTCTCTCTTCTTCTCCTCTAAACTCCTCCTCACTCACTCTCCATTCCTATCTTCCTCTCCTCTTCCTCCCTTCTTCTCCTCTAAAATCTGCTTCACTCGCTCTCCACTGCTGTCTTTCTCTCTTCTTCTCCCTTCTTCTCCTTTAAACTCCTCCTCACTCGCTCTCCACTCCTGTCTTCCTCTCTTCTTCTTCCCTTCTTCTCCTCTAAACTCCTCCTCACTCACTCCCCACTCCTGTCTTCCTCTCCTCTTCCTCCCTTCTTCTCCTCTAAACTCCTCCTCACTCACTCTCCACTCCTATCTTCCTCTCCTCTTCCTCCCTTCTTCTCCTCTAAACTCCTCCTCACTCACTCTCCACTCCTGTCTTCCTCTCCTCTTCCTCCCTTCTTCTCCTCTAAACTCCTCCTCACTCACTCTCCACTCCTGTCTTCCTCTCCTCTTCCTCCCTTCTTCTCCTCTAAACTCCTCCTCACTCACTCTCCACTCCTGTCTTCCTCTCCTCTTCCTCCCTTCTTCTCCTCTAAACTCCTCCTCACTCACTCTCCACTCCTGTCTTCCTCTCCTCTTCCTCCCTTCTTCTCCTCTAAACTCCTCCTCACTCACTCTCCACTCCTGTCTTCCTTTCGTCTTCCTCCCTTCTTCTCCTCTAAACTCTGCTTCACTCGCTCTCCACTGCTGTCTTTCTCTCTTCTTCTCTCTTCTCCTCTCCCCTCCTCCTCCGTTCTCTGTTCTCCTCTGGGCTCCACTGAAACCGCTGAAACAACCACACACACACACACACACACACACATATACACACACACAGGCTAAATACTACATGTACAGTTGACATAATATTAGGAACAATAAGTAGCATAATTCAAACCTGTCAATAAAGAATTGTGTACTCACTGGTCACAACAGAACGATCTGCCTGTTGTTATGATTGGCTGCAAAGCGGTTAATGACTGCATCGACATCCAGTTCTTTGGCCCGACTTGAACTGATTGCCAGCACACCCAGATTGCTGGTTCGAGCATCTCCACTTTTGTTCCCCAAGTAGGTTTTCAAACGCCGTAAGCAAGAAAAGCTCCTCTCACATGCATCTGATGTGACGGGCAGTGTCACTGAGATACACACAAGCTTGAACAGGTCAACAAATGCTTCCTTGTATGGCTTCAATAGCACCAGCACATCATGGGTGGTGTTGACAACGTCCCCCCTTTGTTTTTTCCTCTCAATAAGTCTTTTTAACTGGTGAAGTTCTGCTGAGAGGTTTTCTTCCAATACACTATAGTGTTCAGCCATGGGCAAAAGGGCATCATTTTCCAAGAATGTCTTGTGTTTGGGGTTAAGGGCTGCTGCTCCTTTTAGAACGTGGCAGCTTTCAGAAGAAAAACACCTCTCCAGTTCACTGATTAATCGGATGATTACTGGGAAAAAGCAGTGGTTTTGATAGTCCTCTGAAGTTTCCAGTGGCTCTTTTGATCCTGTTTGGCTGCTCACCACAAACTCCTGCAGGTGGCGGGGCTGCTTTTTTCTCCTCACCTGTGGGCGCTGCATGTCAATGCCAACTGTCTCACACATATCACTGGCACACTCCCAGATTTTAGTCCATGTTTCAGCATTGCGTTTGTCATTGAGGGCATCAACAACTGCAAAGACCAGATCAACGGCAGATGCCAGCTCCAAATCTGTTGCCTGTAGATGATCAGATAAGTTCTTTGTGAGACTGAATATGCTCTGCATCATACAGATGTGCAGAACAAAATGTGCATCAATCAGTCCAATCAGTGATCTTGCTTCAGTAGCTCTATGAGCATTCATCTGGTTGCTCACTTCCGCAAGAGTTGCTAAGATAGCAGGGAGAGTTCTTTTTATTGCCCACAGTGTAGAATATTGGCAGGCCCATCTGGTATCTGATAGTCTTTTCAATTCCACTGCGCATTTGGTGGGCTGAAGTTCTTGTTGCTTCTCCATGAACACTTTGTGAGTCACTGTCCCAGAAAAGAAGTTGTACAGTATCTTCACTGTTGCGAAGCATTCTCCAACTGGTTTTATATTATGCACAACAACTAAAACTAAGTTTAATCTGTGTGTATAGCAGTGTATGTAAAGCGCATGCGCCACTTCTTGGCGAAATTTTTCCTGGACACCGCTGTTGCACTCGGACATGACAGATGCCCCATCATAGCACTGTGCAATGCATGCATATTTGTCTATGTTACATTTAGCCAGTGTTTGTTTAAATGACTTGTGTAAAGAATCTGCATCCAAGCCATCTGCAGAAACAAAGTCCAGAAACTCTTCTTGAATGCTATCATTGTTTAACGCAGAACAACAGATATCTGCTCTTTTTGCTCACATTCTTTGTTTCATCCACCATTAAAGCAAAGTGCTCTGCCAGTTTAACCTCATTGCTCACTTGTTCCCTCACCATGCTGGCCATAACATCAATCAGCTCATTTTGGATATCATGATGCACGTATTTGGCATTCCCAGGTCCACTGGATAATTTCTTTGAGACAGTGCTGTCAAATTTTCCCAGCAGATTTAACAGTCCAAGAAAATTACCTCTGTTGGTGGACTGTTCATCCTCTCTGTTTCCTCTCTGTGCAATCGTTTGACACGCTGTAAACCGCAGTGACTCAACTACTGCTCGCATGTACTGCCTGTTTTCTTGCACAATCTTGTCATGTCCAGCATCAAGTTTTGTCAGGATCCTCGAACCACTTCTCACCCTCTCCTTAAACTCACACCAGCCTACCATAGCTAGTTTGTGAGAAGCACTTACATTGTGCTGTGCAAGTTTCTCTGCTCCTTTCCTCCAATTTCGGAACCCGCCATGGGTGAAGCTCTTTTCTGTGTGACCCCGGGCATGGTGGAAAAAATGTCGACAGGCATAGCAAAAAGCCACATCAACTGACAGCGAGTACTCCAGCCACGAGTACTGTTTGAACCACAAGTGGCTAAAACTCCTCAATGTTAACTGGGATCCAAATGTCCGACGTGGGTATGACTTAAGTTGAGGCTGCCTCGGTCCCTCTGCTGGGTCTTGACTTCAATCCACAGGGCCACCAGGATTCCCGCCACCCGTCATCGCATTCACGGCGCTCGGCGAAGCGCTCCCTTGACTCCCCGCTTCTTGCTCCACATTTTCGGGAATCTTACCACCAGTCTCCGAGTCTTTTGTTAAAGACGGTGCCACCGCTGATGCCGCCGGCGCCGACGCCTCACCTATTACCGCCCCTTCTTCATCCTCGCTTTCATCCTCATTCTCCAGGTCCGTCATCACTCTGTCCTGCGTCCGTAAAGCACCACCGCCACCACCATCGTCCACTCTCATTCGTTTTGTGGCTATTACAAACCGGTCCATTTCGCTCTGTTGACACAGTTGCTAAGTTGCTAACTAGCCGCTATGCATCAACCTCCACTAACGTGAACGTCAAATTCAGAGTGCCGTCTGCGTGCAAACCAGCCAATCAAATCGCACGAAACAGGAAAAAAAAAACAATCAACATAGGAACGTTATAAACAATATTTCTTCAGATGATTGATTGCTAATGTCTCAGTGTCTTCATTTTTTCTATATTTGTTATAGTTTTTAATCCATAAATATTTTGAGGGGAGAGAGGGCAAGAGGGGGGCGCAGCCTTTAACAGGAGGGTCTTGAGACCCTGCTTGACCTCCTCGAGCGCCGTCGTTGAGAGAGGTCCTTCCCTTTACTGTTTTTACTTAAAATATGCTTGTCTCTGTACTGAGTTTGTGATAATTTGGTAAAGATTTCTCTATAAACCTTTTGTATATATGGCTTAAATTAATCTCCCCCTCACTGCATGAGACACAACCAGTAAGATATATGCAAATTGGTATGTGATTACGTCATTAATATGTAAATGAGCATATGACGTCATCTGGCGACTTTTAGCGACTTTTGGAGCTAGTGCTAGCTACTTTCATTGGAAAAGAGTTGGCAACACTGTCCGGATCGAGTCTGTTCGGGTCTGAGGAGAGTGTATTTATACCTGCAGCGGCGCAAGTTGTACCGCGATTTTGCTGGCGGTTCGGTCCCGTTCTGTTCTGTTCTGTGCATCTAAACTGACTGTTGTGGATTAATGAGACTAAACGAGTCTGGACCGAGTCTGTTCGGGTCTGAGGAGATCCGGAGACACGTTGACAACAAAGTGGAATCAGAATCTGTGGATGTTCGTGTGTAGCTAGCTGCTAGCCGCGAGCTTTCACGGCCCACCTCCCGAGTCGACGGACCGGACACACCGGCACGTCCAAAACCGGACTTAGGGTAAATAATGTTCGCCACGCTTTTTCGCGAACATTGCCATCACGTTTGCTTTGTGTCTGGTGCAGAAGAAACGGCAAAAATGGGCTTTTGTCACGAAAGCGTCCAAGCAGCAAGTTTGGTTGTTGAGGAACAGGAAGTTATGGGAGGGTCGTCAGCGGGTGAATTGTCGGTGTATAGACAACGATATTGAGAGATTTGTGACATTTAACGTGTTTGGAGTGTATAGTAAGTGTGTAATATAGTGTTTGGTGTAGTGTGTTTAGTGTGTAGTGGAGTCGTTTTTTTGTTTAATGAGTCAAAACAAAGTAAATAGTTTTTAAGGTGAAATATAATGGCAAAATCAAAAATAGTCAAAAATGGCCAATTATACCCTGGAATATCGGATTTCACAACAAACCTAAATATCCCTGACGTTCCATCTCAAACACAGCCTCATTTGGCCATCCATGAAAAAGTTACTTAACCTCCCACTTTTCTATAGGAATACATATTTCCTACGGGCACTGCACTGGTATTTTTGATGTGTGGAATAAAACTGAGCTCAGACTCAAAAATCACACCCAGATTTTTTACAGATTGTGATGGTTTAAAATCCTTTAACTTTGGTAAAAGTTTCTCTTTCCGGCCTTCAGGACCAATGAGTAAAACCTCTGTTCTGTCCTGGTTGAGCTGTAGGAAATTTGCTGCCATCCATGACTTTATATCTAAAATACAGTTTAAAAGGACATCAATAGGCCCTGTGTCATCAGGAGACACGGCGATGTACAGTTGCATATCGTCAGCATAACTATGAAAGCTGATGCCGTGCCTCCTGATGACGTCCCCAAGGGGAAGCATGTACAGATTAAAAAGAGTTGGACCTAAAATTGACCCTTGGGGAACCCCACACTTTATTTTGTGGGTTTCTGAGGAACATGTATCCAAAGTAGTGTCGATCTGTGAGGTAAGAAACGAACCAGTTAAGAACAGTACCAGAGAGGCCGACCAGGTTCCTCAGTCTATTTAATAAAATGTGATGGTCTACTGTATCGCAGGCAGCGGTTAGATCCAGTAGTACCAAGACTGTGAGATTATGGTTATCTAAGTTGCACCTGATGTTGTTTAAAATCGTTAAAAGTGCTGTCTCAGTGCTGTGGTTCATCCTGAAACCAGACTGATACTTCTCTAAAATGTTGTTTGCAATTAAAAAAATCATTTACTTGATTAAAAACAAGTTTTCCCAAAATTTTACTTAAAAATGTTAAGTTGGATACAAGGCTGACAATTATAAAAGATGTTGGGATCTCAGTTGCTCTTCTTCAGAAGGGGCTTCTCCACCGCTGTTTTAAAGAAGGCGGGGAAGACACCCGCCTGAAGAGAGCAATTCACCATGTATAACAGCTGATCCTCAAAGAATCCATAAAGTGTTTTAAAAAACGGTGTGGGAATTGGGTCTAATAGGCAAGTTGTGGGCTTTACTTGGGAGAAGACTCGACCAAGTGTCCTCGCATTAACCAGGGCAAAACTCTCCAGTGTTTCCTCGGGTAAAATCAATGATCCAGGTGTGTCGATATTTAAAATCTGTTGAGGTAAAAGACTCGATCTGATGTCATTGATTTTACTTCTGAAGTGGTCTGCAAAGTCCTCGCATAGGGCATCAGTTGGTGTTTTGGAGGATCTATTAAAATTTGTGTTTTGTTAAAAGGTCAATTGTGGAGAAGAGGAATTTTTGGTTGTTTCTATGTTCGTTGATGATTTTTTTGAAATGGGAGATTCTTGACTGTTTGACTGCATTATTAAAGGTTTTGAGGTGTCCATGTAAAATTTCATAGTGAACTGTTAATTTTGTTTTTCTCCATCTCCTCTCAGCACTCCTGCAGTTTCTCTTTAGTTTTTTAATTTCTGTATTCCTCCCAAGGGGTGTAGGTCTTGTATTAATGGTTTTTATTAAAAGTGGAGACACTGAGTCCAGTGTTGATTTTATTTTATGGTTAAAACTGTCAACAATAAAATCACATGGTGCTGGTAAAATTTCTGCAGGAGTGCTCTGTAAAATCTGGATATACGCAGCTGCCTGCTGCAAATGAGGAGGAAGTGAGAATTTTTCTAGAGCAATTAGATCTACCATCAATTGGCGCCAGACAAAATGAAAGATTAACAGCAGACATTATAAGAGAAGAGATTATTCAAGCGATAAATTCACTTAAAAATAATAAATCTCCAGGGAGTGGTGGTTACCCTACAAAATGGTATAAGGTCTTTAACGAAGAGTTGTTGCCAGCGCTCCAGGCCTCTTTTAACTGGACACTTAAAGGGACATAGTACAGGATCTAGGCATAAGACTCAATAGCGACACGACGGCCGTTAGGGTAACTGCAGCCATCAGCCAAGCCACCGGCGCGGGAGCGCGCATGAACTCTTCTCAGCAGTGTAGCTGATGCTGTGACACAGTTATTTATTTACTCGCTGTTCACGTCGCTGTTTACTGCAAGACCTCCGCACATGCCTCCCCGGAACTTCGTTGGCAGCCTACAACTGCGAACAGCATCATCTCAAGCGATGAAGTAATTAAACCCAGTGTTTGTTTTAGTGCAACTTTAGTATATTTCTTTGACAACATTTGTGCATTAATTCAGCAAAATGCTAGTTGTAATGTAAATACGTTTACTTTGCACTGGCCAAATGGTTACTAAAGTTCAAATTTCACCAGCCACGGTGAATAACGAGCTAGCGATAGCCATTGTTTGTGAGGCTAATGCTACTGCCACCAACGTTATGGTGTTTGACGAGCATTCGGCTTGTAGCTGCAGCTAATTTCTGACTGTGGTACTTACCAACATAGCTAATATTTATAACATTGGATAAAGCTTGCTAACACGCTTACATAAGTGTGCAGTCATTATCATGTAACAGCAATAGTATGATTCAATGTCTCAAGCCAAGTGTCATGTACCTTTGCCACTGAGATGTGTGAAACCATTCCCATTATAAGACAATATGAATAGCACTGCGCCATAACAGTAAATACAAGAAAAACAGAAATCATAGCTGGTATACTAAGTTGAATCAGAATAAAAATAACATCAAGTAAAATCATAACATCCCTTTGAGGATTAATAAAGTTATTCTTATTCTCATTGTTTTTGTTTCAGGATTTGGAATTGACTATGGAAGGAGTGGCACACATGGAGGAATCTTCAGAGGAGGAGAATGTGTCGGCAGGCTCTGGACCAGCGTCTGAGCAGGAGTGTCCACCTGGAGATGTACTGCCTGGAGCTGCTGTGTTCTTCGCATCCGAGCCAAAACTCCCTAACCCCTTTGCGAACTACACAGGTTACAAAGAAGCTCCATTTAGGATGCCAGACTAAACTTTTTGTGTTGTGCATATTTTTAGCCAAAGATTCCACTTTCATCCAAAAATAAATGCAATTTATGTACAATATGAAGTAAAGTTCAAAGTTTACAGTGAAAAGAAAGTATTTTTCAAATTTGCATTATGTACACATTTTTATTTTGTATTTTTTTTTACATGTCTATAATAAAATCAGTGTGTGGTAGACAAGACGGTCTTGTCTTCTCTCTTTTCTTGCTCACAACTCTGGATCATGTAGCTGAGGCCTTTCCTTTATGGAGAGAAGAGAAAAGTAGCGTTAGAACACATGCTCACAATGCTTCATAATCAAATCTAGTAATTATTATTTTCAACTCTACCCTGGCAGAACAGATATAACTAATGGCTTGATGCTGATTGTTTGAGCATTACAAATAGAAGTGCCAGACTTTCAAATGAATTAGCAGTGTATTAAACTTGGTGACAGTGAGCAGAAGATCTACATTTTGCTGCAGTATTGGACCTCAGTACAGTACAGCTGGCACTTACAGAGAATGACTTGTGACTAACTTCCAAATTGATTTTTATTTCAAAGAGGTATGTTTTGACTTTGAAACTAATCAGACATGGATGTGGGATGTAGGTGAATGACATACCTGTCCTCTGTGAATGCCTGTCTGGACCAGTTCAATATCAATTTATAAAGCACCACCTGAGCTTGTTTACATGCGATTGTGCACTTCACGGTTAGCTCTAAACTGCCTTTTATTCAGCTACATCACAACAGTATCATCAACGAGTCAACACAATAGCCCCTAACACGTAGCCTGTAAATATCGTTACTGTACCCCCCAAATAGCGTATTTCACGGGGACAGGAACGAGACAGGAGCCATCTCGCTGTGTGTATGATATAGCCTGATCCCCTAACGTTACACGCATGAAGCAGCCAGGAAGCCGGCTCGCTGTGTGTAGCTAGCGGCTAATCTGACTACACAGACACAGAAACCGTTAGCCTGTTGCTACAGCCAGCTGCTAACATCACCTCCCGGATAACAGTTGGGCTTTCGGTCCTATATATGAAGGGACATATTTCTAACTATTCGTTTTCAGACTGAAGGACCGTGGAAAATGCGCTGTCAGTAACTACACAGGACTGGACTAAGATACATGTTAGCAGCTAACGCTGCTTTGCACGTTAGCACACTCCGAGTCCTCGGTGATCTCATAAGGTTTTCAAATCAAGCTCTAAACATGACGTGTAATGTTTTCTTACCTGGTTACTAGGATATGAGCCATGTCAGCATCTGTTTTCAGTCCCACTTCAGGTTGAAGCTGCCTCCATGAGCCGAACGCGTATCCGATGTTTATTCCAGTGCCAGCCCGGCTTTGGTCGTAATTTCGTTTCGACTCACGACTTGCCGCTTATAAAACCTTCGTGTTCCTCTTAGTATAACTATTTATTGGACTTCGTGTGGTGCTGGGTCGTTTTCTGGCCGTAGCAGAATCCATTTCTACCCAAACACTAGTTTGGCTCCACCGCGTTTGTCTTCTTCCGGTCTCCAAGCCGTCGAGGATGCGCATTCAGCGTCATTTGACGTCACGTCCGCAGGACTGCGCGGGAAATTCGGGCCCCGAATTGCAGTACATTATGCAGCACACAGCCTGTTCAAGGCAACGGAGAGATACGTGGGTGGGCTCATTCTTTTTGGTTTGGAAGGCTTCATCACCTATTAGCATTACAATACTTATAATGAATGTTCATTTTTTCACAAATCCTGCCCTAAGTCCCTTTAAGTAATCATATAGCATTGATGCTGCATGCTGCACATCAGGAGAACTGAAGAGTACGGACCAAAGATCTTATAGCTCAGGAGTGATGATGACAAGGATATTTCATGTCTCTTGTTAATGATGGTAGCCGGGTTCTGGTAGTTGGTGGAACAGTGATGTTTGCCGGATACAGGTAAGTGGAGGGGCAGTGATGCTGGCTTTGTCCTGAAACTTTTTCAGCTGTTCTTGGGTTGCTTGATGTTGAACCTAGGCCACTGTTCTTTTCACCTTCTTGGTTTGGCTCTTGCTTCCAAGATGGCCATCTTTTAAGTGTTGTTTTTTCCTGTCATTTTGTATTTTTTTTGCTACAATCCCCAACTTCAACCTAATAAATCTCCTGATGATCTCTTATTTTACTCCACAGCATGATGGAAGCCTGCTGAAGAGTGCCAGAGCTTCCTTCTCCGACACACCCACTGCATTTGGAAGCTCCGTGAGGGAGGAACCAGTCTTTTTCCTAAACAGTTCCCCGATGTGGTGTATGACATCACAGGCTTCTTGGGAGGGGTGGCAATTTGCTTCTTAACTTCCCTTGGTTTTTGCATTGTTTTTCTTGTTCTGTTCTCTGTTTTTATTAAAAAAAATGTTAAACTTCCCAGTGGTGTGGTATTTGAAAGTGTGCGAAAGTGCAAATGCATTGTTTAAATATGATTACCTCACATATTCTTTTGATGTTAAAATCTTTGTAGGTGGTTAAATTGCTCCTTCTGACTTTAGCCACTCATGCTTTTCTCCTGTCTCTGTCTTTGGTGAAGCCAGACATGCGCACGCCTTTCTCCGAGCGACTGGAGCATCCCCATGCAACACAGTACACCGTGGTAAAGACTGTATTCATGACAACATAGCGGAAAGGACACAAACAGCTTGACATGCTGATCTGTTTGACTTCTTTAGATACTGTTTTTAGGGGAATTAATTGTGATATGAAGTGCATTGGGAAAAACAAGACCTTGATTTATAATGCATCTGCAGAGTAAGTTTGTGATAAGTAAGAAAATTTAACAAATAGTGATAGAATTCCATTTATTTGCAATGAATTCAAATCAAAATTTAGTTTATTTGCCATGGATTTCCTACTAGAACACAGTACAGACTTATTGTGCAGTCAATTGGCAAATCATGTTAGTCTGCCTCCCTCAAGTCTGAAAGTTAAAAAAAAAATGAAAAGAAAATATTACGATTTTATTGCTGTCAGCGTCTGTACGAGAGTTCAAAGTAATTAACACAAGTGCATATAAATTGATGAGAACAGTTGACAAATAGTGATAGAATTCCATTTATTTGCAATGAATTCAAATCAAAATTACATTTATTTGCCATGGATTTCCGATTAGAATACAGTTGTCATCATAATGCCGCTGTGAGTCCAGACTTGTTAGTCACCTGTTAGTCTGCCTCACTGAAGTCTGAAAGTAAAGAAAAAAAAAAAATATAACGATTTTAATCCTGTCAACGACTGCACGTTTAGTAAACTTAACAGAGTTCGGAGCCGGGATTTGACCCAGCGACCTTCCGATCACTTGTCGACCTGCTCTACCCGCTGATGCTACAGCCGCCCCTCTAATATATAATATATAAATATTAAATATAAGAATAAGAATTGTACAATATGTACAATATTTTACATTCACATTTACGCTATGAAACAGATATTATTATATTTAGATAATATTAAGAAGTGCACAACAAAGAGAAATTGGTCAAAACTTTGTACATTAAAATGTGTAAACAAGTAGAGATGCCACGGACATGCCACAGGTTGCCGCAGACTGCAACTGCGGTGCCACTACCTGCTAATGCCACTGGGAGGATCTCATGCTGCTGCTCTCTCTCAAGGCTCTCTAGTTGCACTGTACCTGCCCTCTGTGAGCGGGTCGAGAGGCGAGCTGCCTGCAGCTGACCAGACCGAGACCCCACTGATACTGATACTGTAGCACTTACTTACTGTGCACTGTTTTCCTTCACCATAAATCGACCGTTTCAGAAGGGACCACGAGTTCTCAATAGGGTTTAGGTCAGATGAGGACGGGGGCCATGTCATTACTCTTTAATCTTTCAGGCCTTTACTGGCTAGTCAGGCAGTGAAGTACTTCAATATGTGTGATGGAGCAATGACCTACATAAAAATCATTGTCTTCTTGAAAGATGCAGAGTTTTTCCTGTACCACTGCTGAAAGAAAGTGTCTAAAAACTGGCAGTAGGTTTGGGAGTTGAGTTTGAGTCAATTTTCAACCCGAAAAAGGTCCCACTAGCTCATCTTTAATAATAACAGCCCATATCAGTACTGCACCTCCACCTTGCTGGCATCTGAGTCAAAGTGGAGCTCTGTGTTCGTTACTGATAAAGCCACAGGCCCATCAATCTGGTCCATCAAGCGTCACTCTCATCGCATCATTCCATTAAATCTTTGAAAAATCGCCTCAGATATTTTCCCAGTCTTGACGTTTTGACTTAAGTGTCTTGTTCAGTGGCGGTCAGGTTTCAGACTTCCTTACCTTTGCCATGTCTCTAAGCACTGAACACCTTGTACTTCTGGGCACTCCACGTAGGTTACAGTTCTAGAATATGACAGCACTGGAGGATAATGGGTTCCTAGTAGCTTCACGTTTGATTCTTCTCAAATCTTCGGCAGTTAATTTGCTTCTTTTTTTCTCAACACCTTTTTTTGCGATCCTGCTGACTATTTGCAACAAAATGTTTGATGGTTCTGTGATCACACCCCAATAACATAGCAATTTCAAGAGTGCTGCATCCCTCTGAAAGATTTTTTTGACAATATTTGACTTTTCAGAGTCAGTTAAATCTCTTTTTAGTCCCATTTTGCCTGAGGAATAGAAGCTGCCTAATAATTATGCACACTTTGATATAGGGTGTTGATCTCCTTAGGCCACACCCTCTCTCATTACACAAATACACATCACCTGATGTGCTAAAATCCAATAAGCATTCTAGTTTATACAGCTTGGACTTGGAAAATATGCATAATAATTATGATATGGTCAAAATACTGACTTGCCTAGTAACTGTGAACACAATGTATGTATATGTGAAATGTTCTAGAGCAGTGAATGAAGAACAGTGGACTGATCCATGTTGCTATCAGCATTAAGTTACACTCACCTATCAGACAGAGACTCTGCAGAAATAATGGAAACATCTTGGCATGGCTCTGTCGTGAACTGACACTTCGAAGGTTGGGAGTCGATGCCTCCCTCCCATAACTATAGGACACAAAAATAAACAACAGCATATTATATTACATTTGTAAAACGTCTAGTTCAAAGTCTATATGGATGAATGTCACATAAATAATATCTAACGACATCTGCTTACAACTACAATGCAAACCATATTGACAGCTATATGCAATCTCCCCATGACTGAAAAGCGGACTTGGCCTTTCACACGTGTGGCACATAAGAATTAGTCCGGTTCTCATATACAGCTCCCAGGGTAGCAGTGCATGTGTGAACACTGTTAGATGGATTATATCCACAGTACGTGTTTATGGTGGCCTGACTGTAGACGGTGACATTATAGTCTAGGCAGAATTTCTGAAAATGTGCTCATTTAAAGTGGTGGAGGCATTTTGTGAATACTTATAATATACAACAATTCTAGGGGTATTAAGGGGTACTGAATCCAAATCTGCTGTATATGAAGCTCAAAATGACCCAAAATGCCTCTAAATTTGAGAAGTCCAACATGGCCACCACCGCCAGGCTGAAATCTACTTTTCAGTGTATCTTTTTGACTAGACAAGGTAAAAACATGAATTAAATGTGTTTGTGTAGGTTTTCCTACATGAGCAATCCAATGGCATATTCAGATTTGAGATATAATGTGAAGAAACTGCTTAGATATTGCAAAAATAGTTGTTTAGTGAATAAATGCTCAGCTATTATTATTATTATTATTATTATTATTATTAATAATAATATTTTTTTATTATCAGCCTTCTTTTACTTTGTATTTTGTTTTGAGGTCAAATGTACTGTAATGGAACCCTGGTCATCCCCAGCATAACCCCAACCCACCCCCACCCACCCACAAAGAACATATCTTCTTGACTATGCAAGCTACAAACTTAATGTGTTTTCAAAGGTTTTCAAACATGGGGAATTTAACATCCTGTCCTGATTGAGATCAAATGTCAATAATCAGCTTGAAAGTCATACAATAGGGAAAAAGGTGGTCATTAGTGATAAATAAGTTGTCAAATAAGAACAAAACGCAGGATGATCCATAGGTCATGGTTTCATTCATAACAGTGACTTTACTCTTAATGTCAACTCTTTAAGTTTGCTTTTAATCTTTTGTTTTGATGTGCTGTACATTTTATGTCAGACCCCAGGAAGAATAGCTGCAGTTTTGATGTAGCTAATGGGTATCCAATTGTTACGACCAGGGCCTAGGGGAAACCCTGGCGCAGCAAGAGTGTGAGACTCCCCCCCCTACCATCCTCCAGGCACCAGCAACAATAGTGTTTTTAAATGATTTTTATAAACAAACATTTCCATCACAATCACAAATGCTGGCGGTCTGGGACAATGGAGGAGAGAGCCCCCAGGAACTGGGAGGAGCCAGCCTTTAAACTTATGGCTCCAGGAAAGCAGACAATCAGCTCCACAGGGCAACCTACAATCAATCAGACACACCTGCAACCACACACACAGACACACCTGCAACCACACACACACACACACACCTGCAACCACACACACACACACACACACCTGCAACCACACACACATACACACACACACACCTGAAAACACACACACACACACACACCTGCAACCACACGCACACACACACGTGTAAAAGAGGGATATTAAAAACAGACAAATAGAAACATATGACCTCTAGGGTCATAACACCTCCCCCCTTAAAACTGAACATTTCGCCCCTAAAGAAATGTTCATGTTAGTGCAGTCGAGTTTGAGCAATCATAAGTCTGTTCCCCCTTTAAAACCAATCTACATAAAAAACACTTCTGCACAGGACCAAAGTCAAAGACCAAAGTCAGTGGGTGCCACTCCCACTAAACAAAATGGCCACCACCATGAGGAGAGAACACAAAAAGCAAATACACAAACTCTGGTAACAGACACACACCAAAAACAGCAACAGGTGACCAACACAACCGTGGAGTACAACAGCCACTGCACAAAAGGTGTCACTGTGTAGCCACTACTACACACAAATGTTGCCAGCTTACACCTAAGCTGCAACCCCAAGTGACCCAACAAACGTGAACTGCCACTACCACACCCAAAATGGACACCTTGTGATCTCAATCAACACGTTACTGTATAATGGAGTGCAACAGACAGAGACAAAGTGACCGGACAAACTGGGAAGACATACCCACCACTCAAGATCCACTGATCTGGCAAGTGATGCCATCCCAATCACACTAATTAATACACTAAAAACAGTAACACCTACGTGATCAAACCAAAAGTGGACTGCAACAACCACACACAAGGCATCACACTGTAGTCACCACTACACAAATGTTGCAAGCTTACTCTTAAGCTGCAACCACAAGTGACCAAACAAAAGTGGAGTCAAGTTACCACAACCAAAAGGTCACAAAAAGTTACTGCACATAAGTATTAATTAGGGCCACACATCACAACGTGACCAACACAAAAGCAGCCATCTCACACAAAACTACATTGCTGTGCAAAGTATAAACGAAGAGAAACAAACTGCAGAGACACCCCAACTTTACCTGCCTACAAAAGGTGGCTAACTCACCTAGCTAGTCTTCAGTGGCTTGCCGAGCTCGAGGCGGCTTTAAACGCTGAACTCAGTGCCTAACCGAAGACCAGGAATCTAGTCAACTGTCAAGCACTGAAGCGTACCCCCACTCAGGATTATCACCAAAAATAAGAAAGGCAAAATAACAAACATGGCAACTCCTTGAAAGTGCCCAGCAGCGATCTGGTCAGGGTGCTCAGACAGACACAAAACATGCAGCAACAACTTAACAAAAGAGATGACCACTACACTTAACTAAAGGCCGCTTACACAAACACAAACTAAACCAAACCACATCTACCTCACCTCCTGGACATTCAGATCCCGGACGAGCCCCCAATTGTTACGACCGGGGTCTAGGGGAAACCCTGGCGCAACAAGAGTGTGAGACTCCCCCCCTACCATCCTCCAGGCACCAGCAACAATAGTGTTTTTAAATGATTTTTATTAACAAACATTTTCTTCACAATCACAAATGCTGGCGGTCTGGGACAATGGAGGAGAGAGCCCCCAGGAACTGGGAGGAGCCAGCGTTTAAACTTATGGCTCCAGGAAAGCAGCCAATCAGCTCCACAGGGCAACCTACAATCAATCAGACACATCTGCAACCGATCTCACACACACACACACTCATACTCACAGGTAAAAAAGGGATATTAAAAACAGACAAATAGAAACATATGACCTCTAGGGTCGTAACACCAAATAAAACAATAAACAGCTTATTCACAGTCTTCTTCCGTGTTCTGGCAAGTGTTGTCATGTTTCCTGCAGTTGCATGATTCCATACATTCGATGTGACTTTTTCTGAATAGAATAGAATAGAATAAAGTAGAATAGAATAGAAAAATCACAAACAGTACAGGTACATTGGAATACATTTTAGTTATCCTTATTCTTATTTTGTTTCTGTGTTACTTTTTTCCTCAGTTAGAGGTTCACAATTATCAGGTTATGGGTTCAACAATCTGTTAATAAGTAGTAATGTGCAGTCTAGCAGGCTGATATTCTCTACCAGTCTATCATATTTGTACAATCTTGCACACATTGCTCAACATCAGATAATCCCCTATACACATACCTGCAGCTGCAGCGTTGGCTGAGGCATCCCTTGGTACACCCACATGAAGTGAACTCCCTGCAGGCTTTAGGCATGGGTGGCAGAGACAGTAGCAGCGGCACTAACTGATCTTCCTTTTGCATCCATCCCATTTCATCCACTGGAGGAAGATCAGGATGTGGCAGATAAGTTTGGTTCCAGATTGTCGCTTGATAGTGTGAATGCATGATATGAAACTTCACTGCATCTGAGGTTGGTAGCAGACTCTCTTGTGGGCGACCTTGGCAAAACAACTTCACTCTTGCTTTGTTGCATGTATCAACCTCGGGCACACCCTACTTCTTACAGATTAATTTCTCTGTTGAATTCAAAACATCTTCCGTGAGAGGGCCCTTCCCAAGGCCAGTAAGATCAGTGTGATGTTGCTCAAATACCTGCCAGGCTGTTTTCTTTCCGTGACCGCTGAACTGAGACACACTATCACAGCCAGTAACGGCATGGAAGGCTAAGAGTGTGTCCACTTGAACATCAGATAGTAACTTGCGAATTTCATGTACTGGAAAATACTATCAAGCGACAATCTGGAACCAAGCTCACCTGCCACATCCTGATCTTCCTCCAGTGAATGAAATGGGATGAATGCACAAGGAAGGTCAGTTAGTTCCGCTGCTACTGTCTCTGCCACCCATGCCTAAAGCCTGCAGGGAGTTCACTTCATGTGGGTGTACCAAGGGATGTCCTCAGCCAACGCTGCAGCTGCAGGTATGTGTATAGGGGATTATCTGATGTTGAGCAATGCGTACAAGATTGTACATATACGACAGACTGGTAGAGAATATAAGCCTGCTAGACTGCACACTACTACTTATCAACAGATTGTTGAACCCATAACCTGATAATTGTGAACCTCTAACTGAGGAAAAAAGTAACACAGAAACAAAATAAGAGTGAAGATAACTAAAATGTATTCCAATGTACCTGTACTGTTTGTGATTTTTCTATTCTATTCTATTCTATTCTATTCTATTCAGAAAGAGTCACATGGAATGTATGGAAGCATGCAACTGCAGGAAACATGACAACACTTGCCAGAACACGGAAGAAGACTGTGAATAAGATATTTATTGTTTTATTTGGATACCCATTAGCTACATCAAAACTGCAGCTATTCTTCCTGGGGTCTGACATAAAATGTACAGCACATCAAAACAAAAGATTAAAAGCAAACTTAAATTGTTGACATTAAGAGTAAAGTCACTGTAATGGATTAAACCATGACCTATTGATCATCCTGCGTTTTGTTCTTATATGATTGACAACTTATTTATTACTAATGACCACCTTTTTCCCTATTGTACGACTTTCAAGCTGATTATTGACATTTGATCTAAATCAGGACAGGATGTTAAATTCCCCATGTTTGAAAACCTGTGAAAATACATTAAGTTTGTAGCTTGCATTGTCAAGAAGATATGTTCTTTGTGGGTGGGTGTGGGTGGGTAGGGGTTATATTGGGGATGACCAGGCTTTCCACTACAGCACATTTGACCTCAAAACAAAATACAAAGTAAAAGAAGCCTGATAATAAAAAAATATTAATAAAAATAACAGCTGAGCAGTTATTCACTAAACAACTATTTTTGCAATACCTAAGCAGTGTCTTCACATTATATCTCAAATCTGAATATGCCATCGGATTGCTCATGTAGGAAAACCTATGAAAGCACATTTAATTCATGTTTTTACCTTGTCTAGTCAAAAAGATACACTGAAAAGTAGATTTCAGCCTGGCGGCGGCAGCCATGTTGGATTTCTCAATTTTGAGGCATTTTGGGTCATTTTTGAGCTTCATATACAGCAGATTTGGATTCAGCACCTCTTAATACCCCTAGAAATGTTGTATATTATAAGTATTCACAAAATGCCTTCAGGGTTCTGATTTTGTGAAAAATGACCCTGTCTATTACATATAAATACAGTTCATGCATCAGTCGTCAATCATAGATAGCTAGCTAGCATTAGCTACAAGCTGACGATGCTAATGATGTTAGTGTTGGGCTAAAACATGCGACAGCGACTCAAGGAGCTACCATTAACTACATTGACTACATAATGCAGAGTGATAATACATTTCCCCAACTAAAACAAACCATCTCATTACCTATCAACAGAGAAACAGCTACCATGGCTCCCATTTTCAGGCCTTCTTCTCCATCAGTTGTCACCACTGTTGAACAGCCACTCCAATGTTGACTCTTGTTTCATCTCTTGAGCTATCCAACTTCTTTTTGTTCGTAGCCTTCTCGAATTCGGTCCTTGTTACTTCCTCTGTTTGAAAGTGCAAACTGCTGTAGGTACGGCTGGTAATGAAAAGTGTGTCTGTACTTTCCCTGCTATTCTTGTCATTGCTTCTGAACAGAATTACCAACCCCAGCTTTTAAGTAATAATCTCAAAGATTTTCATGTAAAGAAATATCTGTTAAATCAATATCTATCGCCGAATGAGCTAACACAATGATGATTGAGCCTATGGCCCACTGATGAGAGCCCTTGCATTTGCTGTAATACCAAAGATGTACACTGGGTGTCAGTGGTGACTCCCCCAGAAAATATCACAAGCGGAGCACGGTTAGTGACGCCTTCATCCAGCATTGGTCGGTCGGCCAGAGAGAGTAGGGGGTTTGCATGCGACATAATAGTTTTGTTTGTCCTAGTCTCTGCAAGAGTTAGGAATAAACAGTTAATATTACTGTTAACAGTCCTGCCCTAACAAACAAAGAAAAGACTGATAACAGCTGACGATGAAAAAAAATGCAAATCCATGTGGTGTTGTAATGGAAGTGTGGCAAAACTTACAACTGACTGATGTCACAGAAAGCAGCACTGGATCAAAATTGCCACTTTAAGAGGGGAAACGTGGGATAGGAGATTGAGATCAGAGACGTTTCTTGCTATATGTGGACTATGCGGGTGCATAGGGCCCCCGCACCACTAGGGGGCCCCCTCGAGTTGCAAGTCCAGTCTCAATATCTGAGGAGTGACCTGACGGAAAAGGTGTCAAAAGTACCAGGCACCTGGCCCGCTAATTGGTAAGATCTGCTCTCTACTGATTGGTCAGATCTGGTGTCTACTGGCTGCGCTGCTATGGCGACTAGTACTACTAAGCAAGGAGAGGCGATACCGGTCATTTACGGCATGGCATCAAAACGAACCTATTCATCCGGTTCAGAGAAAAGAAAAAAGAAAAACTAGATGAAGAAAAACGCTCACAGGATAAAGGTAAGGTTTGTTTTCATGATGTGGGGTGGAGGAGGAGCTAATGCCGAATCTTTAGTTAGCCTAAGTGTTTGCTTTAGGTAAGTGCTAAAATAAAATGTGTATGTCACATGTGAATGCCATCAGACTGACTGAAGTGACACATGTTCTGGTGAATTGTAGCAGGTCCAGCTTGTTGGTATTACATTTGGGAGGGAGGGTGTGTTGTTAGGTAGATGTCTGTCATGTCTGCTGTATCCTCGTACAGTGGGAGCTGCTGTGCAGTCATAGACCTCCTCTGCTGTTAAATATTTGCCACGTTACATTACTTTAGGATTATTTTAGTGTGTCCTCAGTTTATAGGTCTCTAATGTGAAGTGTGCTAAAAAAAGCTAATACATATTAGGCCTATTGTGGAATATTATGGACTATTGTGGCAGTGGACTATTGCTCTGAGTGGATTATTGTTAACTCTACTGAGTTAGTTGCGTCTTTCTTTACCACATTTATTAGAATATTTATTGTGACAATATAATTAAAACAAATGTGCCTAGATTCCTACAGTTTAGTTATGTTTTGATGTATTACTTTGTCAAATTAAGGTCAATTTAAAGTAAACTATACTCTATATGACCGTTATTTCTGCCCACAGAATATAGGTTAAGACCATCTATAAAAGCAAGAAATCTCTATATGTCTGTGTGTGTGTGCCTCAAATATCTCTGCAGATCAGGATCAGACTGACATGACATTTTCAACATGACTGCTGCATGGTTTTAGGGTGTGCAACGTCGGATTTGTTTGGACTACAATGATAACGTTAATAAATTATTGTAAATGATTTACCAATTCTGCTAGCATTGTCAACCATAGCCACGCGCACACCAGTGCCAATCACTGCAGGGCCCACCCCCACACCCCACCTCCTGAGTCGACGGACGCGCCGGTGCATCCAAATCACGTGACCAATTTAAGATGATGTACCAGCAAGACTCAGCTTCCGTGAGTCTCGGTTCCGACGTATGTGTTGGTGCGGCCTTCAAACTATATACCAGTTTCTAAATCGTGTTGATAGGCCACGTAAAACCGGACTTATGATAAATAATGTCCACCACACCTTTTCCCGAACATTGCCATCACGATTGCTGCGCGTTTGATGCAGGAAGAAACGGTCCAAACGGACTTCCCTCACGAAAGTGTCCGCAAGCAGGAAGTGTTTGCAAGCAAAAAAAAACTGTGCTACTCCCTTTCCTATTGGTGGAAAAAGCCACAAGAGGTTCTGGCTGCAGACCTCCACTGTGAGGTCGCTACCATTGCAGGCTCCACTCTCAGGCCACCTTTACTGTCAGGACAGGAATGCATGGGATACATTTCAAAATAAAATCGCGAATGCACTTCCGGTTGAATCGTTTTCCTCACAAATGCACTAATTAGTAAACAATTTGACGTAAAATCTATCAAGTCCTTGTCTATAGTAGATATCGTTTTTATTTATATTGTAAACTTTTGTCTTGTTTGTCATTTTTGTTCTGTGTTTTCCTTTTATGTTGCTCATGAGCCCCAACGTGGGCATTTTGATTTATTCTGTCCAAATCTAGGATAAAAAGCCATCCATAACTTGTATTAATTCAAAGAAAAAAATAAAGCTTTTGATTTGGACAATTGATGCATTAGCCTTTGTCACACTTGTCATTAATGATTGCCATATATGTAGACTAATATACACTGCGTCATTTTACAACTCTGTCATTACAAAAAACAAACGGTGGGTGATATGACTCGGGGCTCAATCAATTGTCTATTTGTAGCCTACTATAAAGCTGAGGATCTTGAAAAGAGAAGGTCAAATAGTTGATCAATGAAAACAATGGCGGGCAGGAATAACATTGCTCAGCGTACAAAATTTTCTTTAAAGTTATTACTCATATTCATAAGCAAACATCTCATAAGATGTCATAGGCCTATACATTTTATTGTGTACTATACATTACTTGCTGCCTTTTCATTATCATTTAATTTTGACTTTATTGCACTGCTCTTTTTCTATGTATTTTTTTCATTTTTTTCTGTTGTATTATTCTATATTTTTATTCTTAACCACCTATGCTAATGCCTATGCTAATTATGTTCTTGTGCTGCTGGAACACCTAAGTACCACTAAATACTACCCTATCTCTTGATACCAACAGTATAATCCAAGTCAATTATTAAGTGATCAATGAGAAAAACATAAAAAACACACCAAGTCACAACATGATCAAATGTTCTGTTGCCCTTTATTCCTGAACACAATAAACTCACTCATCTGTGTGACATTCACAATAGGCCAAATACTTTCTTCCATTATTTCTTCGCAGAATTTCCACGTCATCAGTGTTGTAAAATTGGAACTTGAAGGGCTCCAAGATTGCTTCCTTTTCATGCTCATCCACTTCTTCTTTCCACACTTTTCCATATTGCAGAGCAGCCTCAGCCTGCTCCACATCAGGCAGGTCCACCTTGGCAGACAACAGTTGTTTGTTGGCCTCAACCTACTCTGCTGCATGTCTGCAATCATGAAGAATGCGATCTTCAACCGAGTCCTATGGAAAAGACAGAAAGATGTCTGTGAATTCTCACATGCTATTGTAGTGGCTGTGCATATTCCCCCGTCCGCTAACCCCACGTCGGCATGTGACATCATCCACTTGAAAATAGGCGGACTACAGACTGCATACCCGAGTGTTCTTATTATAACCTGGGTGACTTCAACCATGTTTCCATTAAAAAAAAACACTCCCGAAATTCACCCAGTATGTGACCTGTACAACCGGAGAGGACAAGACCCTGGACCTGCTGTATGTTAATGTGAAGGACGCCTACACCGCTACGTCCCTTCCCCAGCTGGGAAGATCAGACCACAACTTGGTGCTTCTCACCCCCTGCTATGTGCCTCTGGTGAAGAGGCTGCCTGTGACCACAAAGACAGTGAGGACATGGTCAGAGGACTGCTACGAGGCACTGCAGAGCTGTTTTGAGGTGACTGACTGGAATGTTCTCTGTGAGCCACACGGAGAGGACATTGATGGGCTTACTGAGTGCTTTACAGACTACATTAATTTCTGTGTGGACGGCATTGTCCCAGTAAGGACTGTGCTTTGTTACCCAAACAACAAGCCTTGGGTAACTAAAGACATCAAAGCCATATTGAACCGGAAGAAGAGGGCTTTCAGAGGTGGCAACAGGGATGAGCTGAGGGACATTCAGGGGGCGTCCACACGGACAAAAACGATCTATTTTTCCTCCGTCTTCCTCTGCATCATTTTAACAATATTTGCGTCCAGACGGATCCACTGAAAACAACTGAAAACGCTGTAGTTCATACTCCAGGCCTATAGGTGGCTCTTGAAATTCACCAAAAACGGAGAAGAAGAGACAGAGCATGCGCATAAAGTTTGCGCGCTGTAAACAAACAGACAGTAGACAGAGAAACCGAACACAACAAGAAGAAAAAGAAAATGGCTAGTGCAAGGAAACCAGAATAGTTGTGTGGACCGTTAATGAGGTCGAACTGCTGCTACGACTCACACTCAACTACAAGGCAAGTAAGTTGCAAGAAACACGAACACAAGCAGTAGTCTGCCATTGTTGTTGTTGTTGTTGTGAGACGTCGTGGGGTTCAGAGGTCGGAGGCTAGAGGTCGAGGGGCAGGGTGATGGCGTCATCGTTTCGGAAAGTATGCAGATTCGCCATCCACAAGAAAATGGGAGGGCTGCGTTTTCGGATTTTCCCACCCTGAGACCCGGTTTCAAAAAAGTGCCTCGTTCCAGTGCCAAAGACGCAGCAGCCCAGCGGTCTCTCGGACAACCGACCGGTGGCACTGACGTCACATATCATGAAGACCCTGAAGAGACTCGTCCTGGAGCAGCTAACGCCCACCTGGACAAGCCGGGGAGCACTGTGAGGGTCACATTCTTTGACTTCTCCAGTGCTTTCAATACCATCAGGCCTGCTCTACTGGGTGACAAGCTGACGACGATGCTGGTGGATCCCCCCCTTGTGTCCTGGATTGTGGATTACCTCACTGACCGACCACAGTACGTGCGCTTGCGGCACTGTGTGTCTGATACAGTAGTCAGCAATACTGGGGCCCCACAAGGGACTGTTCTCTCTCCTTTCCTCTTCACCCTTTACACCACGGACTTCAATTAGCAGACAGAGTCTTGCCATCTTCAGAAGTTTTCTGATGACTCTGCTGTTGTTGGATGTAACAGCAAGGGTGATGAGGCTGAGTACAGAGCTGTGGTGGATAACTTTGTCACATGGTGTGAGCTGAACAACCTGCAGCTCAACACAACAAAGACCAAGGAGCTGGTGGTGGATCTAAGGAGAACCAGGACACCAGTGACCCCAGTTTCCATCCTGGGGCATAATGTGTACATCGTCGAACACTATAAATATCTGGGGGTGTTCATCGACAATAAACTGGACTGGACTAAGAACACCGAAGTCCTCTACAAGAAGGGACAGAGCTGCCTCTATTTTCTGAGGAGGCTCCACTCCTTTAACATCTGCCAGACTATGCTGAGGATGTTTTATGAGTCTGTGGTGGCCAGTGCTATTCTGTTTGCTGTGGTGTGCTGGGGCAGCAGACTGAGAGTAGCAGATGCCAACAGACTCAATAAGCTGATCACAAAGACCAGTGACGTTGTGGGGTGGAGCTGGATACTTTGACAGTAGTGTCAGTCTGGAGGATGCTGTCACGGTGCGAGCAATACTGCAGTGTGGCTCTCACCCTCTCCACAATGCTCTGGTCGAACAGAGGAGCACCTTCAGCAAGAGACTGAGTGCTCCTAAATGCACCACTGAGCGCCACAGGAAGTCATTCCTACCTGTGGCCATTAAACTTTACAACTCCTCCCTCTGATGATCGGACTCACTTGGCCATTTATAAAACAAAACAAACAAATATAACAACTCATTCTCATTTCATTTATAACACTACAACCATTTCATTGTATATTTTCTACTTTACTATTTATTATTTATTCTATTTTATTGTCTACTTTAATATTTTTTTTTTATTTTATTTTACTTAAATTTCTACTTTAATATTTTATTTTATTCTACTTCATTGTCTATTTTAGCATTTTGTTTATATCTTTCTCTCTATCTTTATCTCGTGTTTCCATTCATGCTGTATTTCTACTTTGCACGGAGCATTGGAACAAAAGCAATTTCCCCCCGGGGATTAATAAAGTATTCTGAATCTGAATACCATAGCTGCTGCACCAACAGTATCTGACCAATAGATACTGTGAAAAAGCTTACCCCTTCCACTGGTGTGTCCACATCGGCAGGTCTGACTGAGACCTCAGCTTGCTGCACTTCTTCCTGAAAATATATAGATAAGCAAAATGATCAGTTGTAATATTCAAAACACAAGCTCCAAAAAGAAGAAAAAGAAAAGAATCCATCAGTGCCCACCTATGTCTAGGTGGACATATTAGAGGGCTCAACAAATGTTAATTTTCCAATCCAATCATGCATTATCTAGACCAGTGGTTCCCAACCTGGGGTCTGGGCCCCCCTAGGGGGGCGCCAGAGATCGCAGGGTCTGTTCTGAGGTTGTGAGGTCAAAGTTATTTGTGCAACCCTCTGAGGTCGATTGACGCACCGGCAAGTCAAAATCATGTGACCAATTTAAGATGACAGCAGCGAGACGGAGCCTCAGTGAGTCTCGGTCCGAATTATGTGTTGGAGCAGCCTTCAAACTGTGTACCAGTTTTTAAATTGTGTTGATAGGCCAAGTAAAATCGGCCTTATGATAAATAATGTACGGCACGCTTTTTCGCTAACATTACCGTCACGTTTGGCTTCTCTCACGAAAGTGTCCGCAAGCAGGAAGTGTTTGTATGCGACAAAACACGTTCCTATTGGTGGAAAAAGGCACCACACCAGCCAATCACAAAATTATATGGCAAAACACGTGATTTGGTTGTTGGGGAGAAGTTATGGGAGGGACAGACAGTGACAGAGATAGCGAGTTTTCAGAGTTGAGAGATTTGTGACAATTAGCATGTTTGGAGTGTATAGTTAGTGTGTTATGTAGTGTTTGGTGTAGTGCGTTTAATGTGTAGTGGAGTTTTTTTTTGTTTAATGAGTCAAAACAATGAGGAGACTGCTGAATGTGGAGCAGGCATTAGAGCTGAGACAGACCTGAGCCTGAGGCATTGCCTGCATTTAAATGTAAATACTTACATATAACTTTGTAAATTTCAAAAACGTTTGCACAAGTTTAGCAAACAACAATTTATATTTGCATTATAAGTAATAAAAATGGTTCATTAAACATATTTGTGGTTTTCACGGTAAAAAATCTAACTTTTTCCTACTCGGATTTTATGTTTTTTATGATTTTAGGTCCATTGTGTTAATACAGTATGTCAAAATGAAAAAATAGGGAAAAAAGGTTGGGAACCACTGATCTAGACACATTATTTTCAAATTGCAGACAGCAGGTCTGACCTGAACTTGTGAATGGCATATTCTTTAAGGCACAATTGCAGTACAATTGGAAAAAAGATCACAAAGGGGGCAGTGGAACTGACTGCAGCATGATGTGCAGCGTTCCACTGCAGGCTTTACACCACGTGGAATAATTGAATGATGCATCTAAAAAGGATATAAAATGCATCATATGTTTGATTATAGTACACAAACTTCAATTCAAATTAATGTATACAGCCTGCAAACTTAGATTGTCTTTGCTTACAGGTAAAATGGCCACTTGCACCATGTAGTGTAAATAATGTCCGGCAAGTCCAGCATTCAAAGACTTACTTAAGTGAAAGTGGCTAAAACAAGACACTAAAGTAATTTAGTATGTTATGTTAGAAGCAAAACATACTCAAGTATCAAAAATAAAAAGTACTGATGGTGCAGAAGCATGCTACTTCACAGTAATTTCAGTTACTATTCGTTTTGTTTATATACCGTAGTATGCAACAGAGGTGGAGAAATAAAAAAGTAAAAATGTGCCATGTAGTCCTGCCACATTTTTGATTCCACTTGTGCACTTAAACAGGTGATATCACTAATTAGCTAGTATAATATAGTAGCTTGCATATTGTGTTGCATCATGTTGGTAGCTTGGCTGTCTCACATATCACGTTTGTGAGTTCAGAAAGACACATTTTCAACTTTGTGACGATGCCCAGCTAATGCAAGGAGAGTTTACAAAAATGTTTTATAATGCAACATACAAATGCGACTAGTTACTTTACATTATGCACTAAAAGTTAATAATCCCTGAGAATTTAAGGTGTTGGTGCTAACCGCCATTGGTGAAAGTTAACTTTGACGTTATCTAACTTAGCTTCAAAACGACAACCCAAACCGACATGTAACATTCGGTAATTTGCATCATTAATGACTTCTATAACATTACTATTTTACGGCACCCATATTGACGAAGAACACAAGAAACCATACATTTACTTTCTGTGGATAATAAAAATCAGCAACTCACCGCTACTTGGGACACATGCTCACTCGCTGGTCTCTCTCGAATTAAAAGGCAGGTGAAATCACCCCCCCCCCAAAACATTTTTTTTTTAAATGTTCTCACTTCCCGTCCTGACAGTGGATGTGTCCTGACAGTGGAGCCATCACCGAACTGGAAGGGACCTCACAGTGGAGGCCTGCAGCCAGGTGCCTCTCGGAAAAAGGCACCACACCAACCAATCACAAAATTATATGGCAAACCACGTGATTTGGTTGCTGGGGAACAGGGGAAGTTGTGGGAGGGACGGCGGGGAAAGAGTGACAGTGACAGTGACGGTGATAGAGAGCGATAGAGATAGTGAGTTTTGAGAGTTGAGAGATTTGTGAAATTTAGCGTGTTTGGAATGTATAATTAGTGTGTTATGTAGTGTTTGGTGTAGTGTGTTAAGTGTGTAGGGGAGTCGTTTTTATGTTTAATGAGTCAAAACAATGAGGAGACTGCTGAATGTGGAGCATATTTGTGGTTTTCACAGTAAAAAAATCTAACTTTTTCCTACTCGGATTTTATGTTTTTTTGTGATTTTAGGTCCATTGTGTTAATACAGTATGTCAAACTGAAAAAATAACTGTACAGTCACACATGTGAGGTTGTGCTGAAAATAATGACACCAAGCAAGGCAAGGTAAATAGTTGTAAGGTGAAATATAATGGCAAAATCAAAAATAGTCAAAAACTGCCAACTATACCCTGGAATATCTAATTTTACAACATACCTAAGTATCCCTGACGTCCCACCTTCAAACACAGCCTCATTTGGCCATCCATGAAAAAGCTACTTAACCTCCCACTTTTCTATAGGAATACATACTTCCTACGGGCAATGCACTAGTATCATCAATTAGGCAAAAGTAGTCCACTTGGAATACCTTGTTGGAATATACACAAAAATATTCCTTCAGTATCACATGGTGCTCATCATATCTGTGTTTATTACTCTAACAAGTACAAAAGTGACAACTTTGGAATTGGGTGCATATTTTAAAGGGACACTGTGCTGTATATTGCAAAGTTTAAAATTAAAGCAGATTATGAATTTCTGCATTAGTGAAATATAACTCTATTTTGCTAGGTAACCTGAGGAGTTTTGTCTTTGCAGGAGCAATTCAGAAATATTTTGGAGCCGCGGACTAGGAAGCAGCATAGCCGCCTTCAGCACTGTCACCTTCACATTTTAAGACGATTGCAGTTAACATCTCAAAAATGTGAACATCTCAGAACGACAATCGAACTGTATGGCTGGACACCAAGTGGGAGAATAAACTTGTACTCTGAGTAAAGTGAACCTTTAATGTCATCCATGTATTTAATCAGTCAGTCAGTCAGTCAGTTAGTTACAGTAATCATAAGCTAAAAAAAGTATGTTGTTCTTCAGCCACACATCAGTCAGTTAGTCAGTCAGTCAGCCTGCAAGGTGGAAAGAGCCAATGAGGTGAACCTGCAGTCATCCTTAGCCTGCAGTCAGACACGGGTGTGTGAAGTGCACTCTTCCTCATTAGCACAGCATCACACTGAAACACTGCAATACTAAGATGAATAAAGTAATGAAGCTTTATCATTCTTATCTCTAATAGCAAATTCATAATATTCTTGTGATATATTACTGCAAGAACCTGCATTTTGATGGACCACAATTTGGGGAAATGACGTAGTACATGCTGCATCCCAACGTTTCCACACATGGTAACCCTGGATGAATATAACACCAAGCTCCCAGTACATCAACCAGTAAAAATAAAATAGCGACATTCAAATGTACTCAACAAGCAGCTGTTCTTTCTCCTACAGCTTCACCCTGAATTTATCCAGTCAGTGATGGGAAATGTTTGTGTTGCAAACTCCAACACTGTTTGTCTCCCCAACAGAAGCTGACACGACTTCATGGTTAAGATAAATAAAAAATAACACAAGAGTGAATAGCTTGTATAGATCTTCTAACCATTTCCAAATCTGTCATCATTTCCGTCATTATATCACTCTTCAAGCAAACAAACCATCGCTGTGACGTTTCATCAGCTCCAGGATAACCCACATTCGAAAGGAATCCGCCGACATGGCACTTGTAAATACCAAGTGTCGCTGATAAAAGTAACAAAACGTTTTGATTGGTCCGCATAGGCAAACACACAGACACATTCCACTGTGAAAATTCAAGAAGTAGTTATTTACAAATTCAAACGAAATAAAGACGTTTTTTCTTTCTTACCGAATCCGTCCGGTCTGTAGGTCTGCATCAAGCTGACCACCAGCTTCCTCCTTTGTGCTCTCTTGCGCTCTCTCTCTATCTCTTATTCGTCGCGAGTCGACCCTTTCACTTCGTCAAGCAATCGCTCTCTGCCTACACAATAGACACACTGCAAATGCCAAATGTGTCAAAATGGAAATCAAACCAAAAAGTTCGTAAACGTATGTAGCCTATACACAGCCGATGTCTTTTATGAATAGAATTTCAAAGCTCACATCAACAGCAAATCATTTAAATGATTTGCTGTTGATGTGAGCTTTGAAACTCTAGGTGATATATATATAAAACATTATATTTATACTATGCTATATATAAAACATTTTTATTGATATATATCAATAATAAACATAAATAATTTGCTGTTGATGTGAGCTTCTGTGATATATGTTTATTGTACAGCGTCTTAAAGCTGCATTAAGTGTTTTTTTCCATATGCAATATGTTACAGCAGAACAAGCTACAAACACTAATATTTATCAAATACATGTTAAGGCACTGCTGTACACAGTGAATGTTAGCAAACAGTTTACACATCTAGCATGGAGCAACACTCACATTAATTTGGAGGTGTGGTTCCACTCTCCTTTGGGCTCTATTTTGGTCTCCACCAACTCCTGAGAAAACCGGCTATCTGGCTCACCAGCTGCTAAATGTTCATCAGCTAGTCTCTAACTTTGCCTGATTGACATTTGGTGCTGGTCAGGTATTGTACAGTAAATTTATCTGACCTTTATAAATCTATTTATCTATTTCTACTATAAACAGCTTCCTGTAGCCAGCAAGGCCGTAGATATGTGTAGAAATTCGAGATAGTAAATGAAAAGATGGTGCTTATTCAGTCCAATGAGAATTTGCTCACCTGGCACATACACCAAAAATTTCTTCAGTTTCAGGGTTAACTTCCTAGTTATGCAGCCAACTGATACTCATTGTTATTGAGGTTAAACCCTCTCAGTATAATCACTAATCTACACTAATATTCTGAGGCAGTGACTTCTTTGCACATATCCATCAGTTCTCCACATTAAAATTAAGTTCCAGACAAAGACAAATGATTATATGTTTATTGACTAAATAATTGGGGGTAAAATAAATGAAATGACAATTTTAGACAAACAACAACAGATAACAGAAGATGTAAAAACTGTAATTAGGAAAGTAATAAAGTTTTGTGACTGTCGGAAGATGGTGAAGTTAAAGGGTCGTGTTTTTATATATCTTCCTGAGACCCAGGAAAAGAAAGTTGTTTTTTGTTGGTTGTGAATGCAGAAGGCATTCACAACATATGTTCTTAGAACATATGTTCTTCTTCACGGAATTCTTTAATTTTCTTATTATTATTATTGGTTGTGAATGCAGAAGGCATTCACAACATATGTTCTTCGTTTTCACGGAATTCTTTAATTTTCTTCTTCTTCTTCTTCTTCTTATTATTATTATTATTATTATTATTATTATTGGTTGTGAATGCAGAAGGCATTCACAACATATGTTCTTCGTTTTCACGGAATTCTTTAATTTTCTTATTATTATTATTATTATAGGTTGTGAATGCAGAAGGCATTCACAACATATGTTCTTCGTTTTCACGGAATTCTTTAATTTTCTTATTATTAGTGTGAATGCTGACTCAGCATTCACACTATTGTTCTTCTGGAGTTTATTAGTGTGAATGCTGCAAGCATTCACACGATTGTTCTTCTGGAATTTATTTTTCTTTTTTTTTTTTTTTTTTCTTATTATTCCTGCTTCCGTACGTTTTTTGTCCGCTTTCTTCTCCTTCAAATCTTGAGCGATTGAAACCATTCAAATATCAAAATGTTCAGCTTTTTAAGGACATTACTGCTTGTATTTTTCTCTTTTCTACCTTTTATACTTTTGGAAATATTAAGCTTTTTATGCAAAAATTTTCCCATTCATCCTTATGGGGATTTTTTTCAAATTTCATTCTGCTATAACTTCAGCTTACGTTCAGCTATTCAAACCATTCAAATGTTAAAATGTTCAGCTTGTTCAGCTCCTTTAACCCTATGCTGTTCAGCTTTTCAACATTTCAACTTTTTCAGAAATTCAGCTTTTTCAGAAAAAAATTTAACATTGCCGCAAATGGGAAAAGCTTCAAATCCTCTTCAAAACTCATCGCCTTTCAACCTCTTTTTGCTCCTCATACATTGAGCGAGAGACACCATTCAAACTTTAAAGCAGTCAGCAGATCTTGAACTATTGGACCTGTAACAGTTTTTAAAAATCTTGTACGGTCTTGAAATAATCGCAGTTTTAGTTTGAGCGACGTTTAGCCCGTCTTCTGCGTTTACAATGGGTGTGTATTGCGTCGGCTAGAGTGAGTGACATCACCAACGCCAGAGTGTAGAGCTGCCAGGAAAAAAAAGGACAAACTTGTTTTCAGCTTGAGTTTGATCCCTCACCTTTTACTTGACATAGAGAATATGTACATAGAAGTGTAGGAAATCTTGTGGGCTTTCAGCTGATTGTCTCATTTCAGTTGTGGGACTTACGGTTTTGGATTTAGAAGCCCGAGAGCGGCAGCAACTCTCGCTGCTGTCCCATAAGCCGCAATGTTAATTTTGAGCCGAATTTTTCGGAAAATAGCAGACGGTACCTGATTTGTCTATCGCTGTCCCGCCTTCATTTTACACTCTTCAGAAATAAAAACGACATGACCGCGTTCAGCAACTCCTCCTGTCACTCACCATACAATTATTTTGACAATAACCCTCACAGTTTTTTCAGAAATCGCAGGAGTTTGGGAGGCGTACTCCCATTCATTCCATATGGGGGACATTTTTGTCTCTGTCCCTGGTCCTGATACAGCATGTCTGCAGCCATTTCAAACTGTTCCTGCCTTTAACTTTTCACCTTTAAGCCTTTTTTCACCTTTTTAATCTCTTTCTGCCCCCATACTTTGCAACTTTTCGGCCTTTTTTAGTCGTTTTTCACCTTTTTAATCTCTTTCTGCCTTTAACTTTCCTCCTTTTCAGTCTTTTTTCACCTTTTTAATCTCTTTCAGCCCCCATACTCTGCAACTTTTCGGCCTTTTCAGTCGTTTTTCACCTTTTTCGTTCCTAAAGCACAAGATTTTGACTCTGCTCCTGTGGTGACGTTACCACAGGAGGCTACTTGCATAAGCATCGGCTCACAGCCGTCCTCAGCCAGACTTTCTGAGTGAGCGTGCAGAATCTGCTAATTTCTCTGTCATTTTCACTATAGGCTTACAGATAAAAACAGCAGCCATTTCAAGCTCTTTCTGCCTTTAACTTTTCACCTTTCAGCCTTTTTTCACCTTTTTAATCTTTTTCTGCCCCCATACTCTGCAACTTTTCGGCCTTTTTCAGTCGTTTTTCACCTTTTTAAGCTCTTTCTGCCTTTAACCTTCCTCATCACCCGGAAATCACAATTTCACAATCATGCATATTGGTGTTGAAACTTGCCTGAAAAGCTGTTTCAGCCCCTTGCGCTTTTCTGACTTTTCAGCTTTTTAAAATATTCATCTTTCTTTTGAGCTACAGACACCATTTCAACTTTATAATATCTAAATATGTTGGTGATAACCCTTACAGTTTTTCAGATGTGGAGAGGGGGGACATTTCGCTGATCCGCCTTTGGATGTAGTATCAGGGCCGCATTATTAGTGAACCGGCTAGTAACCGCACTTGACCAGATCCGAGTTTTGCATTGTGGAAAGCGCACTGTTATGCCTTAACCAAGATATCCATCATTAAGATTAATTCGATCAGATGACTGGAATAAGGCCGCCATAGTGGCTAGTAAACTGATTAAATTCACCCGCCAGCGCACAAATTCACCTGCGGGTTGCGGGTGCTAATTTCCATCTCTGGTGTGTGTGTGTGTGTGTGATGACTGTCACTACGGCAAAGCTCAGACCACCTTATCCACCTGTTTCCTCAGAAGCCTATGGGGGCTGCCATGACAGATAACTGCTTCCGCCCGCGGTTCTCTGTTTCCGGTTGCCTTGCAACTGCATGACTGACCGCTGCTGCCAAGCTAGCCCTAAACAACTAGCGTTATGTCATAAAGGCTGAATTGTTTTTAAAATCAGCTCAGGTACAACATGTGCCGTTGTTGGTTGCCACAGCAATTCATGAAAATGTAATTTTTTTTCAGAAACGTCTCGTGTAGTACATCAGCAACTTAGACAAGCATGTCCGTGCCCTGTGCCCTGAACGTCATGCGGAGGATGGGGGAAAGGAGGCTAGCGTGGCTCGCAGCTTTCAGACTGATATAAATATTTGTGTTTATAAATATATTCCACAGAATAGCTGCTGCATGACTGCATGACTTCTCTAACCCGACAATGTCCCAGCAGCCGCCTGTCTCCACGACTCCTCTTTCCTTCAGCATTATCCACGTTGTATGTTTAACATTAGCTTGATTGACGCTATGGCTGGGCGCTAACGTTACTGCTGCCTTGCTGTGTCTTTTCAACAGTACTTTCCCGATTGTGTTACTGTGCAGGTAGTTGTATGCTTCTGTGCTTTTGTAACTGCATAATTCTCCGCCGTCAACACGTTCAGAAAATATAAGATAGTTCACGTCGGGCTAATGCTTCATGTCATCTGCCCACTCCGTGAGAACTCAGTGAAAACTGACGGTGAGGCACTGTGAGAACTGTCCTCACGACTTATTAAGACATCCATACTGTGTATCCACAACCGATTTTTATCCATTCTGTCGCTTTCTTTGTGTTAAAAGACGGTTTTTAGACTTACGGTTTTGGATTTAGAAGTCCAAGAGCGACATGAAGTTCAAGTATCGTCCCATAAGCCGCAATGTTAATTTTGAGCCTAAATTTCTGTCCGAGAGCAGACGGTACCTGATTTGTCTCTCGCTCCTGTGCCCTCATTTCTCACTCGACAGAAATAAAAACGACATGAGCGCGTTCAGCCATGTCTCCTCTCACTCAGCATATAAATATTTTGGCCATAACCATTACAGTTTTTTTAAAAATCGCAAGAGTTTGGGAGGTGTTTTCCCATTCATTCTAATAGGGATTTCTTAATCTCTGGCTCTCCTACTTCTCCCGCGTGTGTATCTCAAGAGTGCGTGTGTAGTGCCTGAGCTCGAGTGGATGACATCATCTTTCGAGTGGGGAGCAGCTGGAAAATCTGGAGAAAGACTTTTCTTCAGCTGGATTTGGATCCCACATCTTTTGCTTTACATAGACGATGCAGCCATTTTAAGCTCTTTCTGCCTGTAACTTTCCACCTTTTCAGTCTTTTTTCACCTTTTTAAGCCTTTTCAACTCTGTAACTGTACAACTTTTCGGCCTTTTCAGTCTTTTTTCACCTTTTTAAGCTTTCTGCCTTTCACTTTCCACCCCTTCAGTCTTTTTTCGCTTTTTTAAGCTCTTTCTGCCTTTAACTTTCCACCTCTTCAGTCTTTTTTCACATTTTTATGCTCTTTCTGTCCCCTTACTCTCCAACTTTTTTGCCTTTTCAGTCTTTTTTCACCTTTTTAAGCTCTTTCTGCCTTTAACTTTCCACCTCTTCAGTCTTTTTTCACATTTTTATGCTCTTTCTGTCCTCTTACTCTCCAACTTTTCTGCCTTTTCCATCTTTTTTCACCTTTTTAAGCTCTTTCAACCCTGTTATTCCACAACTGTTTGGCCTTTTCAGTCTTTTTTCACCTTTTTAACCTCTTTCAGCCCTCTCTCCAGCTTTTTAGCCTTTTCAGATATTCATCTTTCTGCCTTTTCAACTCCTTCAAACATTCAACTTGATGTTCAGCAATTAAAATGTTCAACTTTTTCAAGTCTTTCAGCCCGCTTCAGCTTTTCTGTCGTTTCATCTTTTAAAAATATTCATCTTTCTGCCTTTTGAGCTTCTTTATACATTCAGCTTCATGTTCAGCTACAGAAACTGTTCAGCTATCAACATGTTCAACTTTTTAAACTCTTTCGGCCTTGAACTTTTCAACTTTTTCAGCTTTTGGGCAGTACATTCAGCAGATTTCGCTTCATCCTTCAGCATTCACACTGTATTTAACGCAGACGCAGGAAATGCAATTTTTCTAGTTGGTTGTGAATGCAGAAGAACATATGTTCTTCGTTTTCACGGAATTCTTTAATTTTCTTATTATTGGTTGTGAATGCAGAAGGCATTCACAACATATGTTCTTCGTTTTCAAGGAATTCTTTAATTTTCTTATTATTATTGGTTGTGAATGCAGAAGGCATTCACAACATATGTTCTTCGTTTTACATGGAATTCTTTAATTTTCTTATTGGTTGTGAATGCAGAAGGCATTCACAACATATGTTCTTCGTTTTCACGGAATTCTTTAATTTTCTTCTTATTATTAGTGTGGATGCTGCAAGCACACAGCATTCATTCATTTTACACAATGTTCACTCCAGCAGAAAAATAAAAACACCAGCTTGTAGGTACACTCGTGCTCGTGCTTACAGCGGATCTCTGGAGGCAATCGGACAAAAACTTTTGGCTCGGTGGGCATTTTACTGACAGGAACACCGACCAACTGACGCATAGAGTCCCATTAAAATGAGAGGAAAAATATCTAGAGGCAGAAAAAAAACATTCACTTTTCTAAACTGCTCAACAAGACACATTTCTGACCACAGATACACAAAAACTTCACAGGATGCTCAAAGGACTCTCATAGTTTTGACCATACCATTATTTTAGTGATAGCAGTTACTGTTTTGCAAAGAGAAGTATGATAATGTGAGGTGAGCCTCAGCTGAAAACACTGTTAAAACAGCTCTCCCAACAGCTCTCACTGTTGGTTACCACGACCAGCGTAGTTACCATCACCGTGGCAACCGAGATCAACTGAGCCAACACAGAGAGACAGATTTATCAATGAGTCAGTTTGACACACACACATGCATACTCAGATATGCATGTGTGAGCATGCATACATAACCACACATGAACAGACACACACACACACACATACACACACACACGCACACACTCACATACACACAAATGCGCACACACATATAAAGCCATGCTTAAGCACACACTCATATGCACAAAAACGCACACGCACACACACATAAAGCAATGCTTAAGCACACACTCACATGCACATAAACACACACACACAAAGCCATGCTTAAGCACACACTCACATGTGCGCACACACACGCACGCACACACACACACACACACACACACAGTATATTTCTTAACATTGAAACTATATTTAATGATTATCTTTTTTCTGTCATTCAAGTCGGGAACTCCATTCAAATAATTAAATGTTTTAATCATCGATATGTTGAGATTTATTGAATTTCTCAGTCAGATTCAGAGTATTTGATTCATTCTCACTGTAACATCTCTTCTTACTCCATCAGCTGCTTTTCAACACAAATTTAAGCTAGCATTGCAGTTTGGCTCAAACCTTATATTCCATTTTTTAATGCTTCATTCTCACCAAACTATTAGGAAGCTTTATTCTCTTCAGATGAGACTTCAAATAAATTAAAGCAACCAATTCAGTTTGGCCTCAGTTTTTCAACCAATTCTACATTATTTTCAACCCAGGAACTGTATTTGAATTTATTTAAATATTTCCAATCATCGACACATCGAGATTTATTGAATTTCTCAGTCTGATTCAGAGTCTTTGACTCATTCTCACTGTAACATCTCTTCAAACTCTATATATTTTAATGCTTCATTCTCACCCAACTATTACAAAGCTTCATTCTCTTCAGACAAGACTTTAGATGACTTAAAGCTACCAGTTCAATCTGGCTTTAGTTTTTGAACAAGTTCTACATTATTTCACTGTTTTTTAGTTATTGTGGACATTATTCAAAGTTTTCACAGCCAGCAGTCCGCATTTGGCTTCAGCTGGTCACGAGGAGCATTCACAACCGCAAGTTCTTCAGAACTTGCCTTTTCTAGATATTATTATTATTATTATATCTTCCGGGTCAGAAATTTCAAATCTTAACTCCTTCCACATTTTTCAACGGATTCACTCCATTCAAACACAGAACATTCATTTCGATTGGGAATCAATTGCGTCTATTTTTCTAATTGATATCATTCATAATTTCAGAAATATTAGACATTTTTCGGCCTTTTTTTCCCATTCAAGCAGATGACGGAATCTTCAAAAATCTTCGATTTTCACACTTTTTCATGCATTTTCAAAGCTAATCTAATAATTCATACGTCCACATTAAAACTCCATTCAAACTGTGATACGTTCACAAAGATTAGGACTTTCTTCCCTGAATTCAACTTTTTCACAGCATTCATACATTTTGCACAGTCGCACTTCAAACATTGGAAACTTTTCAGCCACTTTGAGATTTTTGCATCGGTGTGTATGGGGTGGAATGTTGACAGCCAGAGTGCAGAGGCCAACTGACAGAGTGGAAAGGAGCTGCCCGATATTCAGAAAATCTCGTCTTCAACTCGCCACCATTTCCACAATGTTCACTCCAGCAGAAAAATAAAAACACCAGCTTGTAGGTACACTCGTGCTCGTGCTTACAGCGGATCTCTGGAGGCAATCGGACAAAAACTTTTGGCTCGGTGGGTATTTTACTGACAGGAACACCGACCAACTGACGCATAGAGTCCCATTAAAATGAGAGGAAAAATATCTAGAGGCAGAAAAAAAACATTCACTTTTCTAAACTGCTCAACAAGACACATTTCTGACCACAGACACACAAAAACTTCACAGGATGCTCAAAAGACTCTCATAGTTTTGACCATACCATTATTTTAGTGATAGCAGTTACTGTTTTGCAAAGAGAAGTATGATAATGTGAGGTGAGCCTCAGGTGAAAACACTGTTACAACAGCTCTCACTGTTGGTTACCAGGACTGCTCGATTACCATCACCGTGGCAACCGGGAACAACTGAGCCAACACAGAGAGACAGATTTATCAATGAGTCAGTTTGACACACACACACGCACACTCACATATGCATGTGTGAGCATACACACATGACCACACATGTACAGACACACACACACACACACACACACACGCACACACTCACATGCACACAAATGCGCACACACATATAAAGCCATGCTTAAGCACACACTCACATGCAAAAAAACGCACACGCGCACACACATAAAGCAATGCTTAAGTACACACTCACATGCACATAAACACACACACGCGCACACACACACACACAAAGCCATGCTTAAGCACACACTCACGTGTGTGCACACACACTCACGTGTGCGCACACACACGCACGCACACACACACACACACGCACACACACACACAGTATATTTCTTAACATTGAAACTATATTTAATGATTATCTTTTTTCTGTCATTCAAGTCGGGAACTCCATTCAAATAATTAAATGTTTTAATCATCGATATGTTGAGATTTATTGAATTTCTCAGTCAGATTCAGAGTATTTGATTCATTCTCACTGTAACATCACTTCTTACTCCATCAGCTGCTTTTCAACACAAATTTAAGCTAGCATTGCAGTTTGGCTCAAACCTTATATTCTATTTTTTAATGCTTCATTCTCACCAAACTATTAGGAAGCTTTATTCTCTTCAGATGAGACTTCAAATAAATTAAAGCAACCAATTCAGTTTGGGCTCAGTTTTTCAACCAATTCTACATTATTTTCAACCCAGGAACTGTGTTTGAATTTATTTAAATATTTCCAATCATCGACACATCGAGATTTATTGAATTTCTCAGTCTGATTCAGAGTCTTTGACTCATTCTCACTGTAACATCTCTTCAAACTCTATATATTTTAATGCTTCATTCTCACCCAACTATTACAAAGCTTCATTCTCTTCAGACAAGACTTTAGATGACTTAAAGCTACCAATTCAGTTTGGCTTTAGTTTTTGAACAAATTCTACATTATTTCACTGTTTTCTAGATATTGTGGACATTATTCAAAGTTTTCACAGCCAGCAGTCCGCATTTAGCTTCAGCTGCTCACGAGGAGCATTCACAACCGCAAGTTCTTCAGAACTTGCCTTTTCTAGTTATTATTATATCTTCCGGGTCAGAAATTTCAAAACTTAACTCCTTCCACATTTTTCAACAGATTCACTCCATTCAAACACAGAATATTCATCTCAATTGGGAATCAATCGCGTCTATTTTTCTAGTTGATATCATTCATAATTTCAGAAATATTAGACATTTTTCAGCCTTTTTTTCCCATTCAAGCAGATGACAGAATCCTCAAAAATCTTCGATTTTCACACTTTTTCATGCATTTTCAAAGCTAATCTAATAATTCATACGTCCACATTAAAACTTCATTCAAACTGTGAGACGTTCACAAAGATTAGGACTTTCTCCCCCTGGATTCAGCTTTTTCACAGCATTCATACTTTTTGCACAGTCGCACTTCAAACATTGGAAACTTTTCAGCCACTTTGAGATTTTTGCATTGGTGTGTATGGGATGGAATGTTGACAGCCAGAGTGCAGGGGCCAACTGACAAAGTGGAAAGAAGCTGCCCAATATTCAGAAAATGTCGTCTTCAAATCGCCACCATTTCCACAATGTTCACTCCAGCAGAAAAATAAAAACACCAGCTTGTAGGTACACTCATGCTCGTGCTTACAGCGGATCTCTGGAGGCAATCGGACAAAAACTTTTGGCTCGGTGGGCATTTTACTGACAGGAACACCGACCAACTGACGCATAGAGTCCCATTAAAATGAGAGGAAAAATATCTAGAGGCAGAAAAAAAACATCCACTTTACTAAACTGCTCAACAAGACACATTTCTGCCCACAGACACACAAAAACTTCACAGGATGCTCAAAAGACTCTCATAGTTTTGACCATACCATTATTTTAGTGATAGCAGTTACTGTTTTGCAAAGAGAAGTATGATAATGTGAGGTGAGCCTCTGGTGAAAACACTGTCAAACAGCTCTCCCAACAGCTCTCCCTGCCTGTTACCAGGACTAGCTCGGTTACCATCACCGTGGCAACCGAGATCAACTGAGCCAACACAGATAGACAGATTTATCAATGAGTCAGTTTGACACACACACACGCACACACACACACACACACACACACACACACACACACACACACATATAAAGCCATGCTTAAGCACATACTCACATGCACACAAACCCACACACACACACACACACACACACACACACACACACACACAGTATAGTTCCCACCATTGAAACTATATTTAATGATTTTCTTTTTTCTTTCATTCAAGCCAGGAACTCCATTCAAATAATTAAATGTTTTAATCATCGATATGTTGAGATTTATTGAATTTCTCAGTCAGATTCAGAGTATTTGATTCATTCTCACTGTAACATCACTTCATACTCCATCAGCTACTTTTCAACACAAATTTAAGCTAGCATTGCAGTTTGGTTCAAACCTTATATTCCATTTTTTAATGCTTCATTCTCACCAAGCTATTAGGAAGCTTTATTCTCTTCAGATGAGACTTCAAATAAATTAAAGCAACCAATTCAGTTTGGCCTTTGTTTTTCAACCAATTCTACATTGTTTTCAACGCAGGAACTCTGTTTGAATTCATTCAAATATTTCCAATGATTGACACATCGAGATTTATTCCATTTCTCAGTCTGATTCAGAGTCTTTGACTCATTCTCACTGTAACATCTCTTCAAACTCTATATATTTTAATGCTTCATTCTCACCCAACTATTCCAAAGTGCATTCTCTTCAGACGGGGCTTCAGATGAATTAAAGCTACCAATTCAGTTTGGCTTTAGTTTTCAACAAATTCTACATTATTTCACAGTTTTCTAGATATTGTGAACATTATTCAAAGTTTTCACAGCCAGCAATCCGCATTTGGCTTCAGCTGGTCAACAGGGAGCATTCACAACCACAAGTTCTTCAGAACTTGCCTTTTCTAGTTTTTTTTGTTTTTTTTGCATAAATTCAGTGTTGGGTTGGTCAAAAATATATTGCAAAGAAAAAAAATGTTTAAACTTAATTTACTCAAATTTTACAGCACATCCTCTGTAGTAGACAACGGGACTTACTTGTTCTCAAATGCGAAACATTTAAAGGCTGAGAATGTACATGGAAAGTTTCACTGGAATCATCCAGTACACCAAATACAAAACAAATAGCAAAGGTAGATGTATCTTTTTGTAACCATTAGACCTTAACCTTTTGAAATTTCTTTATTAGACTTTTGACACTTTATGGTATCATCCTCTGATAGATCTACACCGATCAGGCATAACATTATGACCACCGACAGGTGAAATAAATAACACTGATTATCTCTTCATCTTGACACCTGTTAGTGGGTGGGATATATTAGGCAGCAAGTGAACATGTTGTTCTCAAAGTTGATGTGTTAGAAGCAGGAAAAATGGGCAAGCATAAGGATTTGAGCAAGTTTGACAAGGGCCAAATTGTGATGGCTTGACGACTCATCATACCACAGCACACCTTCAGGGGTCTCGTGGAGTCCATGCCTTGATGGGTCAGGGCTGTTTTGGCAGCAAAAAAGGGCCAACACAATATTAGGCAGGTGGCCATAATGTTATGCCTGATATGTGTATGTCTGAATCTCACTGAATGATTCTATTAAGAGTCCTCTCTGCCTCCGTCATAGAGATGTCTATTGAACAAATGTGAAACAAACATAAGTACAAAGTCCTGACTTCCAGTACAGAGGACATTTAAAAAAATAGCTTTTTTCAAATGAAAATAAATAGGCTCAGCTCTGATAACTCACTCAAATATTCCTGAGATGTTTACTTACTTAAAACAATTGAAAAATATCTTTTTTTTTTCAATTATAAATATCATGCATACCTTTCTTTTTTCAATAAAATGTGCTTGTTTATGTATATTATGAGAGATGTTAGCAAAAAAATAATCTCCACTACAGAGGACAAAAATGAATTGCTGGGTCTCAGGAGGTTATGAAATATTCCGAGAGTAATTTTTAATACTAACGAGACCCTATTGATAAAAAAAATATATATATATATATTAACGAGACTCTAATCTCAATTCACTTGAGTTCATAAGATAGAAAGCCAGAACTTAGACAGAAGTCAGAACCTAGGGGCGATGTTGGACACAGCGTATGTAGTATCTCCCTTTTGCTCCGCGAGTTTGTGTTAATTTTAACTTTTCAACACAGTTTCTTTTCATTAGTTTGGCCGGTACACAATTGTGAAAGGTACTTGGTAAGTTTCGGTGTGTTTTGGGGGATTTTCAACCGACAATGGCAGCTGCACGTGGAAACTCGGCTCGCACAGGTCGTGCTAAGGCTTCTCCGTCGGCTGAGCCCGCATCTCCGCCGAAAGTGGTCATGGACCCCGAGTGTGCGCCCAATTTGGATCACCTCCAGGCTATGTTAGACCAGTTGAAAGGGGACATTTGCGGCAAAACAGACTCGCTGTCTTGCGAGCTTCGAGTGGACATTTCTTCGGTATGAGAGGAGCTTAGGCACGCAATTGAACTGACGCAACAAAAACTTAGCTCCCATGATCAAGCTATCACGGAGTTGCAGCGTGCGTGCACTGACCACAGTGACCTGCTAACTTCAATGGATTCAACAGTTTCCACGCCGAAAGCCGAGGTTAAACTGCTTACCGATAAATGTGAGGACCTGGAGGGTAGAGCGAGAAGGAACAACATACGGCTGGTGGGTGTGCCGGAGGGGGCCAAAGGTGTGCGCCCAACCGAATTTATTGCCCAGCTGCTGATGGACTCCCTCGGCCTGGATGAGTTGCCCCTGCTCGACCGTGCGCATCGCATTCTCCGATCCAAGCCCAGTGAGGGTAAACCACCCGATCCTTTGTGATTCGTGTGCACTTTTTTCACGTGAGGAATGACCTTTTACGCCGGGCCGGCGAGGCTTCCAAGGAATCCCCTCTTCTCTACCAAGGCAAAAGACTGTTTCTCTTTCCTGACTTTACTTTGGCGGTTGCGAAGAAACGTGCTGCATTCACGGACGTTAAACGTCTACATTCGTGTCCTAGAGTGAAGTTTGGATTGAGGTTTCCCGCGACTTTGATGATAACTCTTCCCGGTGGAGCTACACACACCTTTGAGGATCCAGCCACTGCAATGGACTTTGTCAAGGTGAACTTAAAGTCTGGTGTCTTTTCTGGAGCTGCAGTTTGAAGGCAGCTGGCAGTTTGTTCGGTAAACTGGGGGTAAAGTTAACCCATTTTCTGTTGGTAAGCTGCCCTGCTTTAAGTTTGTGACACTTGAACTTGAGTCACTTTTCATATTTTGCTACCGTGTTTGTTTACATATTTATCTTATGCTTTATTACAAACTCGGACGAGCACTACTGGTTTGTGCTGCTAACGGGCGTGTTAGGATGTTTTTGGTAGTTTATGGGATTTGCTCGTGTCTTGTTTGGGAAGACGCTTCAGCTCTTGGGGTGGGTGGGTGTGTGAGGAGTTCTCCCGTTTTCTTTCGCTGTGTGTTTTGTTTAGTCAGGTCGCCCATGTTTTATGTTATTTCTGTGACTGTTATACATTTCACGCTGCATAGTACACTAATACTTGATTAGCATGCAGCGGTCTAGGATGGCTGGAACTGTAATGGTCTAAATCAGCCTATTAAATGTAGCAAAGTTCTTCATCACCTTCAACAATAAGGTGCCCATATTGTTTTCCTTCAAGAGACTCATTTAAAATCTTCCAGCCATTTCAGATTAAAGGGGAGGTGGGTCAGTCAAGTATTTCATTCTAATTTTGATGGTAAATCTAGGGGTGTTGCAATTTTGATTCACAAATCGGTGCTCTAATGTAATAGCTGACCCCAATGGAAGGTTTGTGTTTGTAACGGGGCAGCTATATATTAATACTGTGATTCTGGCTAATGTGTATGGTCCAAACTGGGATGACGACAATTTTTTCCACCAATTGTTCGCCAAGTTACCTGACATGTTCACACATCTACTCATTATGGGGGGTGACTTCAACTGTTGGCTTAATCCTGTATTAGATCGCTCTTCTACTAGACCATTTTATCCTTTATGGATGAGTTCTCGGTCTCTGATCCATGGCACTTTCTTAATCCATCTGGCTAAATGTCTTTTTTTTTTCATGTACATCATTCCTTTTCTCGTATTGATTATTTTCTCCTAGACAACCGATTTCTCCATTCTGTTCAGTCTTGCACTTATGGTACTATTCTAATATCAGATCATGCTTCGACCACACTGGAGTTATTCATACAGGAGCGTGAACGTACGTGCCCCCCTTGGCATCTCAATACGCACTTGCTATCTAATGAGGATTTTGTTAAGTTTGTTTCTAATCAAATTGACTTTTTTCTTACTACCAACAGAACTCCAGGGATCTCAGCCTCCCTTCTTTGGGAGACTTTGAAAGCATACATTAGAGGTGAATTTATTTCATACAGCAGCTGTGCTAACAAACAAACAAAAATTAAAGGAATTGAGGTTACGAATCTCCTAGCTTGATAATATCTATGCTTCCTCCCCATCCCCTAACATATATAAAGATCGTCTCTCTGTTTAGGCTGAGTTTGATGTTCTTTCCACTAAAGAGGTTGAGGAGCTCTTATTTAAGGCTAAATATTGTTATTATGAATCTGGGGATAAGGCAACCAAACTTTTGGCCCATCAGCTTCGACAGGCTTCCTCCTCTCAGCAGATTCCACAAATTCATACTGCTTCTGGCATCACAACCGATCCTAAAAAAATTAATGATCGGTTTAAACAGTTTTACTCCTCTTTATATGCTTCTGAGGTTGGGTCTGATCTGTCAGCCCTGGATAGTTTTTTTTGATTCACTGGAGTTGGTTAGGGTAGATGCTGATACTGCTGATCGGTTAGAGGGCCCAATCACCATAGATGACCTTAAACGGGCAACATTTTCGATGCAGTCTGGAAAATGTCCAGGCCCGGATGGTTTTCCAACTGAGTTTTACAAGATCTTTTTTGACAAATTGGCACCAGTTTTAATCGAAATGTTCAATGAATCTCTTACTCTTTCTAAATTAACTCAGACTCTAAATCAGGCCTCCATATCATTACTCTTAAAAAAGAATAAGGACCCTCTGTCCTGCTCAAGTTACCATCCAATTAGTCTTTTATCTGTAGATGTAAGACTTCTGTCAAAATTATTAGCTCTGCGACTGGAATCAGTTTTGCCTTTGATAATCTGTCCTGATCAGACAGGTTTTGCTATAAACTAAATTTGGATTTAAAGATTTGTTTGATTATAATTTTCCCCCTTTGTTAGATCAGATACGGAAGGACTTTCAACGGTGGTCACTGTTGCCTCTTTCCCTCGTGGCCAGGGTTGATTCGGTTAAGATGAATGTCTTCCCCAAATTGTCTTATCTCTTCCAGCGCATACCTGTCTTTCTCCCTCAGTCTTTTTTTCACAAATTAGACAAATCAATCACTGAGTTTATATGGATATACGCTATATACGCTATTTTGGTCTACAGACCTTCTCTTTCCTAGCACCTTTATCAGCTAACCCTGTTTTTCATCCTTCCTTAATTGATGGGGCTTTTTCTTTGAGGTCTGACTACGGCATCAAGGTATTTAGGGACTTGTACATTGCTGGCACATTTGCATCCTTCCAACAACTCTCCGAGAAATTCCATTTGCCTAGGCAACATTTTTTTAGATATCTTCAAGTTTGTAGTTTCATCCGCAATCTTAGCCCCAATTTCCCAAATCTCCCAGAGGCCTCTCTAATTGACTCCTTTTTAATCCCATTTCCTACCATTAAGGGTGCTATTTCACATCTATATAATCTTATTTATTCTTTGCAGCTCTCCCGCAGCATAAAATTTAAACCCAATGGGCGGAGGATCTAGGGAGGAGATCTCGGAGGAGCTGTGGGATGCCATTTTGCGTTGGGTTCACTCCTCATCTATTTGTGCTAGACACGGTCTGACCCAGTGCAAAATCCTACATCGTACCCATCTCACTCAGGTTAGGCTTTCCAAAATCTATAATGATGTCGATCCCATGTGCATTAGATGTCATCAGGCTCCAGCTACCCATGTCTTTATGTTTTGGTCTTGCCCTTCACTACTTAATTTTTGGACACAGATATTTAACTCTATTTCTGTTTGTACAGGGGTTCAATTTGATCCAACAGCATGCACCGTTTTGTTTGGGGTTTTACCTCCTACTTTGCAGCTTCCTAAATATAAAACTGACTTGTAGCCTTTGTCTCCTTATTGGCTAGACGTTTGATTTTATTTAGGTGGAAGTCTCCTGCGCCGCCTTCTCACTCGTCTTGGATCAGGGACATCCTTCGGTCTGTGAAGTTGAAGAAAGTTAGGTGCTTGATACATGGTTCCCTTACAAAGTTTAATAAAACTTGGGGTCCATTTTTTGTACATGTTGAAGGATTGATTTTCACGGCTATTCCAGAGTAGCCACCCTGATTGTCTACTTATTGTGAGTTTTTTCTTGTGTGAATTTGTAGCATGCTGGGATGTTTTTTTTTTTTTTTATTTATCTCCGTTTAAGTGAACATAGTGGGCTTTTATTTAGCAGTGGGTGACCATTTTGTGTTTTGTGTTTTTGTTTTGTTTTGTGTATTTGTTGTTGGGGTTTTTTTTTGCTTTGTTTTGTTTTGTAATTTTTGTTTTACTATTAGTTACTCCTTACCTGATTTCTCGAATTGTGACCTCTTGATTTTGTTATGTCACTGAAAAATCAATAAACAAATGTCTAAAAAAAAAAAAAAGTCAGAAGTCAGAACCTAGACAGAAGTCGGAACTTTAGACACCAACTCATTCTCATGTGTGTGAATCCAGCTGTATGAAGACGTTCAGCCTGTTTTGTCTGGGAGTCAGGAGGTCCTGAAGTTTGGTTTCCTCAAGCGGTCTGGGTTTGACTGCAGGCTTGCTGTGTCAGTCCGGTGGCTGGAGTGAAGTCTGGTGATCTTTTTATAGCAAGAAAAACAACATCCTCCCACTCTGTGGAGTGGAGAAGATCTTCCAGGTCAAGAGGTGAGGGGCTTTCAGGCCCATTATACTGGACAAAGGGGTCAATTTGGGTTAAAGGTAATCACGGCCAAAACAGGACCTCTTTAAGATGCAGAGACGAAAAGGCTTGTGTTCCTACACACACACACACACACACACACACAAAGAACACAAACAAAACACACATAAAAATCTTTCCATTTATGTCACTCTCTCCTCTAGTGGAGTATTACACTATGTTTTGTTTGTATATGTATATATATGTTAACATTGATGTTCAAGGTCAGTAAAGAGCAACAATAATAGCAAATGAGGAGGCGCATCAGCGCAGCAGCAAGAATTCACCCTGTGCCGCATCTGAGACTTTCACACAGAGGAGGGTATTGAGAATTGGCACATAATCCTTGCACTCAAAGAGCATTGTGAATGGGGCTACTGACTGACTTCACCAAGTACGTGACTTGCAACACCAGAGGGGATAGACCTTGGACTTGTATGTCAACGTTAAGGAGGTATACAGTGACATAGCTCAGTGACTTACACTTACTCTTACATACAAGCTTCTTATTAGGAGACAGCCCATCACAACCAGGACAGTGGAGTAGTGGTCTGTGGAGGCTGAAGGAGTCCTGATGGTGTGTTACAGGATAACTGACTGGGAGATGTTTTAGGGTGTGTCACCGATCACATAAAGTTTTATGAGGATAGTGTTGTCCGCAGCAGGAAGGTTAGCTGCTTCCCCAACAGCAAACCATGGATCAACAGGGACATCAAAGCCCTGTTGAACTGAAAGAGGAGAGCTTTCATGGTAGGGGACAATGTGGACACACAGAAGAAAATTCAGAGAGAGCTGAGGAGAGAACTGAGAAGGGCTAAAGCCTGCTACAAGAACAGGATAGAGGGGAAGCTGCAGCAGAACAACCCCTGAGAGGTGTGGGCGGGGGTGAGAACCATCACAGGCATGAAAAGGGTGGGCATAACAGTGGAGGGGACCAAAGAACGTGTCAACAAGCTAAACCCCACCCCCCAACCTCTCTCAAATTAATAATAACTGAATTGGAAACTCCTCAGATTACCAAGCAAAATAGATGCTAGGCAAATATTAATACTATATAATTGAGTTATGTAACACTAATGCAGAAATTCATAATCTGTTTTTGTATTAAACATTGCAATATACAGTACAGTGTCCCTTTAAGCATGCACCCAAATTCAAAGTTGTCACTTTTAAGTAGTTTATGACACATTGTATTTGAAGGAATATTTTTGTGTATATTTCACAGGGTATTACAAAGTGGACTAATTGTGCCTAACTGATGATATGGTCTTAACCTATTCTGTGGGCAGAACTAACGGTCATATATAGAATAGTTGTACTTTAATTTATGTTATTATGATTCTTTTGAATAAAACAAAGTAATACATCAAAAACATAACTTTCGGAATGTAGGCACATCTGTTCAAATTATATTGTCACAATAAATATTCTATTAAATGTGGTAAAGAACGACTGCAACTAACTTAGTAGAGTTAACAATAATCCACTCAGAGCAATAATCCACTGCCACAATAGTCCATAATAATCCACAATAGGCCTAATATGTATTAGTGTTGTTTAGCACACTTCACATTAGAGAACTATAAACTGAGGACACACTAAAATAATCCTAAAGTAATGTTACGTGGCAAATATTTAACAGCATAGGAGGTCTATGACGGAACAGCAGCTCCCACTGGACAAGGATATAGCAGACATGACAGACATCTGCCTAACAACACACCTTCCCTCCCAAATATAATGCCAACACACTGGACCTGCTATAATTCACCCGCATAGTCCGCATATAGCAAGAAATGGTTCTGCACACTACTCACCTCTCTGCTGCACCAGAAGTCCCGGGCATGACAGTTTATGCACCTTCTCTTCCATCACCTGCCTCTCCCTCTCCCTCTCCCTCTCTTAGGCCTCTGTCCAGACGAGACCAACAGTCATCCCCCCATCACATCCCCAACTATCCCAACAACAACAACAACAACAACAACTATCAAGACCAGCCACATGAGACAGCAGCTAGCCAGGACTAGGACCAACGAAAACAGAGGACCGGATAACATCGGCCGAGGGTGCTCAAGGTCTGTGCGGAGCAGCTGGCAGGAGTGTTCACGCATCTTTTGGCCTCTCCCTGAGGCTGAAAAAGGTGCCAACACTCTGGAAGACATACTGCATAGTCCTGGTGCCGAAGAAGGGATGCCCCAGTGCTCCAAACGACTTCAATTCTGTAGCTCTAACATCACATGTCATGAAAACCTTTGCGTGGCTGGTCCTGCTGCATCTCAGGCCCCTGGTGCGCACTACCTGGACCCACTGCAGTGGGAATGACATTGACATTGGTGTGGAGGATGACATCATCTACCTGCTTCACAGAGCTTACACGTGCCTGGAGAGGCTACAAAGCTAGGTGAGGATTACATTCTTTAACTTCTCTAGTGCTTTCAACACGGTCGAGCCAGTCCCTCTGGCTGAAAAACTCTCAGTGATGCAGGTTGATCAGGACTTGGAGGCATGGATTACAGACTACCTCACAGACGGGCCATAGTATGTCAGGCTGCGACACTGCCTGCCAGATGAGGTGACAAGCAACACTGGCACACCCCAGGGAACTGTTCTTTCACCATTTCTGTTCACACTCTTATGGACATGCCACCTGCAGAAGTTTCTAACACCTGTTTACATAAACTCGGAGGGGGTGGAGATGATGGACATTTACTGGTTCCTGGGGGTGCATCTGAACAATAAACTGGACTGGTCAGACAACACTGAGGCCCTCTACAGAACAGGCCGTTCTTTCTGGAGATGCTCAGGTCTTTCAACATGTGCATTAGGCTGCTACAAATGCTCTACCACTCTGTGGTAGCCAGTGTCGTATTCTTTGCAGCAGTGTGCTGGGAAGGTGGCATCGGGAACAATGGTGCCATCAAGCTGAACAAACTGGTGAGGAAAGCCAGCTCTGTGGTGGGGATGAAATTGGACCACGTGGAGGCTGTGACAGAGGGGAGGATGAGAGAAAAGCTGCAAGCTATAACGGACAATCCCTCTCACCCTTTCTACGCTGAGCTGAGGGGCACGTTCAGCCACAGACTCATCAAACCATGTACACCTACTTTCTCCACTGATTAAGGACTCAACAATACACTTCGCGTCATTTATAGACTGATCGTTGATCTGCTGTTATTTATTATCTCAGGAACCCTGCACATTTTTTGCACATTTTTGCACATTGTTATTTAATTCAATATCTCAGATTCCTGCACATTGCACATTGTTGTGATTTAATATCTCAGAACTCTGCACATTGCACATTTGCACAGTCACATCTATTTTCATATATATTATATATTGCACACATCACGTACACAAGGACAGCTACTGTATATAATATGCTTATTGTTATTCTAATAGTTTTTGTCATCTATTTTTTTCAATTGTTATTTTATTCTTTGCTGCTTATTTTCACTCTGTACTGCTGTGTTACCTGTGAATTTCTCCCAAGGGGGATCAATTAAGGAACAGCTTATCTTATCTTATCTTAGTTTTACACAGCTTCATGATGAAGATAAATCCTCCAATACAATTGACAGAAAAGGTGGATTTCAAATGCTTTGTATGCATATTTTGCATATTTTGTCCCCCTGTTTGTTGGGCAGGTGGTTTTACACAACTGACTTAAATATTTGGTCTGAGTTCAGTCCAGGTTTTGATTCTGGATTTTGATTCTAAATATGACCTTTTGTTTAATTCAACTAATTGGAAATTTCTAGTGATATCAGTCTGCATTTTACATGATTCACTCTGAAGTGCAGGCACCTGACAGCTTGTTACCAGCTTGCAACTGATACTAAATTTCCATACTAAAGGCCAACACCAATTTAAATGCTTAGGAATAACTATCCAATACATACTTAATAACATATGAAGAAAATGCATACAATTTGTGATTGTTTGAGTAAATGTATTTCACAATTAAACACTAAACCATCTGATTACAACTAGTGATTATTTTCATTAACAGCTAATCTGAGTATCATTTTCTTCATTGTTTGGTTAATTGTAAAAAATCTATATACATCTATAGATAGCCAAAACTTCTGGATCAAGCGTTTTAAGAAGTGGTTTAATTACAGCTACATTAAAAGACTGTGGTAGATTTCCTGTTAATAGGCATAGATTGATCATGTCAAGTATAGTAGTACTTAGTGAAGGTACTTAAAAAAATAATTTAAAATTTTCAGTTGGAATTAAAGCTAACAGACATGTTGATGGCTTAGATGAAGAAATCACTGAAGTTAGCTGGTGAAAGTCAATGGAAGAAAATTCTAACTATATATCTGGTATTATAGCTGTTTCTGAGGGTTCTGTGTTAGATGCTATTTTGATACCATCTGAGGTCTGAAGGTGATGAATTTTGTGTCTAATAAGCCCATAATGTCAATAGAAGGGTCAATAGAGGTCAAGTGTGATTAAAACAACGAGTTGGTTGATGTACACAATGGCTGAAGCCAGCTGAATTTAATGAGTTAAATGCAATACCAAGAATATCATTATCAATGTCATGTGACTATTAAAATCACCAACAATAATTACTTTCTGTTTTAAGGAGTAAATTTGATAAAAAATCTTAGAGTGTACCGCAGTCGTGGTCCTTATTCAGAATTCGTATCTCAATTCTAACAGACAAGGCTGTATTGTTTTACAGGTTTGATGAGAGAGTAAGGCTTTTGAACAAGTTAGAATCGAGTTTAGGTTTAGGATTGATTAATAGGATAGTATAAAGCATATAAATACAGTACATGTAAATATATGTATCATACTTTTACTTATATTTTTGATAGTTAAGATCATTTGATATCAAATACTTTAAGACTTTTAAGTACTTTCGATATGGTTGACTTTCGCTTGTCACTGGGGATTTTGTAACACAATATCTAAAACTCAAGTATGACTTTTAGCTACTTTTAACAATACTGGTTAGGTGGAACAAGTGAATTTTAACAAAGCCATCATAAATATATTTATGTACCTAGTGGCCTGCTATAGAAGCATCTGATCTCTGTTTTTAAAGTTGTCGGTTGGCATCTATGAAGAACCTAATAGACAAATGCTCACAATGAAGCAGGAGCAACAGATTTAGTTTATAAATCTTTATTACCAAAAAAACTTTGGGGCATAATAACATCAACCTCATGTTCTACGGAATCACACTAGTAAGCCTTTAAGCAGTTGTCACATCACAGCATAGCAGTCAGATAATCATAAGTGAATTCAAGTAGCAGTTATTCCAGTTACAGCAGGAAATGTCTTACGTTGGCTCTTCTTCACCTTCTGCTATCACTTCTCTCCTGTGATGCTGCGTTGCACTGCAGCTATTTGGTGTCCTTTGTATTATTTTTTTTATTCAGTGGACTGTAGGTTAGACAATGATGCCAAGACCCATAGACGGAGAGCAGAGTCTTGGTGATGATTTTGGTGGTGACCTGACCAATAGGACCAATTTCCCCCAAACTCATGAATTATGAAGTGAATTATGGGAGAGTAAGACCAGATGGGAACACAGTCAGCTAAGCACAAAAATTAACAGCGTTAACACACATGTGCATAACTGTGTGATGGCGTTGATCCAATAAAAGAAAAAAGCTTGGAGAATCCAATATTTTTGTCCTCTGACATCAGCGAAATGATCACCATTGAAAGGTCCTGAAGGGCTTATGGACCTAATAATGCAGAGGAGCCTTTAAGTGCAGATATCAACAAAGGCAACACACAATCCCCAAAACGGACAGATCACAGCACTACTTACAGCATCAACCTACAGTGTTTCACATCATCTCACTTCATCTGCTAACATGATACCGTTGCTTTAAAAATAATCTACAAATATTAAAGTTTTACAATGGAATAAAACTTTTTTTTTTTTGTTTTTACCAGTTTACAGGAATTTATTTGGATTGTGGGTTTTTTGGTATCAACAAACATTTTGAACATAAAGTTTCAGAAGATTTTCAAAAGTCTTCTTAGTCTTGTAATCTTTGACCATTTTATAAAATCTAACATAACGTACAAATGTTGCAGTTAGAATAATTTAGCTTGTTATTGATGTTCTATTCAAAAGGTGAGGGAAATGCTCGATTCCAGCCAAATCTCCATTTCTTCAACTCCAGTGTTACATCTTTCTCCTCCTCATCATCATTCTCGTGCTTTTAGAAATACCTTTGCTATCAGTCATTAACAGTGCAGGAGAGACAGGTTCATATATACAGACAGCAGTTCAGACTTTTTTCATTAAGTTCATTGTCTCCAAGACATACACCCTTGTTACATCCTCTTGCTCTTTGCTCTGTCCAAATGGGCTGAATAGAATGCACCAAGTGTTTATAACAGTCACCTACAAGGTGATACTGATACCAAAATCCCTGTATTCAAGAGAACCTTCATTCATTGAGTGCATTTTCCTGTTATTGAGTTTAGTTTCAGACAGGGAGATGAGTGAAAAAAATTAAGAATTTGAAATGTGTGAATAAAAATGTGTGTGCATGTAATTTAGGTAGATGTGACAGTGTGAAAGACTGAACATTTTTCATTTTATAAGTTTGGTAGTATTGCCTTTATTGTATTTTCCAGCAGACAGACAGTGTAGCATATCAATGACTAGGACTGATTTATGGCAATATTGTCTTTTTGCATCAATGTCTTAAATTTGACAGATTTGATTTGATGACGGATAAAAAAGACACTTCTAACTATTTCTCAATTCATTTTCCAGACAATGTTGTGTGTTTAACATCTGTGTTTATTTATCCTTCATTTCCTGTAGTCTTAAAAGTAATGCCTACATTTAGTTCAGAGAGCTGTGTTAGAAGTTACATCTGAATTAGTAATGTCTCTGATTCAAATCCAAGGTGATAATACCATTCGACCAGGGTATTTTTGCTAATAATGATAGCATTAAAATAGAGACATTACCTAAGTGAGTGTATGCTAGAGCAGAATATATGCATGTTGCACTAAATTTGAAGATTCACCAAAGACACTTGTATATGTTTGTCTTAATACATAAAGGGTCTGCGAAGCAAGAAAACAATCTACCAAAACTTGATGCATTCTGTCACAAAACTTGAAATCATTGCCAAAACTAGTTCATTACATGCAAAATTTCAACTCTCCAGATCTCAGTGAGTCTGGATTCAGTCTGAATCTCCCCCTTACTGTCTCGGTTGTGCAGTGCTTACAACTGTCTGACGACGTAGCCTGCAGCAATACACCCTTCCAAAACACAGCGGTTTCCCTTGTGGTAGTGGTGGTGGTGGTGGTGGTGTGTGTGTGTGTGTGTGTGTGTGGGTGGTGTGTGTGTGTGTGTGTGTGTGTGTGTGTGTGTGTGTGTGTGTGTGTGTGTGTGTGTGTGTGTGTGTGTGTGTGTGTGTGTGTGTGTGTGTGTGTGTGTGTGTGTGTGTATTAAGTTCAGCTCAATGGATAGGGAAGCCACCATCAACCCCCTAAAGAACAATGACACATGCGCGCGTGTGTGTGTGAGAGAAACTAGTGTTGGCTCAGGCTAAGCAACATTTCCAGTAAAGTGTCAAGAGTGTTGCATGCTGGGACAGAGTCTAAAGATGGAGGGTCAAAGACTGTAATTTAACTGGGAGGAGTCCCTCCAACTCTGTCTTGTTTATCTCTCTGTCCTCCGGTCACTATATCTGTCCTTACATCTATCTATATCCCAGCATCCCTCCATCTATTCTCACTCTCTACACCCCTTTCTCCTTTATGTGCTTCAACTCTCTCTGTTACCAGTATTTGTTGTAGATAACGGAGGAGAGCAGTAGGACAGAAAAGCAGGAGAAATCTGATACATTCAGTTGCTATGGTGCTTCTGATTGCCTTCACTTTCAATAAACTTGCCCAGTGATGGCTAATTCCTGGCTTACAGTTTTTGCAGAATAGGTGGCCTCCCGGCAAACATCAGCAGGGCCAGACAGTGTGTTAGTCAGCAGTCAAAGAGTTCCAGCTCATACACTGAGCTTATTCTTAGTATTCTGGCCTACAACTAGGCACATAGCATTTGTCCTCAGTTCCTGCCGGCTTTAAGTGTCATGGATTCTCAGACTTAAGCCTTTACGAACATCTTGTTCATCATCAGTGGTCAACATCTATTTGCCTCACCTGGAAAGAGATTATGCTCTGGTGACAAGAAACTGACTCCACACATCCAATGGCTGAGGTGTTAGTGAAGTGAAATGAGACTTCATTGGCAGGTAGTGTCTGGAATCAAGTTTGCTTTTTTACCTTCAAAAGTTTTATCCACAAAATACTAACAATTCATTTACGCAGACATGTTTCTAAATGGGGAACTGTTTTCCAGGATTTAAACAGATCTCTAATTTAGGCTGTGTGTCATTGTAAAGGTAGAGCTCCAAGCTTGGGATATATATCCAGAATACAAAGAGCACAGTTCAGGAATGGATTACTTGGGTGTCTTAGGGTTTGGGTACAACCCATGAAGCTCCAGTATTCAGCAGAATGCAGTTTCAGTATTTAGTTTCTGTGTTTAACCACACCCATTGACGTCCATTAGCTGGTTGTGTCTAACCATCAGTGTTTAGACACAGCC
>OZ023175.1:27633243-27690743 GCA_963678695.2 Diplodus puntazzo | reverse complement strand
TATATATATATATATATATATATATATATAGTATATATATATAGCATATATATATATATACACACTATATAGCATATATAGCATATATATATATATATATATATATATATATATATATATATATATATATATATATAATATATATATATATATATATACACTATATAGCATAATATATGAATTACCTTGTCCATCTTCTCCATTGATATGCTCACTGCTGCTCCCTGGAGTACTGATACAATTAACACCCCGGTTCCTGTCAGTCAAACCTGCAGACCAAACAGAACACTGTAGGGAAACATTCTGGAGCTGTATGCCACAGCAGGACGATAAGATGTGGTGTGAAGAACATAAAGTACAAAGAAAGTCAAGCAAGACATTATGAGTGCATTCATCAATTCAGGTACACTGGAAGCTAATGAATTATTGTGATAATCAGACATTATGGCTGTAAATTTCATAGCAATTTTGAAGGAGTAGTAATCACATATGCAAAGGATGCAGCTATGTGTTTACTCACTATTTTACTTTTGTAATTAAAATTTGAAATACTTACATTTTTGTTTATAACACAGTGTAACAGTAGAGTAAAGTCAACTACACTGCTGTATATATGCTAACACTCATGAAAGTCAGGCTGTAGACACACACTTACTAGGAATACTGGCTGGCTGACAACTGAAAGACACACCCATTTGTGTGTGTTTTGCATGTGGAATGTGCAAAGTGCATTAGTTTTGAAATGCATGTACAGTTTATATGATGTTTGCATTTTTGTGTGAAGGTACAAAGAGGAGTCTGATGGGGATGATGATGTGTATGGTTAAAAGGATGACGATGATGAGGAGAGGGATTTTAAAACAGTCCGTTGGCTGACATTGGCTGGCTACTGTTGCCGTCAGTTGAGATGTCAGTTGATGACCAGAATCGCAGTCTTCTGGTGAGGGACAGGGAGGGACGGGAGGAGGAGGAAGGTGGGGAGAGGAGCTTCTCTTGACTTTTACTGCGGAGGAAACAGAAGCGTTTTGGGGTGGGAGGCGCTGAGATGAATGGAGAGAATGGAGAGAGACAGGTGGGACACAGAGATGTAAGGAAAATGAAACAATGACAGTGAGTTAATCAAAGAATATAGTGGGTTAAGAAGTTATTAAGTATGTGACTGACAGAATGCAAAATAATAAGATATCATGCAAGAAAATCAATTTGAGTATAACAAAATAACAGAAATCCAGTAAAAATCCATGCATTAGATTGATCAAGACTGAGCTCAACTCACTCTGAATCCAAACAAAGAATGTCAACTGGTATAAAGCACAGTGTACATGAACAGACAAACTTAAGGGATAACTCTGGTCTGTGTTGGAATTATTTTTGCCGACAAACACATCTGGCTCAGCAGAGTGATTTCTTGTTTGTTTCATATTGTCTACTTAAAGCTGCAGTCTGAAGTTTTGAGAAAAAAGTGGACTCAGCCAGAAAATTTGAATGAGCACAGCTCCCAGGTCCCTCCTTCTTCCTCTCTGCTGGACTGCAGCCCTGCCTTCAATGCCCTCCCCACAGAGCAACCTGTTGTGCACAAGCAGACTTGTAACCATGGTAACAAAAGGCCCCAGATAACCAAGATGCCGCATTTAAAATAACAACAGGATGAGCACTGATTGTTCTATTTCTGACCAATACAACTAAATTACAATGAAGAGTGCTTCATGCCGAGTCACTGTAGTGATCCGAGTACCAAACCATATTCCTCACATCGTAGTAGATGGAGTTACCAGGTAATCATTCAAGGTAATCATCATCACCATGCTACTGTTCTGAAGCATGAGTAATGTTACTTCTCGAAACCAATTCAACCACTTGACAGCCAGGGTTTCCCCCAGAAAACTTGCTAGCCCGGTGGTAGGCTGGAAGGGCGGCCCACCGGCGGCGAAGCATGTTTTTTTGTGTGACAGGGGTCTGACACAGGCCAGCAACTGACTGATGGCAGTGCCCTATAGGTAACAGATTCATGACGTAGGCATTTGAAACCACCAATTATGGCTTCATGCTCCATATTGATAAGTGGCTCGAATGCTGCAGCGATTGACAAGCCTACAACATGAAAACAGTGCAAGCTAACTATTGGATATTTCATACTAAATATTTCCTTATAATCAGTGACATATATTTACATTTGCTTCTGCTTGCTGCCATATTGATGCTGGTGTGATGTGGACCCAACATGAGCATTTAGTACATCTTGCCCATAAGTAGTGCAAGGAGCTTTAAATCCGGACTATGCAACAGCAGTTTCCAGACCAGATTCCTTCGCCGTTTTCTAGCTTTGCACCAGTTTTGTGCATACGCTTTTCGCTGCAGGGCTCCCCCTACAGCTTCGGCGCAGATACACTGTCGAAAAGACTTGTTGACGAGCCTCCCCCGCCCACCTAGCTGCTACTACGTTACCATGTGCATCTGTTTTCTAAGAAGCCGGCCGGCTAAACAGCGAGTCACGTCTGGCACTTAATGCACTTCGTGCTCTGTGTTCAGCCGGACATATCGCAAGATACAGGCGACAAACCATGCGACATTCAAAGACCGAACTAGATATCTAAATACCAACAAGAACCTGGATTCAGAACGCAAACAAACGTGTTTGGTAGCAAGTGACTGCTACGCTAAACACCCGCTAACTATCGAGCGAGCCATCAAGAAACCAAGCTAAACACATGCAGGGCTCACAGTAAAACAGTCAAGCAATAACGTTGTTCAAAAGACTATCAAGTCACGTTGCAAAGACAAAGTTCATCCACTCACAATTTCAACAGCAACACGGCCAAGTCGGCACCTGTTTTGGACTCCTCAAAAGCTCGTCCTATGTTTACTCGTGTCTGGTCTCTTTTTTTTGTCAAGCTCCTTTTTCTTCTTCTTCTGTTCCTCCGACTGTGGCTTCTTGGGTCTCATTATAGTCGACTGATACATGAGGAATACAACAATTGCCTTGCAACTGGCAGTTTATATCTACCCGGTTCCATGTTTGGGGGTGTGTTTGCCGTAAAGCAGTTTCGAAACTACAATCTGACTACATTTTCGAGGGGCGGCGGGATACTTCCGCCGGCTCACTTCCGGATTGACTTCGGACCGGTGGCAGCAAGTTGCATGTTCCGTTTCTCCGCCCAGAAGCGCTAGGGGGAGTCGTAGCAATGACCAAACGACCCAGAAAGTGTCAAAGAACTTTCAGAATGACTTTCAGCCTGCATAGTTAGGGTAATTTTTGCTAATATTGTTGCATAGTGCCCCTTTAATAAAAGCTTGTGTTCATGTCAGGAACCTGAGACAGTGCAACATGTTTTGATTTCTTGTAGAAACTATGACCGCCAAAGACAAGATCTACTCTGACAATTGCAAGAAATTGGCTTGGAAGAAGTATCCCTGAAAAGTATTTTAGTAGTAGGGTCAAGCAGGAGGGAAAAATGCTGTTTTTTCAAATTCTTAAAAGACACTAGTCTATATAGCAGGCTGAAGAAGAAGAAGAAGAAGAATGTGCTAGTCCCATAGATGGCAGCTTTTGGATGCTGGCTGCCGTAAAACCCTGAAGAAGAAGAAGAAGAAGAAGAAGAAGAAGAAGAAGCAGAAGAAGAAGAAGAAGAAGAAGAAGAGCAGCTCTGGTCGAAAATCCCTGTGTTGCCTGCAGGTGGTGGCTGCGACAGACTCGGCATAGCATTCCTAAAACCGAAACTTGCACTTCATTAAAACAGCTACCGTCAGAGCTTATCTAACGCTGAATTTAATATAGAATTGTTCCGATTTCGATACCAGTATCGGAAATCCCTCCGAAACTGGCGAAAATGCTGGCATCGCTATCGGCGAGTACTGGAGTCCAGGCACCGATCCGATGCCATGTAATTTATTACAAATGGGAATCTATTAACCATTTATGAGTGTTGGCGTCCACCAGAGGGCACTCTGCAACGGGTCGAGTCTATGCCACCTGACTGACTACAGGAAGGCCAGTCTGATCTCTTCTTGTACGGGTCACGCGTCACGGGTCGGAGGTCATCATAAATGCGCACACGCGCTAGTTATTCAAAACACAAGCGAGCTAAGTGTTGTGTATAAACGGGACGCTGGACGTGAAGTTTATGCATGCGACTCTGTTTACTATTGATCAAAACGAGACTTAACAATTTCAGACAAAAACAGCTGCATACTAAGCATGCAGCAAGGCGTTACCAAACGAACACAGATTAATTCCACTGACATTTGGAGCTCCGATGTGTGCCCCATGTCTTTGCTAGGTTTCACGTCACACTGGGTGATTTTAAGTAATTTTAATGCCTTTTTTATTTTACAATATTGTGGCTGCACTTTGATTTAAAAAAAAATAATTCTTCCTAGAATTATTTAGTTAAGTTGCTGTTGCACTACTGTTTTATACTGTTCTATTTAAAAATGAATTTAAAAATAAATGGCTTCCATTTGCTGTATTCATTCAGTGTGACAAAGGGTTTAACCTGAGCCAGGCCTCACCACAATGATAATCATATCACAGTAATGCAAGCGTAGTATGATGTTTTTTTTTATAACACACTGGTATCGGTATCGGTACTTGGTATCGGCCGATACCCACAGCACAAGTATCGGAATCACTATCGGGAGGGAAAAAATGGTATCGGAACATCTCTAATTTAAGCGTTTTACTACTAAACCACTGAGAAATTAGCATTAGCGCACTTATTATTGTTAACATTTTCACGTATTGCAAAACAAACAGCATAAAACTTAGCATCATTGGTCAGGTACAGTCACCCGCTGTACAAACTAATTTGGATTAAATGCGCTGGTTCTATGTTTCCCAACGCGGCACGGAGAAGGCTGCTCTGCCACTGCAGCAGACGACGAGCTAACATCCATGCTACATCCATGCTAGCTGTCTCATCGTCCCGTCACTAAGCCAACGTTGCATCGCTTCACACCTGGTCAACAGGTGAACCAGCAGGTTCAACGTCTCCGCCTTTGTTCGTCTGACTTCGGAAGAAAACGTTTTTGGCTTTTTCTTTGTGACACCCCGTTATGTTCGATCACAAGTAGCCTAGTTAGCATGTAGTGACAGTGGCAGTGGTTTGTGGTTTGTGGGGCGTTAGGTGATGAAAACACACCTGACCTCAGACCCGCCATGTGTTCACGTGTTGACCATAAGATGTGGCCATTGCGCTTTCAACTTTGTTACTGATGTATACAAACCTATTTTAATAAATAAATAAACAATGCTTAGCCTGGCGGTGGGAAACTTAAGCCTGGCAGGCCACCAGGCTTATATTACACTGGGGGAAACCCTGTGACAGCGCACTGAACAAAAACTAATGTTGTAACTGATCAGACACTTGAAAGACACTTTGCTAACCAGTAACCATAAAGACAGAGCTAAACACCTGAGTTAGCATACAAGCTAACAAGGTAGATTTAGCAGCAAGCTACGTAGCTCGACTGCAACATCGTACACCGATATGTGCCATTACGAGTATTATTGTAACCGCTGCCACCATAGCCTTGTTGTTAAAACACAGAGTGAAACATATATCAAGCAGGGGTCCTTACTTGTCCAGCAGAAAAGTCCTTACAAATCCTGCAGCTCCCTCCACTTCTAAAATAACGCTCCAATATTTATCTTAGTTTTCTCTCTGGCTCCGTCCAATTCTGTGTTTTTACACTGCTTTTCTTCGTCTGTCCTCTTATTTCTTCTCTTTGACATGGGCAATGGTGGGGCATTTTCTGGCTCTGTCGCTTTTCCGCCATTGTATACAGTTTGGGCTTGAGCTTGAACGTATCTGACCAGGTAAGAGTAAGTAAGTAAATAAGCTGCATAAATTCGACATGCCAGTAGAACTAAGAGTGAACTGAGCTCAGCCAAGAGAAGAATCCCATTTCAGAGTAGAGCATTAAAAAAAGACAACCCATGGAAATAAAAACATGAACTCAGAGTAGGCCATGCAATAAAATCAAGTTCCACTATGATGACAGAGTAATGAAAAGTAAGTGTCCAGTACTGTATAGTGGTTCCCAAACCCATTTTCATATGTGACCCTAAATAAAAAGCAATTAAAGATATGGTTAAGTACCAATTTATTTTATACTATTGTGAAAGATGGTAACAGTTGAAACATTACCAACACAGTAACGTTATCACTGTGTAAACCTTCAGCCAGTCAAACCCAGGCAGGGAAGCTCCAACTGGACAAGCGAGGACGATCCTAGTTATTAAGCCTTACGGTTTTATCTTGTAATCATAAGATAAGTGGTCAGTTTCTGTTGTTGAGTTATAATCTCAGGCAAGAGAGGGTGTATTTTTATCTGACTGGCAATCAGGAAACAAACTGCCTCAGGTTCACTCACATTACATTCTTCCAAAGGATCAGCTTCAGTTATGCCTGTGGCAAAAGTTTTTTTTGTTTTGGTTGGTATATATAGTATAGTAGACTATAACTAGCACAAAGTGTTTGGATTATCGAACTGTTCATCTAAACCCAATGTTTGTATGTATTCATTGGGTTTTCAATATGTTGTTCTGTTGTGTTGACAAAGGAATAATTTTCTGTTACTGAAAAGCAACAGGGTAATTCCTGTTGCAGTTTTAGATTGTAGAGTAATTCTAGAAGCCTGACAAGCCAAGAAAAGCCCACACTTTTTTTTAGCAGGATGTCTAGTAGGAGGGAGTATAAAGTGTCAACATTTTTCTGTGTATTACAACACTCTATTATCACAGTCACTTTTAATAGCATTTCCATCTAGTCACAGGAGTATTGCAAAGGCACACAGGTCCTGATTGTGTCACAAAAAAAAAGATTCTGTAAACATAATTGATTGATCCATAGAAACAGTGTTGGGAAAGTTCACTTTCTACATGAACTAGTTCAAAATTCAGTTCACAAATTTTAAAATGAACTAGTTCAGTTCACAGTTCCAAAAATGAACTAGTTCAACTAGTTCCATATGTTGCTGCGAGCTACTATTTTTCTAAATTATTGCCACAGCCCATATAGAACCACAGACTAGTATTAGCTATTATTTCATCAGTTTTAACACTGAAACTGCAGGTCTCCGACAATATACTGCAAAACCAGGTTGTCCAGCTGCGGCTGGGAGATGAAGACAGCCAAGCCACTACTGTACGCTGTTAATGTGATTTAGGTGGTAGAGGATCTGTTTTGGCTCGCTGTTGCTGTGTCTTTAGATTTTTTATTCACTCGCATATACCTGGAAAGGCTAGCTGGGTGCTTTAGTTCAATGTGCCGTTTCAGGTTTGCTGTTGATGTTGTTGATGTACAGAGTTGCTTCTTGAAACACAGCAGGCAAAGTTTACACAAAAAGGTCAGATTTTTCCCACCTGCATCATCACCGACCTTTTCATAAAATTGTTTGAAGTAATCATACGAAGATGCTGTATTAATGTTGGAGGCAGAGTCTGAGGTAGTGCTGCCGCCTTTATGCTTAGCATATTGATGATGCATGCGGCAGTGCGACTCTGTGGTGGCTGGTGTTGCCAGTGTTATGTCTGTTCAGGATGAATTAATCTGTGTTCGTTTGGTAATGCCTCATTGCATGTTTGGTATGCAGCTGTTTCTGTCTGAAATAGTTAAGTTTCGTTTTGATTGAAAGTAAAGTGAGTTGCATGCACAAAACAAGAAATTTGTAATTATCTTTTGAAATGTTTGTTTTTTGTGTTGTTTGTATTTAGCCTGCAACTACTAGTTATTTTCATGTTCGATTACTCTGTGGATTAATTTCTTGACTAATAGAGTAGTTGTTGTCATAGAAGGGGAAAGAAACCAGAATATATCAACATTTACTATTTCTACTGCAGGGGCAATGCCTTGTTAGCATTGACATCCCACTAGAAAACAGATGCAGTGGATGTTAATCAAGTGTGGGATACAGGGGTGTAGAGCAACTGTAAGAAATGCAGTTAGTCAGTCAGTTAGGTGGTGGTCACCTGCACTCTCTAGAGGAGCAGACAGATGAGGTGCACCTGATCCAAGTCACCATGTTTCATCAGCTTTATGGTTTAAATTGGATGCATTTAATATTTACTGTATATACATTTCATAGTAGAACATGAAAACCACCCACCTAACAACATCTCCTGGTAACAAATGCTATATGAGGCTTTGAATTTTTTTGATGTGAGCATATTTACCTCGGCCAATGGGCGTGAGAGGTGGACTCTGGGGTCCTAAGCTGAGACTGCTGGCGTGGCTATTATGGGTACGTTGGGTGTGGTCATTGTCCTGAGTGTCACTTGCCATCTGCTCTGGAATTGGGGGTGGAGTTTCAGGGTGGAGGAGGGGAGGAGGAGCAGGTAGTGGGATGTCTGGAGCGCTCTTGGCTCGTTCTCTATCTTTGCCTCCCTCCTTGTCTCGTTCCCCCCCTCTCTCCCTGCTGCTTTCCTTTCGGGGTTTGATCAGTTTAGCGAAAGCTTTTGCTCCAGACCACTGACTCTTCCTGGAAAACACACAACATTTATATAATTTACCAAACATCAATATCTGAAAGACATTGAGCAGATTACTGCAATAATATAGATAGCTACTCCATATATGCTATAATAAGGGATTTTAAAGCCGTTTAAATTAAAGCATTACTTTTTTGGTGTGGGGTCGTAGAACTTGTACTGGTCCATGATCTTCTCCTCTAGTTTCTCTTTCTGACGACGAAGAGCGTTCAATTTATCACTGAATGAAGAAAGACACAGAAAATAATTTTAATTTGTTCCTCGATCTTATCGAAACTTCTCTGCAATAAATGTATCATCATGTGAGTAAAGCAGTTCTGGATAATTACATGTTAATGGGGCTGTCTGCTCTATACTTGTGTGTATAGTATGTGTTAGCAGTGGTATGTGCTACATTTGTACAAGTGGTTTATTGTGCAGCTACATGTGTAGTTTGTATTGCAGATGTGTTGTATACAGTTACATGTATAGCTTCTGTTCCTGGTGATACATCTCTTTGCTTTCCATGCTCCTCTCCAGCAGAGTGTGGTTCTGCTGACTCAGCAGGTTGATCTGACTCAGTAGGTGGTGGTTCTCCTCTTCTAGGTTCCCTTTTAGTCGACTCAACAGCTACACACACGCGCAAGCACACACGCAGCCACCCACACACACACACACCCACACACAGAGAATGAGCTGTGATGCAGACTGGTTCTCCAAAGAGTAAGCTAAAGAGATACTTGTGTACAAGACATTTTTGTGACTTGTTTTCCCTACTGTTTCATAGATAAATGAAATACCCCATTTACCTCACAGTGGTTGTCTAGTTTGGTCATGGTTAGATCCAGGCCTTGGTGTTGCTCCATTAGCGTATCGTACCGTGCCATCCATCGACTCACTTCCAGCTGGGTGGAACTTAATGACTTCTTGAGTTCATTCATGCGCTGCTTGAGCCCCTCACTCTGCTCTGACTGCTGTGATTGGTTCTCTGTCAATCTGCAGGAGAAAACAGAGTCAGACACAGGGGAAGGGATAACAATAAGAGGAGGGTCAAGTGATCATGAACCTTAATGTCCTAAAAAACACATTAATTTTCCTATACTGTTTATTGCTGCAGCAGTGCTATTCACCCTCTGTCTAAACGCTCCATTTTAGTGGCTGTCCTTCCTGAGCTCTCATAGGCCATTGAAGGCACCACCCTCTGTGTTTCCGCCTTAGCTCTGCCATTGTTTTGCCAGCCACAGCCATGCTGGTGGCTGAGATCAGTGACTGTATAGCTGTGACATGACAATCTTACGAAGTCCTGAGGGCTCATTTAAAGGCACAGTTTATAAACACATGCTGTGTTCATTCTTCCATGGACTGAGTGTCTTGACACTTTCACAGAATTAATACAGCACCAAGACTCTGGAAATCTATTATGGAAAAACAGACTTTATACATACTTGTGTTACATCAGCCATTGTGACAAAGATGTGCAACGGAGGCAGGATATTTTACAGCTTAACAATTAACTTTACAATCTAAAATGATTACATATAGATATCAGAGCATATCTGGTAACATAGAGAACAACGCCGATATGTCTGTGATAGGCCAATATCGGCCAATAATATCAGCCAACTGGTATATCAGTAGGGCTGTAGAACCTAACCAGTCTTTTTTTTTTTTAAAACTGACAATGTTCAATGACAGTGTCAATGTGTGTAAAGATACAGTACCTTTCCACTTCTGTTTTTAGCTGCAGATTCTCTTGCTGTAGTAGCCGATGATTATTGATCTGCTGGTTTAGTTCCTCCTTCTCTTTCTGACCAAGCACCTCCTGCTCCTCCAATGTCTCCCTCTGCTGCAACAAAATACAATACCTGTACACAGACATGCAGAGGAGAGGGGTTATTTCTAATCTCTCAAATGTATCTTTTCAAATTAAAGAATGGCCCTGGACACAGGGATGGGCAGGCAGGAAAAGGATTACAGTCTGATATATTATGAGATAGGAATAAATATCTTTAATTATCCTATGGATGTAGTATCAGAGCAGCAGCAGAGGCAGAAAAGATGGAAGTGCGGATCGGGGGGTGTCGGTCTGATGGTGATCACAGTCTGGTAACTAAACAGATCCTTCACTCATCAAATAAAAGAGAGATAATAAAAGAGTTACAGGACCAAACAACAGTCTTGTGGTAACTGGTAGTGTCTTTGGCAACTTATATGAGGAAAAAATACTGCATCCACATGTGAAAAAGTGTCTGTTATCCTGTCAGTCCTATGGACTCTTTGTCACATTTCTGCCCAAAAAAATATTTAGCCAGCAGCTTCTCACTTTCAGAACGCCAACAGCAAGGCATATCATTATGTCATTCCACTATATCTTTACACTCCACTATATCCTTACATAGCAAATAATAGTTTCCTGATATCTAATGAGGCTGAATATTGTGTATTGACATCATCATCATCATCATCCGCCTCTCTTCTTTCCCTGATGTGCCCAACACTCTGGAACAGGGTAAATCCTGATTTATCAGACCGCATGACCTTGTTCCATTGCTCCAGAGTCTAATCTTGATGCTCCCCAGCAAACTGAAACCTTTTTTTCCCCGATAAGCCTCATTGATAAGTGATTTTCTTAAAGCTACACAGCTGTTTAGTCCCAATCCCTTGAGCTGTCTTTGCATTGTGTGTGAGGAAATGCTCTTTCACTATTAAACATAGCCGTAAATTCTACTCTTGATTTGACTTCACCAAACGAGGAAGGGATCTCAGATCACGATCCATCTAGATTTTTTTCTGACCACATTTCTTCCTTGAAGATGATGATTTCCCACTATTCCCCTACATTTTAATAATGGCTGGTCCTTAACCCAATTTTAGTAGTTTCGGCAATCTCCTTATTAATTTTCTTTGCTTGATGCAGGCCAATAATTTGACCCTTCTGAAACAGAGTGACATCTTTTCCAAGACCACAAGATATGTCTTACGACACGAGTGTTGAAGAAATGAGAAGCTACTCACTGCATCAGTTAGTGTTAAATATCTTGTTGCCAGCTGAAACATATAAGTCACTGCAGTAATTATCCAATGGAAGGCTCTTACCTATTTGCCTACTTAACTCCAGGTGGTGACTTTGTTTGGCCAGGCAGTGTATGATTTGGGGTGATTAGCTATCCACCCATCAAATAAAACTGTCATTTACAACATAACAGGAGGTGATGGCCCTCCTTCTAACAACATAAGTGAGGTAGCTGTGGTTGAACATGGGCAGTCATACAGCTCCACATTTTTCCACAGCTCTGTATTATATCACATTGTATTGGCCAAGAGTATTTGCTAAAACACACTTCCATTTTTCACAACGAAATTTCAAGGATTAGATTAAAATCCCTTTCATAATTAAACCTAGCCCTCATACTAATATATACCTGTGGTCAGGCTCAACACACAATTTCTTTCATAGCTAAACCTAAGTAACACCGGCTGTAAATAACTTTTAGAACCAAAGGGGCTTACTGAGCTTTTCATCTGCTATGTTTTCCTCACTGATGATTTTCTGGCCAAGTGTTAACCACACAGGGTTACTTGCAGAACTCTCAGGATGTTCAGAGACTTTCTATCTCCATACCTTTAGTAAGGTTTGTATGATATTCACTTACTTGCTCTGCAGCGCACGGTGTTCACTCTCCAATGCCCTCTGTTTGCTTTTCAGTGTAGTGTGCTGACTGATGAGCTGCTCATACTCGTGCGCTTGCCTCTCATGAACACTCAGTAGGCGTTCATGGTCACTGAGGATGCTTTCTCTGCCCCGCCATGCCTCCTCACGCTGCCGCTGCCACGACTCTATCTCTGCCTCCAAGGCAGTGACCTGGCCCTGCAGCACAGTGTTCTGGGCCATGAGAGATGCACTCTGGGAGGAGAGCATAGAGTTCTCCACCTAAGAAAAGCAAGATACATTAGAACTAAAGAAAAAGACATGGTCTGGAGGAGTATAGTACACGTTATATCACCACCACTCATTAGCCCAGTTTTACAAAAACTCTCGTATTAATTGTTTACCTGTAGTTTTGCTGTCTGTGTATGCAAGGCTGAATTCTGTTCTTGCAGGGTGGTGGTGTGTCGCTGCTGTGCCACCATCTGGTTGTTTAGAGATGTGTTCTGGTTCTCCAGCTGTTTAAGCTGCTCCTTCAACAGATTGCTCTCTGTCTGCAGAGAGGCATTCTGGAGAAAATAGTGACATCATAACGATCCATATGAATGATGAATTAAAAGGAAATAAACACATAAAAGTAGCAACAAAAATTAAGTATAAACACTAAAAAAATACAGAACAAGTCATAACTATGAATAGATGGGCTACCGAATGATTAAAAATAGAAACAATGTGAGACTAAAATGAGGTTTTAATTCAGGAAATTAAAAATCTTACATTCTTTTCTACATCAATGAGATGATCTTTGATTCGTAGCAGTTCGGCAGTGGCTTGACCACGGTTGCCCCCTGAATTGTGATTCCCTCCCTCCCCCTGCTGCTGGCGCAGGGCAGACACTCTCTGACAAGCCTACAACAGATTAACAGTAATGTAACACACTCTACAGTACATCATATTCTAATGCATTATTGCTAAAAGAAGAGTACACATCAAAATAATTCTAAATCACTTAGTCATAGGGGTGTAACGGTACATGTATTCGTCCCTAACTATCAGGGTAAAGATGTCACTGTTCAGTGCATGCGGTCTGCAAATGTCAATGGGCAAGGTTATAAGTGATCTGATCTGTTCTGATCCACACTCCAATCCAGTTATTGGAAGTATTGCAAACAATAAAACAGACTAAGAAAAGACACCGTGACTGACTATAGGGAGTTCAAATGAGACACTGGAGCTAGAGGATCCAAGAGCGAGCAAGAGAGATTGTTGGCTTGGAAGGATAGTGTTTCGGCGTTGTTCAACTGGTGAGTGGACAAATTGAATATAGAAACCCATATTTGATGGCATCACTAAGATGTGTCAACAAACAGAGGATGCAAAAACAACAACAGCAAAAACACAAATTCAACAATTTCTCAAACAGCAGGGCCAAAGGCATAGTATATTGGCCCTACCTAGAAATATGACCTACAGTTTATGACCAGTTTTCTGCTTAATGCACTACAGGTTGTACCAAGATGAAGCAAGGTAAACACTGTGTATGACAAACTGTAACTTGCACTACTGTCTATTGAAAATAATTGAAATGAAACTCAACTTTATGCACTTGGAATTTACTGGTACTGAACCAAACTGTGACTTTTATGTACTGTTACACTACCAGTAATCAATATTAAAAATGTCAACTCTATATCACCCTAAAACTTTGTACAGAAGCGAAGGACAGTGTCCATTTCATCAGTGAAATTTAGCTTTTAGCTTTTATAAGGAAATGAAATGTATTGTAATACATAAGGTGTGGAGTCTGCATGTTTCTGTAGTTGCTGCTAATACTGAAACATGAACTGTTAAACGCTAACTTGAACATAAACAAAGAACTATAATTGCAATAAGCTCTTGGGCATTATTGTGTTTTATCCCTTTGACAAAAATTGTACAAAGATATGATGGCTCCTAATAAGGCTGTTCATATATAATTTATTCATATACATTTAATATTTTGTCAACATTTAGTCTCAGTCAGTCTCATTTAGGGTAGGTTAAGGCAGAGAACACATTTCCCTCCTGGGATCACTGAGAATAACTTAAAGGATACTTAATATCTCTTGCCTACTGAACACTAGGATTCTGCTTTATGAGCTGTTGTTACCATTTTTCACATTCCATTCATGGAGCTGACCATCAATCCTTGGTGAATAAAGCATTAAAAGTGATTAATTAAAGGACAAGAAAATGATGATGACTTTTTATTCCTGAGGCAAATATTACTTTAAGCCTAAATTCCAGTTAGATTTGTTGTTATATATCTTTAATAGGACAGAAACGGAGTTTGTTTAGAATTTTGGAATGAACTGTGGGAAGAATTTATGCAATTCCTTACGGTAGCTAGTTCAGCATGTAAAGTAGCGTTGAGCACGTTGCTCTCTTCTACTTTCTTCTCTAGACAGGAGATTTTCTCCTCCTTAATCTTCATTATCTGTTGGACAGTCTCCTCCAGCCGAGACTCCAGCAGCCTATACCTACTGACATGCACACAAAATTAATCAATTACACTGGGATTCATTTCTACATGAAATATTACATCTGATCATTAGTCAGAGAATGGGACCACAATAGCAGCACATAAAACTACCTATCCTCCAGTGTGTATTCTTGCTGCAGGAGTTTTTCTCTGCTCAGTCCAATCTTCTCCAGTTCTTCATTGACCCTCTCCAACTCAACACTCTGCTGCTGAACACTCAGCTTCTCTGACACCAGCTCCTGCACACACAGATACATGACACACAATAATGAAACTCTACATACAAATCAAGATTTCAATACAGATAATTAAGTGAATATCAGAACTAGAACCATGTGTACTGTTGGTCAGTGTGAGTTAATATCCAATGCATTATTGTTTACTCATACATACATAATACTGTGAAAAATGCTCATCACATTTTCCAGAGCCTAAAGCGACAACCAAAACTCTTCATTTACTATTATAAGCAGCAGATCCTTACATTTATGAAAATGGAATGACCAATTGTTTAATTTTTTTTACTTAAAAATGACTGAAACAGTCAATCGATTATCAAATAAATGGCATTTCATTTTGAATTTCAATTGACTAATCAATTAATCAATCATTGCAGCGCTAATGATTTTTCAAACTTAACATTTAATCTAACGTGGAGAGGTCCATAAACATCTCATCTCATCTCATCTCATTATCAACTGCTTATCTGTGAGGGTCAAGGGGGTTACTGGAGCCAATCCCAGTTATCTCTCTGGGTGAAGGCAGGGTACACCCCGGACGAGTCGCCAGGTCATCGCAGGGCCCTTACTGATGGCAGAGGCCACCACAAAAGGTGCCAACTGCACATCAGGAGCAATTTTACTGTCCATAAACAGTTGAGACAAAATTAAGTCTTACAAAAACAATTCCATGACTTCTGAACAGGCTTTATTTATGGCAAAGATTGATTCCAATAAGCTCCACAACAGCTAATAACTGGACCTGATGGTTAAAGTGATTTGTCAAACACTATTCCGAAACACTATCAGAAAGAAATCCTAAACCTAAATATTGTTTCGGCTCTTCAATCCTAATGAAAAGAAAGTTGCGGGGAAAAGAGTATCAATTTATGTGTTTATATATATATATTATATATATATATATATATATATATATATATATATATATATATATATATATATATATATACATATATATATATATATATACACACATATACATATATATATACATATACATATATATATACATATACATATACATATATATACATATACATATACATATATACATATACATATATATATATATATATATACATTATATATATATATATATATATATATATATATATATATATATATATATATATATATATATATATATATAAATACATATACATATATACATATATATATATAAATAGTTTTTAAATATATTTTTTAAAAGTACTCAAATTCTTTTCACTTCTCCGTTTAGACATGATATGCATGTTCACTTTATGAAAACTTTTAACTCATGGTGGAAATTAAACAACAATTTCTATAGAAACTGAATCTGCCACATTTTCCCTCTAACCTCTCTCAGTGTTGCCAGAGTCCTCTTGTCAATGGTCGCCTGCTTCTGCAGCTCCTTGTTCTCCCTCTCCAACTCCTTGGCTTTGACTGCCACCTCCTTTAGCCTGTCCACCTCCTTACTCAGAGCTGAAATCTCTTTCTCCACTATTATCAATTGCCTAGCTTTGTCCTCCAGCTCTGACTCTTTTCCCTCCAGCAGTGTTCTGATCCTCAAGCTTTCCTTCTCCAAGTGCTTCCTGCCCATCTCTGACTGCTCCAGGTCCAACTGAAGCTTCTTCCTTTCCTTGTGAATTTCCTCATTCCTTCTCTGCTCCTCCCTCAGTTCTTCCACTTCCCTCTTCAATTCTTCTTCTCTGGCATGTACCTCCTGCCTCTCTTTCTCTACCTCTTCCCTCTCCTCTTTGCTCCTCTGTACTTCCTCTTCCAAGCGATGCTTCTCCTGGTTCAGAGCTGCCACATTCCCCTCATGTCTCTCTACCCTCTTCCTCTCTCCATGCACTTCCTCTCTGGCCTCCTCCAGCATCCTCTGCAGCTCCTGTGTCTCTCTCTGTGTCTCTTTGTGCTCATCCTGTAGGTTGGCCAGGCGGGCAGATGTGGAGCGCAGGTTTTCCAAGGAGCAGCGCAGGTCCAGGTTCTCCTTGGACAGCAGGCTGCTCTCTGCCTCAAGCTGCCCCAGTCGCTGCAGCTCCAGCTGTGCCTCCTCTGCCTCCCATTTCAATCTATGCATCTCCTGCTCCAGGGAGGACATCTGCTTCTCTAAAGCCTCTGATCGCTCGCTGTATGCACGAAGAGAGGCCACCTGAAGGCAAAATAGACTTTTTTTTCTCCATTCATTTAGCTTTAAAAGAATACATCAAACATAAATTAAAATTCAAAAAATGTTTTTTTATGACCTCTCTGCTCAGAGCATCCCTGCTCCTTTCCAGCCTTGCTGCATCTCTTTCCACCTCTTCAACCCGCCCCGCCCTCTCCCTCAGCCTCTCTGCCTCCACATTGGCCAGTTTGAGTTGAGTTTCAAGGCTGGCCAATCGAGAGCTGGTGTCAGTGATGTTCCGGTGCAGCAGGCGGTTTTCAGCTTCAACCTCGCGGACCCTGGCAACATTGTTTGACTGCGCGCGGCCCTGAAGAGACACGACCACATCAGAGAGGTGCTGCTTCTCGCTTTCCAATTCTGAGATCTGTTTGGACAGGACAAGTAAAACAGGGTGTCAAAAAAGGTCTTTTAAAACAAACAATAACAATATGTTGTGTACGTGTTAAAGCCGGACTATGCAACAGCAGTTTCCAGACCAGATTCCTTCGCCGTTTTCTAGCTTTGCGCCAGTTTTGTGCATACGCTTTTCGCTACAGGGCTCCCCCTACAGCTTCGGCGCAGATACACTGTCGAAAAGACTTGTTGACGAGCCTCCCCCGCCCACCTAGCTGCTACTACGTTACCATGTGCATCTGTTTTCTAAGAAGCCGGCCGGCTAAACAGCGAGTCACGTCTGGCACTTAATGCACTTCGTGCTCTGTGTTCAGCCGGACATATCGCAAGATACAGGCGACAAACCATGCGACATTCAAAGACCGAACTAGATATCTAAATACCAACAAGAACCTGGATTCAGAACGCAAACAAACGTGTTTGGTAGCAAGTGACTGCTACGCTAAACACCCGCTAACTATCGAGGGAGCCATCAAGAAACCAAGCTAAACACATGCAGGGCTCACAGTAAAACAGTCAAGCAATAACGTTGTTCAAAAGACTATCAAGTCACGTTGCAAAGACAAAGTTCATCCACTCACAATTTCAACAGCAACACGGCCAAGTCGGCGCCTGTTTTGGACTCCTCAAAAGCTCGTCCTATGTTTACTCGTGTCTGGTCTCTTTTTTTTGTCAAGCTCCTTTTTCTTCTTCTTCTGTTCCTCCGACTGTGGCCTCTTGGGTCTCTTTATAGTCGACTGATACATGAGGAATACAACAATTGCCTTGCAACTGGCAGTTTATATCTACCCGGTTCCATGTTTGGGGGTGTGTTTGCCGTAAAGCAGTTTCGAAACTACAATCTGACTACATTTTCGAGGGGCGGCGGGATACTTCCGCCGGCTCACTTCCGGATTGACTTCGGACCGGTGGCAGCAAGTTGCATGTTCCGTTTCTCCGCCCAGAAGCGCTAGGGGGAGTCGTAGCAATGACCAAACGACCCAGAAAGTGTCAAAGAACTTTCAGAATGACTTTCAGCCTGCATAGTTAGGGTAATTTTTGCTAATATTGTTGCATAGTGCCCCTTTAACTACCTCTCTGTCTTTCTCTGCACTCAGAGTGTGCATTTCTCTCTCCAAACTCTGTTTCTCCTTCAATATTTCCTCTCCAAGAGACTCCATGTCCTGATTGGTCAGTCTCTCCTGATCCAATAAACCCTGGAGACGCTCCAACTAACAAAAAAACAAACAAGATGGAGGTACTGTAGTTATTAGCAACATACAAATTCATCAAAATGTCAAAGAAATATTCAAATGTGTTCATTTACAAGAGGATTTAAAACATTCAGGCTTCATACCTTCTTTCTAAGGCACTGGTTCTCCCTGTCCAGCTCCTGGGTGTTGAGTTGCTGCTCCTGCAGGAGGTGGTTGTCCTCTTTCAGTCTCTCTATAGAGGCCTGAAGCTCGCGGTTCTCCTTCTCCAGCTTCAATACCCGGCTGGAAACACACTCGTTCAGCTCAAGGACCAATGACTTCCGAGCTGCAGCAAAGACAAATACTTTATTTTGGACAAAGTATGGAGACTAACATTTCCAGACTAACAAATAGAACAGAAAATAATGATATATCATAGAACAGACGTGTGTCTTACTCTCTGTGTTAGTGTTGTCATGGTTTTTGGTCAGCTGTTCCAGCTCCCAGCCAAGATGAGCCGACTCATTCATACTCTGTTTCTGTCCAATCTCCAGCAGCATGTTCTCCTCCACCAGCTCCTCCAACCTTCGACGCTCATTGTCCCTCTCCTGCACAACACACAAACACACAGATTAGCAGACCTAACAGTACCATGTGAGTACTTTAACAAACAGTTTCATGCCCATATTGTTTAACTAAGGATGCTGATAGGCAAACATTTTATGCTGAAATGTGAGGAACAGAATGGGTAAAAAAATAAATAAATAAAAAATACCTTCGGCACATACAGTAACAGTACCAAGATTTAATATGACTAATGTGACAGTGCTAATAACAGTGCTTGTGCTGGTTGATCTCCTTCACGTATACATGACATTTTTGACCTCTAACCCATTAATGATGGCACAGGGTATTACCATTTCTAGGTCATGTATTTTAGCTCTTAGTAACAAGTTGTCTTTCTCCAACGTGTGCATTTTATCACAGCGCCCCCTGGAAGCTGACAGCTGCTCCTCCAACAGCACCTTTGTCTCCATCAGAGTCATGTTGTCCTCGCGAAGTTCCTGAATGACCACACACATACGCATACACACACTTAGTGGACTGCCAGTGCAAACTGCTAATTGTGTGTCTCTCCTGTCAGCTGAAAGGTTTATGTGTCTCTGTAAGGATAGGCATGTTCATGCAAATTAAGAATTTATGACCCTGTATAAAGAGTTGATGTAAATCAGGTATATTTTCTATAGCATCAAATGATTAATGCAGGAACATATTATATTAAACTATATTACTCAAATGGAAGACAACAGTATGTAGAGAAACAGTGTAGCATTCCTTTATACAGTGGTTAACTGTATGTGGATGTGTGATGTGAAGCTGTGTTGGTACCTCGATTCTGGTCTTGTAGAACTGAACATCGTTGAGTTTCTCTCTACATCTATTCAGTTCAGTTTCCAGACGGTCAACCCGGGCTGCTCTTTCCCTAAGTGAGTCAACCTCGTCTCGGTACACTCTGACAGAGCGAGCCTCACAAGACAGCGACTGGTTCTGAACCACACAAACACACAGACAAGAACAATGGCATAGAGAAATAGGGATGTGAATCTTTGGGTGTCTCACGATTCGATTCGATTCAAAATCGATTCTCGATTCAACCGATTCTCGATTCAACCGATTCTCGATTCAAAAATTGATACAATGCATAGTGTGTTAAGGCAAATTATGGCACCAAAACAATACAGTTTGTATAAGATAATGTGATTTTTAAATAAACTGATTCCAATTATGTAATCACACAAAGGCAAACTCAAGACAAAAGGTAACATCTATCTATGGTCACATTATGCTATATAAGAAATGAAAACTTCTCTCATGAAATGCACAACAGCACAACTTTAAAAGCGCAATCTGCTGCAGAATGAAAAAAGCAAGCCCTTAAAGAGTGTGTTTTGACTAGATGAATCTGTGTTTTGAAAAAGTTGCTGTCTCTCTGCTTGGAAGGAAGGTGCTGGCTACACTGTGTGGATGTTATGACCTGCACCTTCTTTTTGTGCACTTCTGTTTGACATTGTGCCTGCAGTGCATGGCTGCCCTTGTTTGCATGGTTAATAGCCGCTTATATACTGGGCAGCAAGCCGCCAATTTGACCATCATTTTTGCGGCTCGGTCCGCGGATTTAGACAGAAGCCGGTAAATTGGGGGGTCTGTCCTGGTCCGCCAATTTGCCACCTCGGAGGGTACACTTTTATCCAGCTCCATTCCGATCTAAATCCGAGACGTCGTTATGCCGGAAATTGCGTGAGATGGGCGGAGGTGTGGATGACCTGCGCTGTTGTGCGCCCCACAGCTAGGGTTGCCAACCGTCCCTTGAAAAACGGAATCGTCCCGTTTTTAGAAACAAAGTTACGCGTCCCGCATTGAGCTTTAAAGGGACGCACTTTGTCCCGTATTTCCATGAGAATCAAAATGGTCTTTAATATATCAATGGAATCAATGAATGACAGGGCGTTTTATATGAAAATATACGGTAGTCTTGCTGCCAGCCCTCTCCTGCTCTGTGACCAATGAGCTGACAGCACACTCACACACGAGAATAACAATGCAGAATCCGGCTCTTCTCATTGGTCGAGGTGCTGTTGCTTGCAAGAACATACCGGAAGACAAGAGAGTGGGGCAACTGGCAAAACAATCCAGCATGACTCACAACGACACAGGTTCACAGGACACTGCAGACGGGACGCCTTCCACCACGAGCAGTAACGTTACTGCCCCGAGAAAAAAAAGAAAAAGGCTGCAAAAATACAGACTCGAATGAGAAAAAGAAAACGTGGCTGGGAAAAGTGTCTGCCGGCGCACTTTTTCTGTAGCCCATGGTGAACTTTTTGACGTTAAACAGCTTCTAGTGGTCGACACATTAAACACGTGAGGGACAACCAGGTGGACCAATGACCGGTTTGTTGTCCACCAGGCAACACCAGAGGCAGATATGGTATGTAGAAAAAACAAGAATGTTTTTTAAGTCCAATAAATGTCAGTATTTTATGGCCGAAAAAATGTTTTAGTGTAATAAACACATACAATTGATAGATGAATACATAAAATAGATAAATAATACATAAAAGTAATTCATAGATGAATAATGCATACATATGTATGTATACAGTTTAGTGTGTATTCTTCATCTATTATGCATTATTGTATATTATTATTATCTATTGTATATATATATATATATACACACACACACAACCTTACACATGTCTGTTCAAACAGTCCATAGATAGATGTGATGTGCAAAATTTATACTGCACAGGCAGTTGACATACTACAGCTGAACTATATATCAGTAATAAGTAACAACTTTCTATAGTTTCAGTTATTTTATACTGTTTTCAGTTAAGCAGGACAGTTCTGTTCAATAAATAAATATTTATTTTATTCTGTCAAGTTAAGCAGGACAGATTTCTGTTAAATATATATTTTACTTTGCACAAGAAAATAAATTGTTGAATAATATTTTTTTCTATGTATTCGTATAACTCAAAAACATGCATCAAACTAAATTCACATTCGAGTAGAATTATTTGGAAATGGTTTCACACACAAAAAAGGCTAAAAAAAAAAAAAAGAAAAGAAAAAAAGAAAAAGTTACCAAGCCGTGGGGGGGGGGGGGGGGGGTCCCTTATTTATTTTTCAGGGAGTTGGTAACCCTACCCACAGCTGAGGAGTTTTAAACCAAGAAACAGCTGAAAACAGCAATCAGTCCTTCACTTCATCCGCGGACGTCAAGATGAGCAACTGGACAGCTGCTGAGATCCAGGAGATGCAGCGTCTCCTCGGTCTCTGTAGTTGTCTTCGCTGTTAGCTTGTTGATGTAGCGGCTAGCTAGGAACGGTCGCTACTTTCAAATTAAAAGTCCCCTGCTGAGAACCCAGTTCTAAACTCCAATGGGCGCAATGTCAAGCTCTTATTTTGAAGACAAATTCTCTTGTCTTTCTTTCCCCAAGCTTGCTGCAACGCTGTGTAAGGAAGCCCGTCGTTATGAATCGATTCAGAATTGTGGATGATTAGAATCCCGATTCTTATGTGAATTGATTTTTCCCCCACCCCTATAAAGGTCATGTAAATACACTGACATCCACTTTTACCTTCAGTGTCTATATAGAACATTCTGGACTTCCGGTTTCCGGTTAAGTGGAGACGCATGGCGGACTAAGCCTCCATGCCATCAAACAAACAAACAATTTGGTGCCTTGCGCAAGCAAATAATAGTGAGAATTATGAGTGAATTAATCTAAGCGAACAACTAAAAAAAAAGCCGACCCATGAGTAAAGTAAATACCAGAAGCCAACAACGAGGAAAAAAGAAGAACATGAGCTCAGACACACCTGCTCTTGATGAAATCAAGTCAATGCTTGTTGAGCTGAAAACAGACATTAAGTCGGATCTTAGGTCTGAAATGAGATCACTACGGGATGAGATGAAAAACGGATTTGGGCGACTGGAAGAGAAAGTGACGACCCTGAATGAAGAAGTTAAAAATCTGGATGGCAGACTTTAAGTGGCGGAAAGTCGGATGAGCACCTCGGAGGACCGCAACGCCGCCTCGGAGAGATTGATATCTTTCCTCATGCAAAGTAATCAATATGTGCAAGAAAAATGCCAAGATTTGGAAAACCGAGAGCGACGCAGCAGTTTGGGGATTTACGGAGTACCGGAGGGCACGGAGGCTGGATTTATGCTCAAGTTTATAGACCCGTTTATTAAAGGTCTCCCAGATCTACCACCTGATTACAATCTGGGGATAGAAAGAGCCCACAGGTCACTCCAGAGGAAACCAACGAACCCGATGGATCCCCCGAGATCAATTGTTGTGAAATTCTCAAGCTTGCAAATTAAAGAAAGTGTTCTACATGGAGCATGGAAAAAAAGAAACTGGAGCTCAAGGGGAACAGGATCTTTTTCGATCATGATCACTCTAACTCTCTGCAGAATAAAAAGAGAGAATATATCGAGATTAAGAAACAATTAAAACAGCAAGAAATTCGTTTCCAATCACACTATCCCAATAAGCTTAAAGTTTTCCTGGAGACGGGAGCAGTAGTGTTCAACTCAGCCTAGGAAGCAGCAGACGGTTTTGCGTGGTCATGGGATTCACTGCAAGGTGTCTGAAGCAAAACTTGGTCGGAAAGAACTGCATCAACTGGGACAGTCAGCTATGTGGGACACAAGGTTTGAGCCTGTATTGAAATGTCAGACCATTATGGATATCGTCGCACTTTTTGGGAAGGAATAATTCCAGACCAATTATCTGAAAAGACTGGTATTTGCACAGACACACACATAGACACACATGCAGATATATAGGCTGACACATATACCTGTATACATTCACACTCACACACTCCTATGAACATAAGGTCATACTGCAAGCTTGCTCATGTACACCCACACGAAAATATATAATGATTAATAGGATGCTTGTTTTAGTTTAGATGGAGGGGAAGGTGTATGGATCTCAAGGTGTATGGATTAAATTTTTATTAAGTAGTTCTGGTTTTAAGTTTATTTAAGGCTATCGAAATGGGCTGGCTCTATTATCATTATTACTATTACTTTTGCACATTTATTGATTGAATTTTACAATGAATGACATTAAAAGGAACTTATATTCTAAATATTTACTATAGTCGCAGCACACATTTTGTCTGTATTGTTTTGTTTGCCGATGGCGGTTTTGATGTCACGGCCACTTTTCCCGAAACCATGAAAGCATCTATTTATTATCTAGATGCAAATATTCTTTAGAACTGTTTTTAAAATCTTGCAGCTCTGGGTCTTTATTAAAGACCCTAGCATCCGTGCACTGACACAAGCATGGAAGACTACGAATTGCTACCTTAAATATGGTAGCTCAAATGGAAGTCATATTTTGTCCTTTGTTTTTTCTTTTTATATTTTTATATGTATTTTTGGGTCTCAATGGTTTCTTGAGGATGGTTTAAATATGTTTTATATAAGTAAGGCACTTAGGTTTACAGGATATAGGTTGAATGAACTTGGTAGATTTAATAACAGTAATAGAAAACAAAACATGTTATGTGTTAGTGTATGAATATTAATTTCATCTTATTTAATGTGAATGGCTTGAACAAGCCAATTAAGAGGAGTAAAGTGCTTGCACAAATGAAGTCCCTAGGAGGAGATATTGTATTTATGCAGGAAACACGTCTGTCCAAAATGGAACATGATAAATTAGCTAAATTGTTTAAAGCCCAGGGCTATACGGTCCCTGTACGACCGGAGCAGGAGCTTGGTTCGCATTGCCGGCAGTAAGTCAGACCTGTTCCCAGTGCATGTTGGACTCCGGCAGGGCTGCCCTTTGTTACCGGTTCTGTTCATTATTTTTATGGACAGAATTTCTAGGCGCAGCCTCGGGCCGGAAGGGATCTGGTTCGGGAGCCACTGGATCTCATCTCTGCTTTTCACGGATGATGTGGTCTTGTTGGCTCCTTCGAGCCAGGACCTCCAGCATGTCCTGGGGCGGTTTGCAGCCGAGTGTGAAGCGGCTGGGGTGAGAATCAGCACCTCCAAATCCGAGGCCATGGTTCTCGACCGGAAAAAGGTGGCTTGCTCCCTCCAGGTGGGAGGAGAGTTCCTGCCTCAAGTGGAGGAGTTTAAGTATCTTGGGGTCTTGTTCACGAGTGAGGGAAGGATGGAGCGTGAGATTGACAGGCGGATCGGTGCAGCGGCCGCAGTAATGCGGTCGTTGTATCGGTCTGTTGTGGTGAAGAGAGAGCTGAGCCGAAAGGCGAAGCTCTCGATTTACCAGTCAATCTACGTTCCGACCCTCACCTATGGTCATGAACTTTGGGTCATGACCGAAAGAATAAGATCCCGGATACAAGCGGCCGAAATGAGTTTCCTCCGCAGGGTGGCAGGTCGCTTCCTTAGAGATAGGGTGAAGAGCTCTGTCACCCGGGAGGAGCTCAGAGTAGAGCCGCTGCTCCTCCACATCGAGAGGAGCCAGCTGAGGTGGCTCGGGCATCTGTTTCGGATGCCTCCGGGACGCCTCCCTCGGGAGGTGTTCCTGACATGTCCCGCCGGGAGGAGACCCCGAGGAAGACCCAGGATACGCTGGAGTGACTATGTCACCCAGCTGGTCTGGGAACGCCTTGGGATCCTCCCGGAAGAGCTGGAGGCAGTGTCCTGGGAGAGGGAAGTCTGGGTGTCCCTGCTCAGGCAGCTGCCCCCGCGACCCGGCCCCGGATAAGCGGATGACAATGGATGGATGGATGGATGTTTAAAGCCCAAGGCTTTTATCTGCATATCACACATGCAGAAGAGGTGTTATAACAATGATAAGGAACCATCTTCCATTTGAAGTAGAGAATACAGTATGCGATAAAGAGGGCAGATATGTGTTCGTGGTAGGGAAGATAGATGGCGAATATATTACATTATTAAACATAAACTGTACAACCAGTGGCGTGGCGTGATGAATATTTCCGAGGAAGCCAAGGGAGACACAACCTCTAAGCTATGTATGTTTTACGGGGGTGGGGGCAAAAAATCGAATGTTGCAATTTATATGTTGCTATTTCATGTAGTCGGATGAACTATTAGAGCGCCCAGCGTCATTTTACAAGGACTTACACCCGCTTGTTATCTATCCGACACTTTGAGCACCGACGTGCTCTCTCTCTCTCTCTCTCTCTCTCAATCAATCACTCACTCATAAACGCACACACACACACACACACACACACACAGTCCTCATAAACATCTCATTAATGTATGCAACCGGCCTCCCAAAAGCACAACCAGCTACTTAATGCACAGCACACATTTGATATTGGAAAGATGCGAATACATTCACACAATCAGAAGCCGTTAAGTTTTACGTCCACGTCAAACACGACTTGTACGCTCTATGTGAGATACACAAATGCTTTTCACTTTATATACATAATAATAAATGTAAATGTTCATTATACAGCAACACAACAACCCAGTACCGGTGGCTGTAAACTGCACACCTGACATGTGCATGTATTCAGACAGCCCGGCCCATCACGGACGCTGTCCATGGTGCTCATTTTCTCCACATAAACAAAACAATAAACAACAACTTCAGTGGACTTGTATGCTGCTTAATCAAAGCAAGCAAAACACAATAAGGACTATAATCACATCATTGTGATGCGCACAGAAAAAAAATGCGTTTTCCTCACCCTATTCATAGAGGAAGGCCGTCTCCTGTCTCTCATGGTGGCAAAGTGATCGATGACCAGGTCTTCTAACTTCCCGCTGGCTTTTAGGTCCTCCACAACAACAGTCAATGGATATCTTGGTCAATTTGACAAGCCTGTCCTGTCCACAAGTGTACCTCATTTTTGATCATCTTTAGACAGGAAAATGATCGCTCTGCTGATGCGCTGGTAGTCGTAATCGTGAGCATACGCTGCAGCAGTTTGAAGACCTCGGAGTCAAACTCCAGAAAAACATGCACCAACTCCACAAAATTGCCCCTGTTTGCGCTGCCAGCGGCCTCACTGTGACCCCTGAACGCTCTTGGCGCGCAAGGTACAGGGCTGCAACGATGAGTCTCAATAACATTATCCCGGTTTTTCTTCACCTGCTCATTGTGCTTCTTTGTGCTCAGATTTTTTGCCAAGTCCAGAGCCTCGTTAATCCAAGCTTGGCGCTACCAGCTAGCCACTCGGTGCGGACGTACCTCTCCTCATTGAAAGTCCGAAAACTTTTCTTCATCTCAGTACAGAGCTCTAGTTTTGGTGTCTGCAGTCAGATTTAATTTGGAGTTGCTGCTGTAGAGGCAGTTTAGTAAAATTATTTTTTACTAAATACTCCAAATCTCCACCATCCATAATTGCGCTTAATATTTTTGCTAGCTTACCAAGTATCGACACAAAACAACAACTTCCGTCATTTCATTCAATGACGTTAACGTACTGTGATTTGATTGGCGTGATGCCAACGAGTTCGTGGCTTCCCTTAACTCTGTTCTGACAAATCACGGGAGTAGTGTCGTGACAAAAGCCTCACCTGATTGGTCAATCATTCTTTTTTTTTCACCAAGGGAGGCCAGCTCAGCTTGGCCTCCTCACAGAGAACAGAGTGCAGTACCATGTTTTCAACGCTCATTCACCACGTAACATTTAGAGGGGCGCTGTTTTACACATCATGAAACGCTCAATAATTAATGAAGAGAGACGAGGAGGAGACGACAGACACAACACAGAAGAATTACGTAAACTGTTAAAAAAGTGTTTTTATTAAATGACGGTTATATTCTGAAAGAAGTGAGGAAGCCTGGCTTCCCTTGGCCTCTGCAAGAAAACGCCACTGTATACAACCCTCCCGAAGAAGGGACAAGTTTAATTGAGAAGATTATCGAGTTAATTACAGTGCAAAGTAAAGGGATAATTGTGTTAGGGGGAGACTTTAATCTACTCATGAATGAAAAGATGGATTCACAAAGTAGCAGAAAACATAAGGCCCGAAAAGATGCTCATTTGATGAGAAAATTTTCTAAGGACATGGGATTATTTGATGTATGGCGAACCTTAAATCCAACTCAAAGGGATTATACATATTACTCCCCAGTTACAGGAAATTACTCAAGGCTTGATTATTTTTTTATGTTCTCTAAAGATTGATCAATAGTTAAAAATATTAAAATTGGACAGATGATGCACCCTTACAGATGACAGTAAAGAGTAGCATGGAGAAAAGTGCAGGGATCTGGGCCCGTATTCACAAAGACTTTTATCTTAACGTTAGGAGTACTCCTAAATCAGACTAAAAGTTTTTATGTACGAGTTGTTTCGTAAAAGTAATTCACAAAGCCACTGAGACCTACTTTTAGTTATGAAAACAGTGAACTCCTAAACTAGAAGTAACTCTCTGTTCCTATGGATGACGTCATTTTATAAGGACGCACTTAGAAGCGGCGACAACGGTGATTGGTTGTTGAGTGACAGGGCAGCCCACTGAAAACTCATTTAGGATACGCAATGCAAGAAGTTGCCTACAAGCCCATGACAAAGCCTATGAAAAGATATAGGATAAAGAAATGTATTTATGAGGAGAATTTGTCCAGTATATTGTAACATGCGTCAAAGACAGTTTGTGTATTGATGGAATGCAACTTTTTTTGATTGACAATTCGCACAGGACTAGTATAACCTGGGGACCACCAGTAATTTGTAATAATTGCGGAGGTCGACTGTGATCTTAATCCCGTGTGAATCTGCCATGTCCGTAATTTGTAAAGTACAAATTATTTTCCATATTTCGCCAAACACAGAGGTCATTTGATAATATTAGTCCCGTGCGAATCGGCATCTCTGTGATTTGGGGTCGTTTTTTGTTTTTCTTAAGGTTTTTTGTGTTTTCCACGCCTTTTTCTGCCTTTTTCCCGGTGGAGAATTATGGAGGCTGCCTTGGGAATTATTTATGAAAGTTTTGACAGCATTTTGGGTGCAAATTCAGGAGGCTCATCAGAAGAGCGAAATCTCGAAATATGATTAGATGGATTACATGCATGGCAGCATGCGGTAAGGAACATTTTTCCATCTTTCAACAGGCTCACCAGTCATTATATTACAAATACCCATATCTAACTGTTATGCTGCTCCAGCAAGGGCTCCGATGCGATCGACCCGGGGGATAATGTCAGTAAATTCGAGTTAAAACACAGACTTCGCTTATCCTGTGCGAATGCGCAGCACGAAATGCAGACGTGGTGGGATCATTTCTAAATCACTTGAGGTCCCCAGGTAATACTAGTTCTGTGCGAAGAGCTGCCAAATACCGGAGTGTTGCCAAACATTTTGACTCCGGCGTTATTGGATTGTTTTTGGTTGGTTGGGGACGTTATTGCATCCCTCACCAACTCAACCACAACTTCAGTCCCTTTGCGGTCCATCCAACATCGTTTTAATGATTCCCTGTCATTTGGCTTCTCCAAAACATTCGGCTGTGACCAGGTCTTAGCGAGTTAGGAGTCCTCTGGAGTGCTTCTAAGGTCTCCCAGACTTAGGTGCTACTTTTAGGCCTAAAATGTTTTGTGAATAACTCTTATTTTCAAAAATTAGGAGTCCTGGAGTCACGTGGGACCGCTTGGAGTGATGGTTGCCTAGAACTTTCCTCCCGACCAACTCTCCTTATTTTCATGTATATTCGATAGCTTTTGCCCATATTTTATGTTAAAACGAAGTGTAAAGTATAGCAAAGTACGAGTGCTTAGGCGTGTCTTCTTCGCACTTACTTTCTCCCCTCATGGCATCTTCGAAGAACAGAACAGCTAAGCAAGGAATAAACTATGCTAGCATGGCTAGTGGCGCTAACGTTACACCCAAGACGGGACCCAGCTCTGCAGGCGTGCCCAGCTCTACAACAGATGCTCTAACAGGACTTCAGGCAACTTTGGAAAAAACAATGCAGGAGATGGCTCAGGTTAGCACTATACTTAAAGGGCTGCAAGAGGATGTTTCCAGCGTTAAGACAGCACAAGCTAAAACTAGCCAGGACATTTCAGCCATATATGAAAGCGAGATGAAGCAGACGGCCGAATTATGGACTTGGAAACTGAAAATGCAAGGCTGGTCTCTGAGCTACAGAAAAGAGCAAAGCACTGTGAGGAGATGGAAAGAGCTATCCAAAATGTAGAGAGCAGGGATAGACAACTGAACTTGCGGCTGGTTGGATTAAAAGAAAGGGAAGGCGAAAATTTGAGGGAGCTAACAAAGCAGCTCATAAATGACGTCCTGGGAGTGAAGCTAGCTGACAACGAGCTACAGCGGGCTCATCGACCAGGGCCGCCTGTGACGGATGAGGATTCACCTCCGCGACCGGCCGTTATTAGATTTCATTCGCTACTGGAAAGGGACCGAGTGATGGCCGCTGTTAAGGGGAAATACAAGAGCAAGACATCGCTAGAATGGGAAGGCTCCAAGATCTCATTCTTTCCAGACGCGACGAAAGCTGTGGCTGAGAAGAGGAGGAAATTCACTGACGTACGGAAGAAACTTCACGCGATGGACATCCGATTCACACTGGCATACCCAGCAAAACTTTTCTTCAGCTGGAAGGGAAAGAAAATGACTTTTGAGGACCATAAGAAAGCGCTGCAGTTCCTTGACAAGGAGACGGAAGATGCTGAATGACTGTGGGTAGGCTGCTTGTCTTAATACAGATGCAGATATTGGAGAGGACAGGTCTTTCAGCAGCATACTAAGACTAATATTTACTGCATCAGTGCTCTCTGATCACTACTTGGCTTGACAACAAATCTTGTTTTGTTTCTGTGTTTTCAGTCAAGCCACCTTCAGAATACTTACAAAATATAGGCTGCAATTATTATTTTAATTAATCACCTGAATAAGAAAAATACAGCCAACTAATGATAAGATTTAGGCTAGCCTATAGCCTATTTGAGGAGTTAATATCAGGGTTTGCTTTACATATGTGGACCACTTATGTTAATATTGGGCTTAAAATGTTAATATGGAGAATAGGAGGATTGAATGGTGACCATTTGAGAAGCGCCTCATGGACCGGATCAAGGGAGGGGGTTCCCCCATGAAGCTGTGCGGACAGGTTTTGTGGGGTAATGTGGGCGAAGATAGGGTGTTGGTTATTTTGTTTCCCCTAGGTTCAAGGGTCTGTTCAGGTTTAAAGGTGCAGGTTTTTGACTGTGTGTGGGCATGCTCTGTTATTTTTGAGTATAGGTTGTGGTTATCATTGTTATGTTTCCTTTATCTTTTCCTTGTCCTTACGTGTGGGAGGTGGCAACATACCTCAAGGGAGCATAATGTCTGTGAATATACAGGGTAACAGTAACAGTCATATAAGAGTTATTTCCTGGAATATAAATGGGACAAACAATCCCACTAAGTTGAAAAAGTGCCTTCTCTATCTAAAATCAAGACAGGCAGACGTGGTGTTCCTACAAGAGACTCATATGAAGAACTCGGAGGCAATGAAACTCAAAAAGAGCTGGGTGGGCCACGTCTTCCATAGCTCATTTAATTGTAAGGAAAGAGGTGTTGCAATACTTGTGCATAAGAAATTGCAGTTTGTTTTGCTAAAGGAGCACAAGGACGAAGAGGGGAGGGTTGTCTGTATTGAATCAGTAATTAATGGAAGAAAAATTAACCTTTGTAATATCTACGCCCCTAATGAGGATGATCCTGAGTTTTTTCACAAAATCAATAGGCTTCTAGGGACACTTGAAGATGGATATACAATTCTTGGAGGGGACTTTAATCAGATCCCAGACCCTGTGTTGGATAGGTCAAGGTACTCTCATACACCATCTAGGGGGCAAGTAGCATTAGGTCACCTGCAGGAAGATATTGGGTTGGTCGACATCTGGAGACTGATGAATCCTAGTAAGAGGGAATATACCTTTTACTCACATAATCATAAGTCACACAGTAGAATTGATTATTTCATTTTTTCTAAAGACTTGATTGAATCAATAGTGGATACTACAATAGGTGTCATAGCATTAACTGACCATGCAACTGTAGAACTGTGTGTCTCTATTTGCATGGAAAAAATCAAGAGTAGTAGGTGGAGACTCAACACATCCCTTCTACAAAATGCTGGGTTTAAAAAGACAATCTCTGAAGATCTCACAGATTTCTTTCAGATTAACATTGGTTCTACTCCAAAAATAGGCACAGTATGGGAGGCTTCAAAGGCATATATCAGTGGCAAAATTATTGCAGAAGCATCAAAAAGAAAGAAACAAGATAAAGAGAAAATCAGTAGGCTGGAGAATGAGATAAAACAAAAGGAGAGAGATCTTTCAGAAAATTTTAGTGAAGACTTGCTGAAACAGGTGTGTGAATCAAAGTTTAGCCTAAATTATATATATAGCAAGAAGGCTGAATATGCTATGTTTAGACTTAAGGCCAGCTTTTATGAAAGTGGAGAGAAGGCTGGCAAACTTTTGGCTAGACAACTGAAAAAGCAGGAGACTGCTAGCGGAATTTCTGGTATTAAAACTAGTAATGGAAAGATAGTTACCTCAACCAAGGAAATTAACCAGGTGTTTATGGAGTTTTACAACAATCTCTATACATCAGATACAGTTTTTAGCCCTGAAAAATTGAAAACATGTTTTTCCAAGATTCAGTTGCCGAGTTTGCAACCAGAACAGGTGGAGCAATTGGATGCCCCAATCAGAGAGGAGGAGGTTAGGAAAGCTATTAAGTCAATGCAATCAGGCAAGGCCCCCGGATTGGACGGTTTTCCTGTTGAGTACTACAAGCTGTATATTGATATCTTAGCGCCTGTTTTGACAAAGGTGTACTCAGAGTCATTATCACTTGGTCAGCTGCCGAATACTTTGAATGAATCAGTAATTTCTATTATTCTTAAGAAGGACAAGGATTCTCTAGACCCGGCTAGTTACCGGCCCATTAGTCTAGCTAATGTAGACTATAAAATTCTCACTAAAGTTTTGGCTATGCGGCTTGAAAATGTAATTCCTTGTATTGTAGACCCTGATCAGGTGGGATTTGTGAAGGGCAGATCATCTTCTGACAATATGAGACGCCTACTCCACCTTATGTGGCAAGGCAGACAGTCTGATGAACCTATTGCGGCCTTCTCTTTAGATGCAGAGAAGGCCTTTGATAGGGTGGAGTGGCGGTTTCTGATCCATGTCCTGGAGAGCTTTGGGTTTGGAGAGGGATTCATTCAATGGATTCGGCTGATATATGCAGAACCAAAGGCATCAGTGTTGACCAATGGGGTACTTTCATCTTTTTTCAATATATCTAGAGGCGCAAAACAAGGAGACCCCCTCTCACCATTATTGTTTATTATGTTTCTCGAGCCACTTGCAATGGCAATTAGATTAGACACAAGCATACAGGGGGTAAGATCAGGAGGAAGGGAGCATAAACTTTTCCTCTATGCGGACGACATCCTTTGGCTGTCTGTGAATCCTGTATCCTCAGCTCCCAGGCTCTTGAAAATTATGGAAACTTTCTCTGAAATATCAGGCTACAAGATTAATTGGCATAAGTCTGAAGTAATGCCAGTGTCCAGAACCTGTCTCCCAACAATAAATGATACACTTCAGTTCAAATGGATAGACTCAGGGATGCAATATCTTGGGATTCGTCTTACTCCAGCTGTTGCTGACATGGTACAGGCAAATTTTTTTCCTTTACTTCAGAATATAAAGGCTAATTTGGATAAGTGGAAACTGATCAACCTTAGCCTGTGGGGAAAAGTAAATACCATTAAAATGATAGTCGCTCCACAGGTGAATTATATATCCATGATGGTGCCATTAACTGTTCCAGATTCCTTCTTTAAACAGTACAATCTAATAATCAGGGAATTTCTTTGGAATGGCAAGAAGCCCCGTATAAAGCTTGAAAAGTTGTATACAACTAGAAGCAAGGGAGGGTTGGCTTTGCCTAATGTGGAGTTATACAGAACAGCCTTTGAGGTGTTCAAAATTGCTAAACACTGGTGTGGCGACAGTTCTAATCTGGGATGGATGGATATAGAGAGGGAGCTGGTGTCTCCATTTGGACCAATTGAGGCTCTGTCACAAACAGTTCAGAAGAAGAGACACCCAAACCCAATCCTGCAGTATTCTAGGGAGATCTGGGTAAAGGTGCATAAGCAACTGCATATATCCCAATACAAGCAAGGATATTCGTCAATTTGGCATAACCCCTCAATTAAAGTAGGGAGGGAATCCTTTGTTTGGACAACCTGGCTGAACAAAAATATCAGTAGGATAAGCGACTTGTATGGTGATGGGCTGTTCCAGTCATTTGAAGAACTTAAACAAAAATTTAACTTAAGAGATAAAGCTGACTTCTGGAAATATTTGCAACTGAGGAGCTGTGTAATGTGTTTAAAGATCTCATGTGGTGATGACAAGAATAAACTACTCTGCTATTTCAAATTGCCTGAGCATTTGCGTAAGGCCTCTGCTTTTTATAAAACTATGGCAGACAGTATGTATGGTCAATACAATCATTTAAGGCAAATCCTGGAGAGAGATCTGAACTCAAATATTCAGGAGGAGGCATGGAAAGAAGTGGTCTTCAATGCAGGGTGGCCTGTGAGGGATGCACTTAGTAAATCTACACACTATAAGGTTATCCACAGATATTATTATACACCAGTCAAACTTCATAGAATGGGGTTGATGAAGGACAACCGTTGTTGGAAATGTATGAATGACACAGGTTCATACCTCCACCTTCTGTGGGGATGCCCTCTGGTCCTCCCTTTTTGGAAACAAATTATTAAAACTATCGGAGAATGGTTAAATAGGCCACTACCAGAGTCTCCACAGCTATGTCTATTAGGAGACAGGTCCCTTCTACCTCCAGGGGTGTCTAAAGCAGAATCTGCTTTGGCACTAGCTGGGTTTATTTCAGCTGTAAGAATAATCCTAAGACACTGGAAAAGCCAAGTAAGGCCTGGTTTCACAGACTGGCTAAAGCTGATGACGGACACAGCCTCCTTTGAAGATCTTATTGCAAGATTGAATGATGGTAGGGGTAAATTTTACCAAGTCTGGTCCCACTTCCTACATTTCATCCAATTTCAACTGACTAGTGCCCCATAAGTAAAGTATTATCATGCAAAATCCCACCCACACCTTTTTTTTTTTTTTTTTTTTTTTGTGTGTATTTATTTATTTATTTATTTATTGTGTTTTATTTCACTTTATTTAGGTTGTATTATTTTATCCATTGTTATTTTCTTAAGGTGATGTAATTGTATTACTGGTTTTTTGTTTTTATTGCCCGAATGGATGTGAAGTGCGTGTATAGCACAAAGTGTTACATGATGTGTATGTTGTGTTTCCTGTGAAAAACAAAAATTAATAAAAACTTTGATTATAAAAAAAAATTAGGAGTCCTAAAGTTACGACTGACACGCCCATTATTTTTAGGAGTTGCTCCTAAATTTGTCTATTAGGAGCTACTTTTAGCCTTAAGATTCTTTGTGAATATGGGCCCTGGAGGTTTAATAACTCTCTTATTTTAGAAAGGGAATTTAAAATAAAGATAAGTGTAATACAAGAATATATAAGGCACAATGACAGAGGATGTAAATCCATTAATATTATGGGAAGGGGCAAAAGCCGTTTTACGGGGGGAAATAATAGCATATGCATCATTTAGGAAGAAAAAAAAGGAAAGGCAAGGACTTCAATTGAAAAGAAAATTGAGGAATTAGAAAAAACACACAAAGCCTATGGGGAATCATCAGTATTGGAGAAACTTAAAGAGGCTAAAGTAGCAATGAATGATTTTCTAATTATGGAGGTAGAAAAATCCTTGTCCTTTTTAAGACAAAGGACATATGATGGAGGTCCCAGAGCAGCTAAGGTGTTAGCTTATAAACTTAAAAAACAGCAAAAGGGAGTATCAGTAATGCAACTTAATGATAAAAACACAAAGGCAGAAATTAGAGGCCGAAATGAGATAGGAAATCAGTTTGCAAATATTATCAAGAATTGTATGATGCTGCCCAAAATCCTGTACCTAAAAAATTTTTAATTTTTTTCAAAAGTTGAATTTACCTACAGTGACTCAAGAACTGAATATTACACTTACAAAACCAATAACAGAGGAAGAAATCCATATTTATATTAAAAAATTTAAACTACATAAGTCACCTGGGAGTGATGGATATACAAATGAGTTTTTTATTGAATTTCAGCTGGAACTTCTTCCACTTTTGTGTAAAGCATATAACTGGGCACTGGATAAGGAGACATGGGCAGCAACAAGGAATTCTGCCATTATAACAGTGTTGCATAAGCCAGGTAAAAATCCGGCAGATTGTTCATCTTATAGGCCAATTAGTCTTTTAAATACAGATTATAAACTTCTATCATCAATACTAGCCACTAGATTAACACAAATTATACCTCATCTCATAAATCCAGATCAAACTGGCTTTATTAGTCAAAGACAGCTTGTTGATAATGTGAGACGAACATTAAACCTTATTGAGATAGCCCAGAAAAAGAAATTACATGTGGCAATAGTTACCTTAGATGCCGAAACGGCTTTTGATAATGTCCTATGGCCCTATCTATTAGAAACCCTAAACAAGTTTGGTATACATGATAAGTTTATAAGATGGTTGAAAGCTATGTACAAAGAGCCAAACGCCAGAGTTAAGGTTAATGGGGCAATATCTGACTCTTTCAATATTTTTAAAGGTACTAGACAGGGAGATCCTTTATCCCCATTGATTTGTGCATTATGTATAGAACCACTGGCAGCACGTATTAGATTAGAGAAGAAAATAAATGGCATCAACATAGCAGGAGCCAATCATAAACTGTCTATGTATGCAGATGATATAATAATTTACTTGTCCGATCCTGAATAGTCAATTGAAGCGTTGATGAATGTAATTGGGGGATTCAGAACCATTTCGGGCTATGCATTAAATGTCGATAAATCAGAAGTAATGATCATGGGGGCACAATAAGTGATGAACTAAAAATATCTTGGGATTAATATAACAAAGAATCTGGACAACCTGTTCGTAAAGAATTTTGATGAATTAATAAGCCAAATCAAACTGGACTTAAACAGATGGTCCATAATCCCATTTTCCTTATGGGAAAGAGTCAAAATTATACAGATGAATATATTACCAAGATTTTTGTTTCTTTTTAAAGCACTACCCATATATATTGTCTCTAACATTTTCAAACAGTGGGATTCTATTATAAGGAAGTTTATATGGAATGGCAGGAAACCAAGAATTAAAATGAATTATCTTTAATTGCCAAAAGAAATGGGTGGCCTAGGCCTTGTAAACCTGCAAGCTTACTATCAAGCAGCACAAGTAAGAAATGTTAAAATTTGGATGGGAGAATGTTCACAAACACAATGGAGAGAGATGGAAATAAACAGTGGAGATATACCATTAACTGTTCTCCCTTTTTCCAAATACAAAAAAATCATACTTTGAGAATGTAGACAATAGATGGGTAGTTGCTACACTTAAGGTTTGGAGGGAAGTCTGGAGGGAATATGGGTCAGGATCTCAATCACTACACATTATAACAGCATCCATATGATTATTAACTGTCTGCGGGTTAAGATAGACAAGGGGAACACCTGGGGAAACACCTGGGGAAACACCGATGTCATTAACATGACGTGTTAATGACATGACATCCTAACAGGAAAGGATCACAAAGGCTGATCACAAATTTTATTGATTTCATTGCCTTTTGCTCTAACTGACATCTTTCCCAGCAGGTCCACACTCAGAACTCTGGCTCAGCCTCATTTAGCTCAACCCTTGACCATGGGGGCCCTGCTGGTACTAGTGCCTGTTCTAATTCAACAGAAAGCTCCAGCTTCAACTCCGCCAACAGCTCTTTTATTCCTGTGAGGATCTCTGAAAGGCAGTGTGTAAAATCAAATGTGCGCTCTCCACACAGGTCCAGCCTTGTTACAGTTAATATCACCCCCCCAGCTCCCATCAACATCTCAGGCCAGTTCTGCTTACTTAATGTAAGATCTCTCTCCAACAAGTCTTTTATTTGTCAGGATTTTATTGTTACACACAATGTAGTTTTTTCTCCTGATCACTGAGTCATGGCTAAATCCTGATGACTGTGCCCCCCTCATTGAATCATCTCCCCCTGGCCACTCATTTTTCCACCAGCCTAGAATGACAGGGAGAGGAGGTGGGCTCGCTGTTATCCATAGAAGTGGGTTTAACTGCTCCCCCATCACGCTGGGTTCTTTCTCCAGCTTTGAGTGTCTCAGCTTCATTTTAAAAAACAAGCTGCCACTTTTAAGTGTTTTAATTTACAGGCCCCCTAAATCAACTGCTGGTTTTTTACAGGAATTTTCAGATCTTTAATCACTCATTATGTCACAATATGACAGAGTTCTGATTTTAGGGGATTTTAATATTCATGTTTGCTGTCCATCTGCCTCCTCGTTTATCTCGAACTTCATTACTCTTATTAACTCTTTCAATCTGTCTCAATCTGTAACGCAACCGAGCCATGATAAAGGACACACTCAGGACTTGGTCCTCTCCAACGGGATCTGCCTGGACGATGTGCTTCAGGTTGATTTTGTGGCTTCTGATCACAACGCAGTACTTTTCCAGGCCCCTCACCTCTCTCAAGTCCCGACACCAACCTCACAAATCCGCTCTCGTCCTCTTGGCTCGCTCTCTGCCCCAACTTTCTGCCATGCCTTTTCTTCAATGCATGGTGCTCTCAATAACCATCTACAACTCCCTCTCTCAGTAGATGAACTGGTCAGTGACTTCAATAACTCCTGCACTACCATTTTAGACTCTATTGCACCCGTTAGATACAAAAAGAAGACTCTTTCTTCATGTCCATGGTTAAGTGAGGAGCTCAGGGTTTTAAAGAGACAGTGCAGAAAAGCAGAGCGAAAATGGAAACAAGACAAGCAGAGTGACTCCCTCACCTCCCTTAAAGATCTCATGTCATCTTATCAGCATGCTGTCAATGTGGCCAGAAACTCTTATTTCACTAACCTGATTGCTAACCAGGGCCATAATCCAAGAGTACTTTTTAAAACTATTTATTCCGTGACTTGACCTACACCCAGCCAGGCTGCTGACCCCTCTCCAGAGAAATGTGAAGAAATTCTTCTTCATTTTGTAAATAGGATCGTGCAGATCCGGCAGCAGTTTGGCAGTGTTCTTAGAGAAGCCGACACAGTCTCACACCTCCAATTTACCTTATCTAATTTTAGCAAAATGTCCCTGTCCTCCTTGGAGCGCATAGTTGCAGCGTCAAAACCTTCTACCTGCCTCTCAGACTGCTTGCCCACTTGGTTTTTAAAAGCAGTGTTCCAGATGATTGGTCCTGATGTTTTAGCCATTGTTAACCTCTCTCTGTCCACTGGCACTTTTCCATCCTGTTTTAAACACGCCCTGGTCCATCCACTTTTAAAAAACCCCACTTTAGATGCCTCAGTTTTGAATAATTTTAGACCGATCTCCAAGCTGCCATTTTTATCAAAGGTTTTAGAAAAGGTCGTCTCTACTCAGCTGATTGCCTTTTTAGACAAAAATGAATTGTTTGAAAAGTTCCAATCAGGCTTTCGCTTCCAGCACAGTACTGAGACTGCTCTTATCAAGGTCACAAATGACTTGCTGCTGGCGGCTGACTCAGGGCTCTGTTCAATTTTAATTTTACTCGATCTCAGCTCAGCCTTTGATACGGTGGACCATGATACCCTAATTATCCGTCTGGAACACCTTATTGGTATTAGTGGAGTAGCGCTCGAATGGTTCATGTCCTATCTTTCAAATAGGTCCTTTGCTGTGTCTCTTGGGGATACCTGTTCCTCTCATGCTCCCCTTTTCTGCGGTGTCCCCCAGGGGTCAATTTTGGGGCCCCTTCTCTTTTTTATTTACATGTTACCCCTGGGGAGAATCATTCAAAGGCACAATATTAATTTTCATTTATATGCGGATGACACCCAGTTGTATGTACCGTTGAAACCTGGTTCTTCAGATGTTTCCCATATCCTCGCATACCTGGCAGATATAAAAACATGGATGCTCACCAACTTTCTCCAACTAAATGACTCAAAAACAGAGGTTATCCTCTTCCCGCCATCTAGCTCCAGCACCTGCATTCCCAACAGTCTCCCCTCTACCAATGGTTTCCAGAAAGGAGCTTGCAATCTTGGTGTCTGGTTTGACTCAGAGCTATCATTTGACTCACAGGTAACCAAGGTAGTGCAATCCTGTTTCGGGCAGCTGAGACAGCTAATAAGAATCCGTCCTTTCCTCTCTTCCACCGACCTGGAGAAAGTTGTCCATGCTTTCATTTCTTCTAGACTAGATTACTGTAATGCTCTGTACTCTGGGATCAGCAAGGGAAACATCTGTAGACTGCAACTGATTCAGAATGCTGCTGCCAGGCTTTTAACAGGTACAAAGAGAAGTGACCATATCTCTCCAACCCTTGCTGCTCTCCACTGGCTGCCTGTGAGTTTTAGAATTGATTTTAAGATTTTACTACTTGTTTTTAAAGCCCTGAATGGTCAGGCTCCTCCCAATATCCGTGACCTGCTTTTACCCTATGAGCCTGAACGCTGCCTGAGATCCGCCGGCGCAGCTTTACTTATGGCCCCGAAGTCCCGTCTCATTACTAAAGGTGAGTGGGCCTTTGCTGTCCGCGCTCCACAGCGTTGGAACTCCCTGCCCGGCGATCACAGGCAGGCTAGATCAGTGACTTCTTTTAAATCTCTTCTAAAGACTCACTTTTATCGATCACCTTCTCTTAATTTTGTTTTATTATTCGTTTTATGATTATCTTGTTGAGGATGTGTGGTTTTTAATTTCTATTTTTTAATTTTTTATTCCAATTTTATTACTTGGCGATTTTATTATTTTTTTATTTTATTTTAATATTTTATTATTTTTGATTGCATTACTGCCTGAAGTTAGGAAAAAAGCAAACCACGGAGTTCTATGAGAGCAGGAAGGAATGTTCATGGCTTGCTGCTGACTGATTTGACCAAGATATTCAGAAAATGGAATACACTGTCTTGAAACTTAAAACTAGTTTAATAAATTATCTATAAAAACTATATATATATATATATATATATATATATATATATATATATATATATATATATATATATATATATATATATATATTAACAATAAATTAATCGTGCCCTCTCATTAGCAAAGTGACAGTTAATCATGGCAGAGTAGGGGTGCATGCACTGCTAACCACCCTTTAAATTAGCCTGAAAGACAGCACTCTAAACATGAAAACAGCAAGGTTACAAGAGAAAATATGTTCAGCACCTGCCTGCCCAATTTTTTAACATGAAGTTAATTATCCGTTTATTAATTATTATATTATATTTTCCTTGACCTCTGTTGAAAGAGAAAGAACATGGGAAGGAGAATGAGATGGAGAGAAAATATAGGTGCAAGGAAAAAAACTGCCTTTCACCTATTGTGTGTATCATCTTCTTGTCTGTGACACAGATACAGACATAAAACTGTAGTGAAACACTGGCAAGTACAGATGTGACTGTCTGCAGGTTGTTTTCGATTTATTTTTGCCGTGTGCGTGTCACAGTAAAAATTGGCGAGACTCTGAATCTCTATATGTAGCTGCCTGACATCACGCCGCATTGTGGCTGCCCTTACCTGTTAACATCAATGCAAAAATGAGAAGCAAGACATTCCACCACACACAGGTCACAGAGCCAGTGTGTCCAGTCAGGCTGTTACAGGCTGTCATCTAAAGACAATAAAGAAGCAGCCAGTGTGGACAAAGGGTTAAGGGTTACAGTAGTTGATCTGCAGTTGATCTGCGTAAGCGAGAAGATGATTGTCAATATAAAAACTCCTGCGTGTGTGTGAGACGCAAGATATCTAGTAATAAGTACAACCTAAGGCAGTGAGGAAGGGTGAAATAGAAACTATCACTTATCAATGGCAAACTCTGTGTAGAATCCAGAAAAATAATGCGTCCAATCTACCTTTCTTCCCTTTTTTCCACATCATCTCCATCTAGTCCTACAGATGTGACACTAGATGTTATTTGCTATGGTAATGGCGACGCGCATGGATACAGCGGCCCCTCCAGGGATCAATGACAGTGAAGGTTTTGGGTGTCCTACCTATCCCAGACCAGCAGTACCGTTGCTCCTACTCTCCAAAGTCCGATCACTTGACAACAAGCTGGATGAGATACGTCTGCTGAAAGAAACCCACCGAGAGTGGAAAGACTGCTGTGTGTTTGCTTTCACGGAAACATGGCTCCGGGACAATATCCCAGATGCGGCCATACAGCTGGAGGGGATGACGGCTTTCCGAGCGGACAGAGATGCAGCTACCTCTGGTAAAAGTAGAGGAGGGGTCCTGTGCATCTATATTAACAAAGACTGGTGTGTAAACGCCATGTTAGTCTCTAAACACTGCTCTCAGCTAGTGGAGTTCCTCATCGTAAAATGCCGGCCATTCTATCTGCCGATGGATTTCACCATAGTGATTGTAGCTGTTGTTTACATAGCTCCTAGCGCACATGCTAAAGCTAATGCTAACGAGGTACTTGGCTACATGATGCCATCAGTGAGTTCCTGACTAAACACCCGGACAGCTTTGTAGTAGTGGCAGGGGATCTCAACCACACAAGTCTAAAGGCTGTTTTCCCCAAGTTCAAACAACTTGTTGACTTTCAAACCAGAGGAGAGAACATGCTGGACCTGGTGTATACAAACTCCCCAGATGCATACAAGGCAACGCCCCACCCCCACCTTGGCCACTCTGATCGTCTATCTGTCATGCTGGTGCCTGCTTTCAAACTGTTTAATGCACACGGACTGGGATGTTTGCTCTCCGCTCAGCCAGGTCTGCGCTCTCAAAGGGAATCAAGGCTGTGAAAGCCACCTATGCAGAGAAAATCCAGGGACACCTCTGTGACATGGGAAACACCAGACGGAGGGCAGGGAGTCCAAGCTCTGACAGATTACAAGTCCAGGGAGGGGGTCAATGACGATGATACTTATCTTCCAGACAGGCTCAACAACTTCTTTACACGCTTTGAAGCACCAAACCCGACAATCAGAGGGAGAGCTGCTCCATCTCCACCATCCATCGGGCCATGGGCACGGGCAAACCACACTTCACAGCCAGCCTCCCTGCATCGCATGACCCATATCAGTTTGCTTATCGTCCCAACCGCTCCCCAGAGGCTGCAATATCCACCACTTTGCACTCGGTCATCATTCATCTGGACCAGAAAGACACCTATGCCAGAATCCTGTACATTGATTTCAGCTCTGCATTCGATACCATCATCCCCCAGAAACTAATGGAGAAACTCCTCCTACTCGGCCTGAACACAGCCACATATCTCTGTATCCAGGACTTTCTGACGGAGAGACCTCAGTCTGTCCGTGTCAGAAATAACACTTCCAACTCCATCACGGTGAGCACTGGATCTCCTCAAGGCTTGTTGTTTACACTGCTAACACACGACTGTGCATCCAGACACGAGGGGAACCAGATCATCAAGTTTGTGGATGACACAACAGTGGTGGGACTCATTCATAGAAATGATGATTCAATGTACAGAGAAGAAGTTAAACACCTAGAGGGTTGGTGCAGAGAAAATAATCTGATGCTCAATGCAGACAAAACAAAGGAGATGGTTATCGACTTCTGGAGTTCACAGCCCGAGAACGCTCCTCTCAGCATCAGTGGCCGCACAGTGGAGAGAGTGGAACACAAGTTCCTGGGAATGCAGATCTCGCAGGACCTAAGCTGGAATAAAAACACCTCAGGGATCACGAAATGGGCCCAGCAGAGACTGTACTTCCTGAGGAAGCTGAAACAAGCCTCTCTCCCCATCAGCATCCTCAGGACCTTCTATAGTTGTGTGGTGGAGAGTGTTCTGACGTATTGTATCTCGACATGGTACTCCAGCTGCAGTATGTCAGACAAAAAAACCCTGCAGAGAATAGTGAGAGGAGCTGAGAGGGTCATTGGAGTTTCCATCCCCTCTGTCCAAGGTCTCTTCCAAAGACGCTGCAGGAGCAGAGCACTGAACATCATCAGGGACGCCTCCCACCCTCTCCACACATTCTTTGAGCTGCTCCCATCAGTAAAACGGTTCCGGAGTTATAAAGGCCGAACTAACAGACTTATCAACAGCTTCCTTCCACAAGCTGTTAGATTGATGAACTGCTGATCTGGAGCATGTGCACTGATGCACTTCACGAACCCCTAGTCTTAGTTTTAGTTTTAAATTATTATATTTAGATATTGTGTGTTATTTATTGTGTCTTCTGTTATTGATCCTGGAGAAACGTAATCTCATTTTTGTTGTGCTGCTTTGTTAGTACAACAAAATGACAATAAAAGCTTTAATTGATTGATTGATTACAAGCGGGTTCTGACCTCTTGTTTCAGTATTTGTAACTCCTGATCCAGACGCTCCACTTCATGTTTTGAGTCCATCAGCTGCTCTGTTTTCTCTTCCCTGAAAATACATGCACAAATAAGAGTAAAGCTTTAACTAAATCTTTTACAGTTCACCATTAAGTTGCCCTGTATAATCAGCCCAAAACCCTGCTAATATCTAGATAGGTTGATAGTAGTTGAAAAATCTGATGACTATAAGTAATGAAATATACATCTTACTGCAAGTCTTTAATATATCTGGGTAAACAAATCTAGTCAATACATTTTGCAGAACAACTTCCAGTTGCTGTGTGTAACATGGGATTGTATGGTTTATCTCTAAATAGATTTACACTGTAATTACAGTTGCTTGCAAAAGTATTCACCCCCCTTGAACTTTTCCACATTTTGTCATGTTACAACCACAAACGTAAATGTATTTTAATGGGATTTTATGTGGTAGACCAACACAAAGTGGTGCATAACTGTGAAGTGGAAGGAAAAAAATACATTTTAAAAATAAAAAACTGAAAAGTGTGGTGTGTAAAAGTATTCACCCCCCTTTACACTGATACGCTTAAATAAAATCCAGTGCAACCAATTGCCTTCACAAGTCACCTAATTAGTAAATGGGGTCCACCCGTGTGTAATCTAATCTCAGTATAAATACAGCTAATCTGTGAAAGCCCCAGCAGTTTGTTGGAGAACATTAGTGAACAAACAGCATCATGAAGCCCAAGGAACACATCAGACAGGTCAGGGAAAAAGTTGTGGAGCGTAACGTGACAAAATGTAGAAAATTTCAAGGGAAGTGAATACTTTTGCAAGCCACTGTACATAGGGGGTCCATCTATCAGAAGTAGACAGCATTATGAGCTGTGTTGGAAGTATAATGACATCTAGTTGCTGCTAGCATCGCCAGAGTTGAGCCTCAAACCAGTAATACACACAGAAACCTTTTGGACTCTAACAGGAAATAGTTCTCAAAAAGCCAGTGCTTTATCCACATTTGTTTCTGTAGGTTGTCAATGTCAGCTAAAGCTTTCACATTATAAGTAGTCATACAATAACATTGTGAGCATAAAAACAGTAGAGCAGTATGCAATTACTTGATAGTTTGTGTTTTGGACCAACATCCCAGTTATGACTTTCTTATTTGACAAAATACTCACAGTTCTTGCCTGTATCTGCGGAGCTTAACTTTGGTATCAGCGAGCTCCACAGATAGATGCTGCTTTTCCTCTTTAGTCAACCCAGACACAATCATAGCTGAGCCTCCATTAGTCACTCCCACACCTCCAGAAACCTGGGCACACTCTAGGCTACTCATGCCCAGGCTCCTGCACCCTTCCTGGGTCTGCTGACTGCACAAGTAGTCCCTCTCCTGGGTCAGATCCACAATCACCTGGAAGGCCAGAGGGTTTTTTGATGAATTCAATTATTCTTTTCCCATTGAAACAGGCAGACATTTAATGTTCTTAAATTGAACAATTTTCAAACATAAATGTATTAATTAGTTTAATTAGTCTGTAGGACATATAGTCTGTTTTTCTAAAGATTTATTTTTATTCGCCTTTGAATAAAATCTTTAAACACTTTGAAAAGATGGAGAATGTGATAATCAGTCATGTGACCCATGTATGTATCACACCTGTGAGTGCTAACTTAAATTTGCTGAGTGAACCTGAGAAGCTACAGGAGAAACATGTTGTTTGTGTGTAATAAATTCAAAGTAAAGTAATTCCAGTGTGTAGTGGTTAATTTTGATCTTTACTTCATGTGATCACTGGTTGAGAACCTGATTGCAAATTCTAGTTGTGTGTGGGGAGGTCTGATCGCTTTTATATTAGTGTGTTCAACGAGAAAATCTTATGAAACAGCATTGCACCATTGAACACTACAATCACAATAATCAAACATATGTAAACAAATTAACTGCATTATATTCATCATATTAGAAGTAGACAAAAAAGAATGGTCTTTGATTTTTATAGAGGTGTTTTAACTGTATAGATATACTTATCATGATTCATAACATTTTGTTTGAGCCTCAGTACCTCACTGGCTTTGTCTCTCTGTTCAATCAGTTGCCGTAGCGACACAGCCATGTTGCGGGACAGAGGTTCCAGTTCCTCATGTGGTAGTTCTGATCCTTCTTCGAGCCAGGACAGGTCAAGAACATTTAGCTGGTTATGAGTCACCTACAACACACACACACACACAAAATATAATGTAGCAAAATACAATGGAAAGTATATTTGTATATAGTATAGAGGCTTCTTCCATGCATGAAGTAGGGTGACTGTATCTTTAAATAACCACTTTATTTTCAATATTTCCCTTTAATGTTTTGCTGAAGTCAAAATTAATAATTTTACTGGGCTACAGCAACAAGCTAACAGCGAAGACAGCTACAGAGACCGAGGAGACGCTGCATCTCCTGGATCTCAGCAGCTGTCCAGTTGCTCATCTTGACGTCTGCGGATGAAGTGATGGACTGACTGCTGTGATCAGCTGTTTCTTGGTTTAAAACTCCTCAGCTGTGGGGCGCACAACAGCGCAGGTCATCCACACCTCCGCCCATCTCACGCAATTTCCAGCATAACGACGTCTCGGATTTAGATCGGAATGGAGTTGGATAAAAGTGTACCCTCCCAGGTGGCAAATTGGCGGACCAGGACAGACCCCCAATTTACCGGCTTCTGTCCAAATCCGCGGACCGAGCCGCAAAAAGGATGGTCAAATTGGCGGCTTGCTGCCCAGTATATAAGAGGCTTTTAACTATGCAAACAAGGGCAGCCATGCTCTGCAGGCACAATGTCAAACAGAAGTGCACAAAAAGAAGGTGCATGTCATAACATCCACACAGTGTAGTCAGCACCTTCCTTCAAGCAGAGAGACAGCAACTTTTTCAAAACCCATATTCATCTAGTCAAAACACACTCTTTAAGGACTTGCTTTTTTCATTCTGCAGCAGATTGCGCTTTTAAAGTTGTGCTGTTGTGCATTTCATGAGAGAAGTTTTCATTTCTTATATAGCATAATGTGACCATAGATAGATGTTACTTGCATGCATTGTATCAATTTTTGAATCGAGAATCAGTTGAATCGAGAATCGGTTGAATCGAGAATCGATTTTGAATCGAATCGTGACCCTAAGAATCGGAATCGAATCGAATCGTGAGACACCCACAGATTCACATCCCTACTTATTACTGCTGTAAATCAGCTTGACATGTTTGACATATTCAAACATAACCTAAACAACTTAACCTGATGTCATCATCCAAGTCATCCACCAGATTTTAGCCTGACTGAGAAACAAAGGGCTGACCTGACTGCCATAACAGGTAATTTCTCTAAAAGTAGGAATGACCTGTATTCAGGCATTTATCCTAAAACAAATTTGAAAAACTCATAGACTTTGAGAGAAGAGAACCAGAAGTGCAAAAATGCTAACTGATATCTGGGTTTCGGACACCACTCTATGAACTTGACATTTGAACAGTAAAATCTAAACAGTTCATCCAAGTGGACATTTGTGCCAAATTTGAAGAAATTCCCAAAAGGTATTTTTGAGACATTGTGCTTACAAGAATGGGATTGACTGACAGACTTATGGACTGACGGACGACCTGAAAAATATAATGCCTCCATCCACAGCTTTCAACAACACAAAGGCATAATAACACCAGGAGTTGTTACCAGCAAAATCTGTTTTACACTTATATAAAACATAGTTTCAGTTGCCAGACAGTTGTTCTGAGAATACTCTCCTCCCTTCTGTAATCTTAAATTGATTGTCATATGTTCCACAGCATATATCTTTTTTACACAATCTACCATTGTTTCAGGGTGGGAGACTCCTTAAGAAGCAAATGTGTTGCATGCATCTGGCTGCTGGGTTCAGTTTATGGCCAGAAAAAGCTCATGGTGCACTGAAACAGGCATTAAAAGTTAATTTTGTGCCTGTTTTTTTGTTTTTTTTAATCATTTAAATGATGGTTATTCATTGTGTTCAAGGAAGTTAAAAAAAACAACACAACAAACATTTGATCTCCATTTATCACCAGTTTATTTCTATCATAGGCGACTGACCTCCTGGATGTGAGAGACAATGGCACCCTGTGTCTCAATGTCCAGCAACTTGATCTTCTCTATCATCTCCTCCTTACGCTCACACTAATACACACACACACACACACACACACACACACACACAGAAATTAAAATAGTAAAGACATTTCAATAAAATCTTGGTTTTTAATGTTTACATTTGTTACCATTATATTGACTATGGGAGATGTAGTTTGATGATGAAAGTGAAATGTAATTACATTACAATGCAAATTTACTAGTAGTCAGGTGGAAAAAAAAAATGTGTACAGCATCAACAACATTTTTATGATCTATCTTCTCCCTCATGGCCTTCCTCTTTTCTGGAACCAGTAGAACCAGTAGAGATTGGGAGGAATATAAAAGGAGGGAAGAGTGAAAGAAAGGGAGGGATATTAGGAGGTAGGGAGTGAGGGAGAGAGAAACAGAACAACCGTGGACAAAGGAAGAAAAGATAAAAGACGAGATAAAAAAAAAGCTGGTAGGTGGGATCAGAGCCATGGGAGAAGTAGAAATGAAAGACAACAAAGAAATGAACAAATAAACACACAGACTGAGAAACCACCTGATCCCCACCAACCACATGACTAACCCTTCCTCTTTAATTACAGGCAGCACACTAAACTCTTACCTCTACCTCTCTTACCATGTCAGGCTGATATTAAATTAAATGCTGGCTTTCTAAAAATGGATTTCAACTTTACGTCAACTTTATTAACTTAAATGTTCATGTATTAACAATATAGAAATATATACAGTAAAAGACATAATTCAGATGGTTCAACTGTATATAAACCACTGATAGGACCTCATGTGCATTTTGACCCAACAGTCCCACCTTATCAGCAAACACAATGAACGGCTATGCTCAGACATGCAAAACTAAACAGACAGAAAATACACTTCCTGGGAGAGATTGGGTGGTACAGTGAGCGGCTGTGTTTGGGCATGTGTGTGTGAGCATGTGTGTGTTACCTGGACTGCGCAGCCTAGTATCAGCAGCAGAAGTCTTTTCAGATCCTCCATGCTCTTAGCTGGAAACAACAAAACCCAGAGTAGTATTGTAAATCAGAATATTAGCAAGTCTTTGAACATAATGTTTGAAATAAATATCAAAAGTTCATTCAATTTAACAGCAAAAGCAAAGTTTTTTTTTAACTCTGCAAACACACCGCTAATATGGACTCTTCTACTCTGCACTAATGCATTTTCCAACATGAATTTTTCAAAGTGGACTTCCACAGTGATACTGTGATGACATAAATAGAAGAGGTGGTTAAAATATCGTTTCATCAATGCATTCCAATATATTTTTTCCCAATTCAATATCGATTCCGAAAATCCTCTGAAGCAAGAAGCGGCCCCTGACCAGCAGCTGGAAGCGCCTCGCCTGCGACCTCGCTCGAGAGTCGGAGGGTGATGCGCCGCGGAAACACCGTCGGAGCTGCGGAGGCGGGTAACCGATGTCTGATGCACACCTCTTTCGGAGACTGTAAACTCCCAGAGCAGCCGGTCTCACCCTGGCCGCTGCACCGTGCGCCCGCGGGTAGCACTCTTTTCCAGGGAGAGAGGGGCGTACAGTGTCAAAGTTTTACCCCCTCCCGTCTAGCTGGAGGGCATAGGGACCGCAGTAATGTCTATGTTTATGTCAGACAAAAATGTACCATGCAGTCCCAGAAACAATGGCACTTTCTGAAAATAAGGGTCACCCATACAAATAATACCTGAGTAAAAGTCTTCAAGTAAAAGTAGTAAATTAAAAAATATATATATTTGCAAGTGTGTTTATACTGTCTAGTATGGAACGACTGATTATTGGCCTCTCAATCAGTATTTTTCATCCAGTTGCTGATAAAATAAATTGATGTAAAAATCCATTACTTTGGCCCTGATGCAGCATGCAATCTGTAAAGTCTGTGTGTGTCTGTGTCTGTGCAAAAACACACTTATGGCCATTCAGTGAACATATATGTAGTATATTATTAACTCATTGTTAGGGTCGCTAACATCCTATATTATTATTAGGGCTGGTTTAGAACCTCACGATTCAATTAGATTGAGACTCTTTAGGTCGCAATTTGATTCAATATCGTTTCGATTCAATATTGATTTAAATGCTTCGATATCGATTAGGGCTGGGACGACATAAATTCGTCAACATGAATAATTTGCGTCGACCCAAATAGGAAGTGGTAGGACCCGCGCAGCGACCTGTTTACTGATGGCGATTATGTAATTATGTAATTTAGCGCGAAAAACGTAACTCTTTCACGTTCCAGGATGTTTAGGGGGTCGAGTTCTCAATCACTACACATTATAAACGGTAATGTAATAACCCTAAAGAATAGGGATGCACATTAGGGGTGGGGGAAAAAATCGATTCACATAAGAATCGGGATTCTAATCATCCACAATTCTGAATCGATTCATAAACTTCAAAAATCGATTTTTTTATTAAGGTTCCCCCGTCTCTCTGTGCGCCCCCACGGGCTTCCGTACACAGCGTTGCAGCAAGCTTGGGGAGAGAAAGACAAGAGAATTTGTCTTCAAAATAAGAGCTTGACATTGCGCCCCATTGGAGTTTAGAACTGGGTTCTTAGCGGGGGGCTTTTAATTTGAAAGTAGCGACCATTCCTAGCTAGCTGCTACAGCAACAAGCTAACAGCGAAGACAGCTTCAGAGACCGAGGAGACGCTGCATCTCCTGGATCTCAGCAGCTGTCCAGTTGCTCATCTTGACGTCCGCGGATGAAGTGATGGACTGACTGCTGTGATCAGCTGTTTCTTGGTTTAAAACTCCTCAGCTGTGCGGCGCACAACAGCACAGGTCATCCACACCCACGCCCATCTCACGCAATTTCCGGCATAACGATGTCACGGATTTAGATCGGAATGGAGTTGGATAAAAGTGTAACGTTACCCTCCCAGGTGGCAAACTGGCGGACCAGGACAGACCCCCAATTTACCGGCTTCTGTCTAAATCCGCGGACCAAGCCGCAAAAAGGATGGTCAAATTGGCGGCTTGCTGCCCAGTATATAAGTGGCTTTTAACTATGCAAACAAGGGCAGCCATGCACTGCATGCACTTCTGTTTGCACAATGTCAAACAGAAGTGCACAAAAGAAGGTGCATGTCATAACATCCACACAGTGTAGCCAGCACCTTCCCTCCAAGCAGAGAGACAGCAACTTTTTCAAAACCCAGATTCATTTAGTCAAAACACACTCTTTAAGGACTTGCTTTTTTCATTCTGCAGCAGATTGCGCTTTTAAAGTTGTGCTGTTGTGCATTTCATGAGAGAAGTTCTCATTTCTTATATAGCATAATGTGACCATGGATAGATGTTACCTTTTGTCTTAAGTTTGCCTTTGTGTGATTACATCATTGGAATCAGTTTATTTAAAAATCACATTATCTTACACAAACTGTATTGTTTTGGTGCCATAATTTGCCTTAACACACTATGCATTGTATCAATTTTTGAATCGAGAATCACTTGAATCGAGAATCAGTTCAATCAAGAATCGGTTGAATCGAGAATCGGTTGAATCGAGAATCGATTTTGAATCGAATCGTGACCTTAAGAATCGGAATTGAATCGTGAGACACCCAAAGATTCCCATCCCTAATGCACATGGTTAACCGTTTAACCGTTAACCGATAACAGGAACTTTGACCGATTAATCCTATCGGTTAAATTTTTTTTTAGCTACTTGTCAATCAACTCATGGGAGCGTGTTGACACGTGCCACACGTGCCTTTACGTGCTTTCTGCCACAGCCCACTTCACAGCAAAAATGAAGCGAGCAAAAAGGAGTACTTTGTGGGACAATTTCGATCGAATAGGAAATGAGGTTATTTGCAAACTCCTCCTTGAACCGGCACCTTATCGTGGTGGAGGGGTTTGAGTACCCGAATGATCCTAGGAGCTATGTTGTCGGGGGCTTAATGCCCCTGGTAGGGTCTCCAAAGGCAAACAGGTCCTAGGTGATGGGTCAGACTAAGATCGGTTCATTCCCCCCCAATGATAGATCAAACAGCAAGGACGTGCACGTCGCCCGGATCGGCGTCACCGGGGCCCCACCCTGGAGCCAGGCCTGGGGTTGGGGCTCGCAGGCGAGCGCCTGGTGGCCGGGTCTTCGCTCATGGGACCCGGCCGGGCGCAGCCCGAACGAGCAACGTGGGCCCGCCCTCCCATGGGCTCACCACTCACGGGAGGGTTCAGAAGGGGCCGGTGCAGTGGGATATGGGTGGCAGTCGTGGGCGGGGGCCCCGGCGGCCCAATCCCCGGATGGTGACTCTAGCCATGGGGACATGGAATGTCACCTCGCTGGGGGGGAAAGAGCCTGAGCTGGTGCGGGAGGTTGAGCGGTACCGGCTAGAAATAGTCGGCCTCACCTCCACGCACAGTCTGGGCTCTGGAACCCAACTCCTCGAGAGAGGCTGGACTCTCTTCTACTCTGGAGTTGCCCGCGGTGAGAGGCGGCGAGCTGGTGTGGGCTTGCTTATAGCCCCCCAGCTCAGCCGCCATGTGTTGGAGTTCTCCCCGGTGAACGAGAGGGTCGCTTCCCTGCGCCTCCGGGTCAGGGATAGGACTCTCACCGTTGTCTCGGCTTATGGGCCGAACAGTGGTGCAGAGTACCCGGCCTTCTTGGAGTCCCTGGGAGGGGTACTGGAGAGTGCTCCAACCGGGGACTCCATCGTTCTCCTGGGGGACTTCAACGCCCACGTGGGCGACGACAGTGTTACCTGGAGGGGTGTGATTGGGAGGAACGGCCTCCCTGATCTGAACCCGAGTGGTGTTTTGTTATTGGACTTCTGTGCTAGTCACAGTTTGTCCATAACGAACACCATGTTCAAGCATAAGGGTGTCCATATGTGCACGTGGCACCAGGACACCCTAGGCCGGAGATCAATGATCGACTTTGTGGTCGTGTCATCTGACCTCCGGCCGTATGTCTTGGACACTCGGGTGAAGAGAGGGGCTGAGCTGTCAACTGATCACCACCTGGTGGTGAGTTGGATCCGCTGGCAGGGGAGGAAGCTGGACAGACCTGGCAGACCTAAACGTATCGTGAGGGTTTGCTGGGAACGTCTGGCAGAACCCTCTGCCAGGGGGATCTTTAACTCCCACCTCCGGGAGAGCTTTGACCAGATCCCGAGGGAGGCTGGGGACATTGAGTCCGAATGGACCATGTTCTCCACTTCCATTGTTGACGCGGCTGTCCGGAGCTGTGGCCGTAAGGTCTCCGGTGCCTGTCGCGGCGGCAATCCCCAAACCCGGTGGTGGACCCCGGAAGTAAGGGTTGCTGTCAAGCTGAAGAAGGAGTCCTACCGAGCCTGGCTGGCCCGGGGGACTCCTGAGGCAGCTGACAGGTACCGGCAGGCCAAGCGTGCGGCAGCGCGGGCAGTCTCGGAAGCAAAAACTCGGGTCTGGGAAGAGTTCGGTGAGGCCATGGAGGAGGACTACCGGTCGGCCTCGAAGAAATTCTGGCAAACCATCCGGCGCCTCAGGAGGGGGAAGCAGTCCTCTACCAACACTGTTTATAGTGGAGGTGGGGAGCTGTTGACCTCGACTGGGGATATTGTCGGGCGGTGGAAGGAATACTTCGAGGATCTCCTCAATCCCACTGACGCGCCTTCCATAGAGGAAGCAGAGACTGGGGTCTCAGAGGTGGATTCATTCATTACCCAAGCCGAAGTCACTGAGGTAGTTGGGAAACTCCTCAGTGGCAAAGCACCGGGGGTGGATGAGATTCGCCCTGAGTACCTCAAGTCTCTGGATGTTGTGGGGCTGTCTTGGCTGACACGTCTCTGCAGCATCGCGTGGCAGTCGGGGACAGTGCCCCTGGACTGGCAGACCGGGGTGGTGGTCCCCCTATTTAAAAAGGGGGACCGGAGGGTGTGTTCCAACTATCGGGGGATCACACTCCTCAGCCTCCCTGGGAAAGTCTACTCCAGGGTACTGGAGAGGAGAATTCGGCCGATAGTCGAACCTCGGATTCAGGAGGAACAATGCGGTTTTCGTCCTGGCCGTGGAACACTGGACCAGCTTTATACCCTCCGCAGGGTGCTCGAGGGTTCATGGGAGTTTGCCCAACCAGTCCACATGTGTTTTGTGGACTTGGAGAAGGCATTCGACCGTGTCCCTCGTGGCATTCTGTGGGGGGTGCTCCGGGAGTACGGGGTCGGAGGCCCTCTGTTAAGGGCTATACGGTCCCTGTACGACCGGAGCAGGAGCTTGGTTCGCATTGCCGGCAGTAAGTCAGACCTGTTCCCAGTGCATGTTGGACTCCGGCAGGGCTGCCCTTTGTCACCGGTTCTGTTCATTATTTTTATGGACAGAATTTCTAGGCGCAGCCTCGGGCCGGAAGGGATCTGGTTCGGGAGCCACTGGATCTCATCTCTGCTTTTCGCGGATGATGTGGTCTTGTTGGCTCCTTCGAGCCGGGACCTCCAGCATGTCCTGGGGCGGTTTGCAGCCGAGTGTGAAGCGGCTGGGATGAGAATCAGCACCTCCAAATCCGAGGCCATGGTTCTCGACCGGAAAAAGGTGGCTTGCTCCCTCCAGGTGGGAGGAGAGTTCCTGCCTCAAGTGGAGGAGTTTAAGTATCTTGGGGTCTTATTCACGAGTGAGGGAAGGATGGAGCGTGAGATTGACAGGCGGATCGGTGCAGCGGCCGCAGTAATGCGGTCGTTGTATCGGTCTGTCGTGGTGAAGAGAGAGCTGAGCCGAAAGGCGAAGCTCTCGATTTACCAGTCAATCTACGTTCCGACCCTCACCTATGGCCATGAACTTTGGGCCATGACCGAAAGAATAAGATCCCGGATACAAGCGGCCGAAATGAGTTTCCTCCGCAGGGTGGCAGGGCGCTCCCTTAGAGATAGGGTGAAGAGCTCTGTCACCCGGGAGGAGCTCAGAGTAGAGCCGCTGCTCCTCCACATCGAGAGGAGCCAGCTGAGGTGGCTCGGGCATCTGTTTCGGATGCCCCCGGGACGCCTCCCTCGGGAGGTGTTCCTGACATGTCCCGCCGGGAGGAGACCCCGAGGAAGACCCAGGACACGCTGGTGTGACTATGTCACCCAGCTGGCCTGGGAACGCCTTGGGATCCTCCCGGAAGAGCTGGAGGCAGTGTCCGGGGAGAGGGAAGTCTGGGTGTCCCTGCTCAGGCAGCTGCCCCCGCAACCCGGCCCCGGATAAGTGGATGACAATGGATGGATGGATGGATGGTACAGCACTGAAATATTCAAGCAGTACCAGTACGGTGGTCATTATCGGGAAAATAAGTCCCGACAGGAGGAATCCGATAATGACCGCCGTTCTATACATTATCCCACTTATTACACGGCTACTTGCCAACACGAAAAAAAACGTCACACAGTATGTCTTTTTACAATTTATTTGTGACCGTTCAGGCGTTCACAGTGTTTTTCAGCAGAGAAATAGTTCGCCAAACCGATGCCGTTTCGCTTCTCCCTCTTCGCTGCTTTCCTCTTCTTCTTTTCTTGACCTTTGATGACAACTCAGCCTTTTGCCAAGACTCGAAATCACCGTATTTACCAAAAATATTAAAAGTAATGTGAAATTCATCCATACTAGTGGCATAGGCGTAGTTTTTTCCCATATGAAGTAGACTACAGATCAGCTGACGTCGCTTAGCAACAGAAGACGCTGCGGTGATAAGTGACCGGGACTACTTGCGGAGCAAAGATTTTGGAGCGCGGAGTGATACGAAATACGCGAATCAGAGGCAAAAAGGCCACTTTCCCTGACGACGGTCAAATATGCTTAGCTGCGGTCAGTTATACGAAAATAACCGAGTTATACGAAAATAACTGACCGCCGAACATTGGGAAGCCCCATTCAAGTGAATGGAGCTTTCCGCAGCATTAAGAAGAGCCGTGTAATAACGGTTATTAATCGGTTAATGAGCGTCGGTTATCGGTCATAAAAAAAATTAAAAATGTGCATCCCTACTAAAGAATCTCAATCGAATTGAATCATGGGGTTCTTAACTAGCCCTTATAATAATATAGGCTGTTAGCGACCCTAACAATGAGTTAATAATATACTGCATATATGTTCACTGAATGGCCATAAGTGTGTTTTTGCACAGACACAGACACACACAGACTTTACAGATTGCATGCTGCATCAGGGCCAAAGTAGTGGATTTTTACATCAATTTATTTTATCAGCAACTGGATGAAAAATACTGATTGAGAGGCCAATAATCAGTCGTTCCATACTTGACAGTATAAACACACTTGCAAATATATATATTTTTTAATTTACTACTTTTACTTGAAGACTTTTACTCAGGTATTATTTGTATGGGTGATCCTTATTTTCATCAGTGTAATATTTTAACAACATTTTTAATCAAGTTTGACTTTTGGGTACTTTTTACAACACTGGTAAGGTAAGGGTGTGTGATGTGTGGGCGTGTGTGCTACCTGATAATGGATCCTTGGCGATGCAGAGTATGTTGGGAAGGGGCATGACTATCAACTGCTGTAAGGTCTCCTGTAGTGGAGAAGAGGAGGTTGGGTGTATTGTTGGGGAAGAAAACTAAAAACAAATACATCACTGCTATGTTCATAATGATAACTGTGCAAAAAGGGTTAGGTGGTGTTACTGATGAACACTATAGTAGCACTAGAAAACTGCAGTAGTATCAGTAGCCAACTGGGGGTCTGACCTGTGGCCCTTTGCTGAATGCTGCCCCCCATCCCATTTTCCTGTCATCTCTAAGCTGTACTACAGAAATGAACACATAAAACGGCTAAAGTCAATTAATCAATTGA
>OZ023175.1:27628243-27630743 GCA_963678695.2 Diplodus puntazzo | reverse complement strand
CAGGCGCACCCGCCCGCAAGGGAAGCATCCCTTAGATACACCCAGACCACGCTTGGGCTATGATATTGCGCAGATGCACGTGATGCAAAATGCTGCCAGAGCCGACAGACAGTGTGTTTATTAATTCATTCATTTAAATTAATTAATTTCAGTGCAAAATAATAGGGTCAAAAACGATTAAATCTAAAGTAAATACACTGTAGCGGCATGGATGTGTTTTTGCTTGTCACTAGGAGGTAATATGTGTGTCTGGAGTTATGTCTATGTGTGGGCGGAGTTGTGTGGGGGTGTGTGTGTGTGTGTGTCACTGGGGCTGATTGATTGCCTGATGAATGTCACCTGCGTCTGACTGGGAATTGTTTGCTTGATGCAGAGAGAGGAGAGGCAGGGTGCTTATATTTCTGTTGGCCGCTAAACTCTTTTACCATCACATAGCTTATTTCTGCAAGCCCATCCACAAAATGTATGTACGAATGTACGTTTCATTGAAATGATAAAATAAACACCCCTGAACTGCAGTAACGGCTTCACGTTTCCTTCTTAGAGTAAGCACGTCGGACAGATCCCTGTGTTCCCCTCTCAGTGACTAATTTGGTCTCAATAATCACAATACAAAGTCAACAGAAATTGGCTACAGATCCGACATCTGTTGATGCTTCGCTGGATTGATGTACGTAAAACAATGTACCACTCAGCCACTTTCGACGGTGACCGTGAGTAAATATGTATGAAGTGACGGAGCGCAGTGCAAGCCCCGGTATGTTGAATTCAGCTTATTTATACTGCGAAGTTTATGCCTTGCCTGGACGCAGTTGATGCTGGTTGCTACTGCATATTGGATGCACAGGGATGCTGTGGCTGCTGCTTGATGTCATTCTTGCCGTATTGCTCAAAAATCAAGGTTAATTGAATTAACCTGTGGAAAAAGTGGATCGCTTGTTTTGTGCACATTAAAGAGTGAAGTTGGATGTGGATGTTTCATGCATTGGCTGCTGATGCTCAAGCTGGAATTAGTGTGGACTTCGAGACAATATTGGATTGTTTATGTGTGAAGTCAGATTTGCGCCAAAAGCAAGTTGGACGCAGATGTGGATTGTGACATTTGTTCTTTAAATGTCTTACGTTGCATACTGTGCTGGATGTCAATATGAGTGGATCAAAGGCTGGTTCACATGTGAATGGATCAAAATTTGGTTCAAATGAAACTGATAACAATGAAATTGTCAAAAGGAAAATCATTCTCACTGAAAAGGCTTGGGTGTGTAAAATTGAGACGTTTCAAAAGGACTGACAAGCAAGAGTGAAGAAAATAAAAAATGTTATCATTGCTTTAAAGGAGATTATGGAGAATGATGATGATGTTTCACAGGTACTCAACTGGACATTTTAATGCAATTGCATGGTGAGGCAACTTCCCTGCATGGGTCACTGATGGAAATAATACCTGAGGTTGAAAAAGAAAAACAAACAGTCTGGCTTGCAAGCATCAATAAATACAACAAAGGATTTGTCGAGGATGTGAAATCCTGGCTTTCTGAAACAAAGAGACCAACCTCAAGACACGCAACAAATGACAATGTGGAGAGACAACCAAATAACAAAGAATGTGAAAATCCTCCAATCTTGCCACTGCATGAGCTACATCTGGACAGTAAAATGTCCCCAGACATGGGACAGGAGGAAATGCCTGGAAAAAGTCATGACATGGACCAGGATGACATTCAGCCAAATGACAGTATCTCAAATGTTGGAAGCAGAAAATATGGATCAAAAACTGGGACTTCAAGAACTTCAAGCTCCTCTGTTTCTTCTTCTCGTGTCAAAGCAGAGGCTGAAATGGCTGCTCTTCTCACTCGTCAGAAGTTACTAAAACAAAAACAAGAGCTGGACCAGCAAGAAGAGGAAATAAAGAAAAGAAAAGAGAGATTTGAGCTTGAAGTGGAGATAGCAGCTGCCCAGGCGAGGATGGAGGTCCTGAAAGTCTCAGGAAGCAGTGTGAAAGGCAGCAGATGTAAAAAATCGGATCGCATGGAATCCTACATGGCCAATTACTGTTGATGCTGGATCTCAAATAGTCGAGCAGAGGCTGCCTGGGTTCCTGATGGCTCCTAATGTGAACAATGATGTTTCAGCTTTTCAGTTTGCATGCTCAGGTGCCAGTTGTTGAGAACAGTAACAATTAGCTATCAATAATGGCAAAGCAAACTGAAATTTCTGCTAGGTCCAGGTGTTTGAAGGAGATCCTCTTCACTATCACGCCTTTATAAGAGCCTTCACGCGCAACATAGAAGAAAGGACAGGTGATGCTGGAGACTGTCTGCACTTTCTTGCACAGTATACAAGAGGAGAACCACGAGAGCTTGTGCGAAGCTGTCAACAAATGCCTGCAGACAGAGGATATCGAAAAGCAAAGGCTTTGTTGGAAGAGCAATTTGGGAATGAACAAAGGATTGCTTCAGCTTATTTGGACAAAGCACTCTCATGGCCTGTGGTTAAAGCA